>OY856409.1:143845221-144380221 GCA_963693085.1 Alisma plantago-aquatica | reverse complement strand
ATTATGTATTAATAAATATAATATTCTATTAATATTTTTATTATCTTCAGTTATTATTTCATATATATGGCTAATTTCATATAAGTTAATGTAGATTATATTTATTTAGCAATTTAACATATATATGTATATATATCATAATAAAATAATATACATGGTATCATAATAAAAAAATTTAAAAAAGAAAAACATCGGCCCGTCCAACGGGGCGTCTGCATCGTGGGACTGCCACGTGGCGCCACGCCCCCAGCTACCCGTTGGGCGGAGCTGAATTTGCTTTTTTTTGAGCCAATAGGGGTGAAGACGCCATTCAGTTCGGCATCTTCGACCCTTTTTCTCTCCCAAACTCGTCTATTCGAATAAATTTTTTCCAAAGTCATTCATTTTAGTGATTATTTATTGCTAACTCGTCTATTTTGATTTTTTTCTCTAATTTATAGGTGTCAGGGAACAAAATTTACCCGGGCTTCCTCTTTTCCTCCGCCCGCCGTTTCCCCCAAAACTGCGATCAGCAGTTTCACAGCAAACCCAAATCCCTCTTTTCACACACGCAACACACCCCCACCCCCCCCGTCCGAGAGCGGGTGCCGAGCCAAGAGGAGGAACTCCTCTTCTGCTGAACCGGTGCTCAAGCAGAAAAATGCCGAAGAAGCTACGGCAGATATTATAGAAGAAGACGAGATATTCGAGGAAGACGTTGTTGACGATTGTGATGATGACTCGGAGATTGAAGCGTTGCTTGACGATGGTAAACCTCTGACTGGTGACATGCTATATTTGAACTTTTACCCAAGTCATTTGCTGCATGTTCACCCGATGCCATAGCCTGAGGCTGTCAATGTTTTTTCTTCTTCTAGGATATCGATTCTTGTACCGCTTCTCATATTGTTTTATTTTATTATTAACATCTAATATTTATATATTCAATCGGGTATAAGTGTAACATTATTTATCAAAGTTTTATATATATCTGAACCAAGGGTTTGGAAAACTGATATATGTTGTTTCATATCTACTATTTGTTTTCCTGGTGTTTCAGCAAATGGTTTGAGGATCTTCAATTTTAAGTATATATCATTTTACTGAGTTACAATGATTTGTAGAAGCTCATTGTTTTACTTGGAAAAGAGGAGCCTGAAACCTGTACGTTTAGAACTTAGAAAACAAATATGGTAAACAGTTTGCACAACCAAAGGAAACTCTGGAACAAGAACATTTGAATCCTTTTATTAACATTGAGATATTTACTAGCTGCGTACCAACCAAAGTCCAGTTTAGTGCTTCGGCAGTCTAATATTCTAAATCATCTGAACTTTTTCTCTGGATGAACAATCTGACCAGTTTACTAGTATATTCATTGGAAAAACAGGGGTTGCATTTGGATGGAAATTCTGCATTCCAATACATTGGGACTTGGATTCAGATTGCTAGACGGTGAGGCCTTGGATACCTCACAGGCCACGCCCTTGCTGCGAATAATTTACATTTTTACAACAGTAATTGCAACTCAAAAGTTCAGATATCAGGACTTTACCTTGTAGCGTTCGACTGATGCCGGTGGAGGTGCATTGTATATAATGAAGTTTTTGTAGCACAGATGTCAAGAAATATTTTTTCCATATATTGTTGGCACTTGGCAGACACCACATACTCACCTAATAACCTCTTCACTCGTATATCTGAAGTTGTTTTGATGTTTATATTCAAAGGGGGTCCTATCTATATATATCCATGATAAACATTGTAGCCATCTTCCCTTTATGCAAATTATATGCTATATGTTATTGGCTTTGATAGTTTCCAATGTATACACCCTAAATCCAATCTGATATGGAGTCAATCGTGATACATCCTGAGTTAAAGCACCCTAGAGGCAGAAGAATGCATTAAAAACTATGTATACATAATGGTACTTTAAGACAAAGAATGTTACTTTACAGAAGGCATTTTGAAGACAATCAAGTCCAAAAATTAAACAAATTGATAAAGCAGACAAGCAAAGAGGGTATATGATTATTTTTAGAGTCTAGACAGTAATTTTCGGTAAAGGTCTGTACACTAAAAAAACCCTTATTTAGTGTATTATTTCATTTCAAATTTAAAAAGCCAATGAATCCAGCCAGGTTGGGAATATGCTTTCTAATCCACTCTTACTGATTGTTTACTTCTGCTCTAGATATCATTGATGATGATTATGATGATCTTGAGGATGAGTTTGAACAGGAGGAAGCAGACCCCTTTGTAAGTAGGAAGTCTCAGTTCTGATTGAGAAACAATATCTCTTGTTTATACAAGTGTTTGAGATTTACCCACATGATATTGTCTTGAAGGCTGGGGATGGAGGTGCAGGAGGTGGGGTGGCTTTAAGTGGAACAAGCTGGGAGAAAGAAGCACTCACTATTGCTGAGGAAGTTTGCATCTCACTGGGTGATCTGCAATTATATGCTTTCAAAACGTCAGCAATTCCATCCGTTCAAGTGCGCATTGAGAAGTTGTCCAATAAGTAAGTGCATTGCTATATTTCTTTAATAATGTAGATATTACATTTTATTGAATATGTATGTGCCCCCTATAGATTAAACATACCGACACCAGTAGTAATAATAAGATTAAGTAGATGTTACAGATGATATTTTTCTTCCAGATCAGGAAAACCATCCCCAACATAGTTGGGACTGAGGCTTAGATGATGATGATGATGATCAGGAAAACCATATAATAGGAATATGACATTGCTAAGACTTGAACAATGGGGTAACGGCAGATGAGAATATGCAGATCATTTATCAAAATAAAAATAGGGAGTTCTGGTGCTACCATAGTAACAAATTTGGGATTTGATAACTTTTCGGCTGGCCGGAAAAAATCAGAGTTCGAAAAAAATCGGAAAAATTCGTGAAAAAATCGATATATTTCGGTCAACTATTCAGAAATAATCTAGAACAAGTCGGCTATATATATGTATATATACCTATATATACTTATATACACATGTATAAATGTATGTATATAATATATACACACATATATACTCATTCATACATATATGTGTGTGTATGTATATACATACATGCATATCATACACCAATTTAATAAATAAGGTCACTAAGCATACAATCTTATTAAGTGAATAAAGTAGGAAAAGATTAAAGAATAGTTGAATAATAAGAATGTCAGGAGAGTGGGGGGTTGGAGGTTTAGTGTATATCAGGAGTTGTGTACATGGTTTGGTAAAGAAAAGAACAAATGACTTAAAAGAGAAAAATCGTGAAAAAATATGAAAACTCATGGAGAATCGTGAAAAATCGTATAAATTGTGAAAAAGAGAGAAAAATCATGAAAAATCAGCTACCGGCATATAAAACGTGATGAATATTCGGGAGCCTATATAATCGCAAAAAATTGTTGATTTTGCGTATAATTCGGAGACTTGTTACTATGGGTGCTACAAACTGGATTTTGCTGCCTTGTTCATTGAAAATCTG
The DNA here is from genome assembly GCA_963693085.1 of Alisma plantago-aquatica. Classification (NCBI taxonomy): domain Eukaryota; kingdom Viridiplantae; phylum Streptophyta; class Magnoliopsida; order Alismatales; family Alismataceae; genus Alisma; species Alisma plantago-aquatica. The sequence goes on along the minus strand of OY856409.1, from coordinate 144,376,736 downwards.
AAGAGCTTAGAACAAAATATTTGAACTGTGTCTTTAGAATTTTGGATCTTCACACGAAAGATAAAACTGTGTTGTAACTGCAAGTTTTTAGATAAAACAACTACATGTTGAAATTCATGTGGTAGAGAAGTTATGAATAGATCTTCGATATATCTTTAATATGCTACGGACCGGAATAACGACATTGATGTATCTATGAGTTACAAAGGAGTTATACATTCTTACATAAACATCATGGTTCCAAACTCTTAAGCATATTGTATAGTTACGGAAGAACTGTTTATGACTACGGTAACTCCAAAACACATTGATTGTAATCTTCATCCCCTTTGATAACTAGTTTGATCAATAGAAAATGACAGGTCTGGTTCTCCGAGTATGAGTGATATTGAAGAGTTCAGTGTTGCTTATCGTTCAAGATTGGATGAAGCTGCTAATGCTGGAACTATACCAGAGGACTTATCCTTGGAGGTATCTTTCCCCCTGTACTTTTAACTGACACCCTGTCTCATAAATTCAACTTAAGTTCCAATTTTTCAAAGCAGGCTATTTTTTATTTGAAAGAAATAAGAAGCAATGATACATGTTTTATTTAATTGTTTAAAAAGTCAAGTTAAATGCTTTCCAATTAATATCACAGAAAGATATTCAGTATAACATGGCTATAGGTTGTAGAACAAACATCATGAAACTGTGTTGCACTGGCGATGCAGCTAACCGGATCCATTGTAACCTCGATATTGGACATTAACATCCAGTGGTGGCTTCAGCTTCTGGTTGATGACTTCCTCATGGTGAAAACTAATTTTAAAAATAAAAGATACTCAGAATACGACTGCATTTTACTTACTCCATCCTCCAACCCACCTACAATGTCTTCATTTTACTTACTCCACCCATCTACCTTGCATGCTCATACACTTTTGAGAGGCAAATCATTTTGAGGTGGATAGCTTGGGGTCCCCTATGATTGCTTCTGTACCTAAGAGAACATCTTAGCACCATTTACGCAACAACTATCTTTATAGAGTTCAGATTTTTCCACAAATATACCCAGGCATTAACAAGTAAAAAATAAATCAATGAGAGGTTGCACGTCAAAGACCAATGACTAACACGAGACATTAGTGTCCGCCAAGACTCTGAACATGTATTAAATTTTTAATTCTGACAGTTAGGACAATTTATATGAGTGCCTAAAAGTGTTGGATAAGTATGTGTGTGTCACACATGCTCTGTATATAGGCAGGGTTGCAGTGTACAAGATTTTTCATACTTTCTAGAAAAGAATGTGAGCTAGGCAGCATACCTGTAAACTTGCCATTCATAAGGAGGTCCATAGCTGCATCCTTTACTGCTTTTATGTTCAAATTTCAATGCGACCTGAGTAGTTCACGAAATCAAAGAAAAGGATTCATATGAATTATAAAGTAGCAGCATTCAGATTTACATCATCATTACAAATACAGGTGGCCTTAGAAAATCAAAATGGACATCACAGGTTCAAAACTAAACAAAGAGTGTCCTAGATTATCTTTTTCATCGAACAAAATGTTTTTATGATCCTTTCAAAATCATAATAAGCTAACAGAAAAAAGATCCAATGCATAGACCTCACTCAGAATTCTGTGCCCTAACCAAACTACATATAGTTCTGAAACATTGACTTGTGATTATTTTAGCGACTGGAATTGCTAATTAATGTTATCTAACAACTCTGTAACTGGATATACAGTCATGCCACAAGTAGACCTTTCTATAGAAGTTATAGTCGAGTGGAGAGTGGAGACATATTGGTCCAACTCAGTCCAGGATGGGGTTCCATTCAAACAAGATAGACTAAATATGGTTCAGGCCAAAAGATCTGTTTGATGATTTGTGGAGCAGTTAAACCTTAAAATTCCAGAATTTGAACAAAAGATCATATCATTTTCTTCAAGTTTCTCTATAGAATTCGTATGCTGATCAACATTTTTTATTAATATGAAATAAAAAATCAACTTCTGGCTTCACAATTGAGGTTTTTTTTTTTGATAGAAGTCAGGGGGTACTCTTATTCATCCCATCCCCCTCGTCTGGGCAAACGACAGCCAAAAACAAATTACATCTCCTGCTTATAATAACGCAGGTAATCACCCAATAAAAAACAACGTACAACCAAACCAAGAACCAAAACCCGATCAAGCGTCAGTCTTAGCCACCTCCTTCACGATGTATGGTGTGCAAAGTTTCTCCAAAATAGCCATGCCACGAATCTTCTGAGGAAGATTACTGCTATCAGAACAAATGAACGGGGTTGTGAGATGTCTGCCCCACTTTCCAATCTCTCTGGCCATCGAATTCACGACTTTGTAGACTAAACTACCAGTGATATTCCTCTCCTGTAATTCTTCTTTGAGAAGCCTGACAACATATAGCGCTTTCCATGGAGCCTCACCGTTGTTCCATAGGATGTTATAAATATTACTGTCATCGATCTCAATGGATGAGATATTCAGCCTATGGTCCATCGTCATCGACACCCCAACATAGCAAGCTTTGATGTAGGCTTCAAGATAGTCTTTGGCCTTCAACCAGGCACGGAAGACCAAGCATATATCAGCTCTATGATTGCGAATGATACAGCCTACCCATCTTCGCTTCACGCCATTAGCATCCGAGCATTTACCGACGGTGAGGTTCATCTTCAGGTTGTGTAAATCCGGGGGGTTCCATCTGAGCAGTAAAATTCTTCTAAGGAAATTGCGGGACATAACTATCCCCTCTTCTTCCATCGCAGCATGCAACTGCGTGTTGTTTGAGACGTGAAGAGCTCTGGTCCGCATCATACTATTAAATCTGTATACAAGCTGTTCCCATGTTCTTCCATAGGACAGATCAGTACCTTCGTATCTACGGTGACATCTGATCCTCCAAATCTGGTTAGGTATAAGAGTAGCCATAGCTCCGGCCAGCCAATCATCTATGGTGGATTTACCCCCCAAACTACACAGGTCAAGCAGAGAGTGAATGTCATATGGCACGTTCTGTCCCGTAATGTTGGTGAATCTACACCAGAAAGATCGAGCAAGGTGACTCGAGAACAGGAGATGATCTGTATTCTCCTCCTTAGGTTCTGGACAACAATTACAGCAAGAAGTGATGGGGATCTTACATCTGCGGATGTTATCGTCAGTGGGTAAAGCCTTGCGTGTAGCCTTCCATATCAAGGCCGCCTCCTTCGGTGCATCTATCTTCCATAAGCGTTCCAACCCGAACGCATCAGGGAAAGCATTTTGTAACAGATTTTTCTTCACCGATTTAAGCGAAAAGGCTCCAGTAGCTGATAGAGACCAAATCAACTTATCTTCTGTATCAGAAATGGTAACACCTGCCTCCTTAATCAAATCAACTCCATAGGGGTTTATGATTTGAGTGAGAGCACTCCAATTCCATCTAGTATCCTGCTCCCAAAAATATTTCACTAGGAACTTGAGATTCCGATCACTTCTATGAAGGGAGAAAATGTCCAGCCTGCTACCGCACCATGCGTCATCCCAAAAAGATATCTCACCGTGACCAATGATCCATTTGCACTGTGGAAAAACCTTTGGGAACATGTTCCAAATTCTTCTCCAGTAAGGCGAAGGATTAGCACCAAGCTTCAAATATGATGGATGAGTGGACGATCGGCCACCAACGCCACTCGTGTATTTGTCTCTGCAAAAGATCGCCCAGATAGAATTCCCATTCAGGATCTCCCAACATGCCTTAGCTGTAAAGGCATCATTCACCATCTTGATAGGCGTCAGACCCAGACCTCCCATGCCCTTAGGCCTTGCCACCTTGTGCCAACTAACCCAGGCTCTTCTCGAATGAGCATGCCTATCGGCCCATAGAAAGCAAGAAAGGATTTTGTCAATCCTCTGGGTGATACCCCTCGGAACACCTGTAGCCGCCGCCGAATATACTGTAATAGAGGATAGGACATGTTCAATTAGGAGGCGCCTCCCTGCAAATGATAGTAGACGCGCCTTCCACCCTGCGATTTTAACATTAATCTTCTTAATCAGGTATTCGTAGTCGCTCAACTTGGCCCTCCCCTTCTGAATCGGGATACCTAAGTAGGTGATAGACTCCGACGCATCAGGAATCCCAAGCTCGTTGGCCATCTGTTTAGCCAACCTTGAATCAGGAGTACCCACCACGCAGGCCGATTTCGATGCATTCACCTGCTGCCCTGTTGCTTTTTCGTAAGCGAGAAACGTGTTGGTAATGCAGTGTATAGATTGTTGATCAGCGTTCACCGCGATAGTGATATCGTCAGCATAAAGAAGAATCGAGGGTGCCACCCCACCACCCCGTGTATGGAACACCGATATTATGTTGCTCTCCTGCATAGATTTGAAGCGTCTACAAAGGATTTCTTCAAAAATGATGAACAAGAAAGGAGATAGGGCGTTCCCTTGCTTCAGCCCTTTTTTAATAGGGAAAAAACCAGCCGTCGTGTTGCCCAAAGAAACTGACACCCATGTATCCTTGAAGAAGCTGAGGCACAGAGAGATCGACTCCTGTGTAAAACCAAATCTTTCCAGAATTTTATTCAGAATCTCCCAATTAACTCTGTCATATGCCCTGGACATGTCCATCTTAATAATCATGTTAGGATGATTGACTCCCCAATTAATGTCATGCATCATCTCCTTGACGATCCTCACATGATTGGTAATATCATTACCTCTTATGAAAGCCCCTTGCTCTTTGGAAATCAGCCTGTGCATAAGAGGAGTCATTCTGTTGCTAAGGGTACGAGCAAGGATTCTCAGCGAGACGTTTTCGATTGAAATAGGTCTAAAATCCATGTCGAGGTTCACCGACGCGTCCACTTTAGGTATGAGAACCATTCTACAGCAGAATAAACCTCTATGACAGGGTTGTCGCTTGAAAAAGCACTCCGTCATCTTCATAAAATCCCGACCAACTATCTCCCATGTTGTCAAGAAAAAAGGTACAGTGAAGCCGTCTGGACCAGGCACCGTCTTGTTGTCCATCTCTTTCAAGGTCCTAAGGATCTCGCTCTCCTCCGGAGGTGCCAAGATGGAGAAGTTATCATCAAGCGATATGCTCTCTGGAATCTCTTGCAAGAAAGGGCCAAAATCTTCCTCTAGGAAGTGTCTGTCTTCCTCATAGAAGCGCTGGAAATGAAGAGCTGCGGCCTGCGCCATCTCGTCTGGTTCAGTGACACTTGTCCCGTCCGAGGCAATGATATTAGAGACACTTCTCTTCTTCCTTCTAGTTTTAACAACTGCATGATAGAAAGTTGTATTCCTCTCCCCGTCTGTAAGCCAGTCAATACACGCCTTGTCTCTCCAAAGCTTCTCTTCTTGGTCGAGAATCTGTTGCAGTTCGTGTTCCGCCATCCGAAGGTTCAACTCATTAAGACTACTGGGATTCTCGTCAAAAGCGATCTGAGTAGTATGTAAGATATCTTCAAGGTCTTGCTTTCTCTGGTGGATATCTCCGAAGGTTTCTCTGTTCCATCTTTTCAAGGCTTGACGAACCATCTTGAGCTTCTGGTAGAAAACGAAAGATGGGTGACCTACCACTGTAGCCTCCCATGCTTTACGGATCACCTCCATGCATCCTTCATGTAATAACCAAGCAGAAAGGAACGTGAAAGGGGCTTTAGTCTTCGGTGGAGTACGCCCACCCGGGGCAATCAGCAAAGGACAATGGTCTGACACCCTAAACCTTGTCAAATGCAAACAACGGCTCCTCGGCTTAGCTATCTCCCAAGCGTCATTATAGAAAGCTCTATCTAATCTTTGCCACAAAGTAGGAGTAAGGTATTGCTTATTGACCCATGTGTATCGGCTACCTTCGAAAGGGATCTCCTTTACATTTGTATCAATCACCGCAGAATTGAACTCTAAAATCTCCTGGAAAGGTGTGGACGTGCCACCTCTCTTTTCATTCTGCTCTCGAATCACATTGAAATCCCCTGCTATGATCCACTTGGAATCCCCAATCGAAGCGGATATATCATTAAGTTCCTCCCAGAGTTGTTTCCTATCACGGTGATTGCAACTAGCCTAAACAGCGGTAATATAGCTGTTAGATCCATCAGCTTCGTCAGTAATGATGGTGATATGTTGTCGATGAACCCTCACCACCTGCGGATTCCTTGTTAAATCAGCATAGAGCCATATCTTACCTTCTTCAGCCTGGTTATCCGCCATCCAGTCTAGCCTAATGATATCAAGCAACTCCACCGCCTGGTTAGCATGTAGGAAAGGTTCTAACAATGCAACCACCGCGGGGCGATGTCTTCGGCAAAGATTACCAAGGACCTTGCGGGTCTTGTTGTTAGCTGCTCCCCTTATGTTCCAGAATAAAAGAGACTGATCCATAGAAACATAGACAAACGCTGCGGTATCCTCTGGGCAGTCGATCAAAAACTGTCCCTCCTGTCCTCGCAGTCCTCTTCCTCGTTGAAGCATGATATGTCACCTTCCGAATATCTTCTTCTGGTGTAGCCGAACCGATCTGGTGTGCGTCTTCTGTGTTGGGTGTAAACAGGAAGCTCATCTCTTTGGGATCTGGTACGGGTTTTGCTGCGCTCCAATCTTCTATGAACTTCTTCTTCGAACTCTCCCATAGAAATAAAATCTTCTACTGTATTGTTCAACAAAAACCTTCTTGTGCCTTCTTCGTCTATAATAATGTGGTGATTCCTGCCCTCATTCATCGTCCTCTCGTGATGTTGATGTTGGCTGCTATCATCCAGAAAGGTTGTTGGTGCGGGAGTATCTGCCACAGGTGTAATAGTATTCCCTGATCTGGTACCATCAATCAAGGCTTGTTCAGGAATACGCAGCTCCTTTCCCGTTTCCGCCATCTGCATCTGGGAACCCACTGGTCCCCTAGCCACCATATGGAGTCTCACCGATGCTCTGTTAGCTCCGTAGGTGAGCGATACGAACTGGGGTACATCCTCGCTGAAAGCCTCCACCTTGACAAGTATTATGGATATGTCATTCACACTCCGCTGCCATGGCGATATGTCAGTAATCTTGCCGAACGGCTTGATCAGTGCCTCAATAGCTGCGTCGTCCCTGCAGGTGATGGGAATCTCTGTGATATAGAACCAGAAAAACTCCATCTTCATGCACGCTTCTCCTGTTGCCAAGGACCTTATCTTAATCTGGTGTCTATCAAAAAGGAAGTCCCCCGATTGGACACAGGCTCTGGCTTCGTCCCTGGTATTAAAGAAGATAACCGCTTTGTGATCTGCAAAGCGGTACAGGTCTCTTGCTTCCGGCCATCTATCTTGTAGAAACTTACAAAGGTGTTCCCATGAAACTCCTACGGGCCATCTTGCCTCCACTGCAAGGTGTAACGCCGCTTCTCTCCTGTTCCTCTCCTCATCTGCAGGTCACAATTGAGGTTTGCTCATTAGTTTTCACCAAGTTTGTATACTGGTTCTGAACATACCTCTGCCATAGTCCAACCAAGAACCAGTGCAAGGTAGTAAAAAATTATAATTGTAATGTCACATTAAGTTATCATTCATTTGCAGTGGTTGTAGACCGCATTCAAGTTGCTTTAAATTGAAAATATAAATGCAGATGAAACTTATGGAAACATAAAAAATGCTTGAATATCCTTACTTACAATTGAGACGGTTGTAGACAAAAGAAATCTATAAGTTATGGTAGATCTTTAGGGACTTGTTATCCCCCATGTCTATGTATTCACACCAATATAACCATGCATATCACCAACCAAATCTACAGGGAGGATATCCACCTGAACGGGTATGTGCTTTGTCACCTAGCACATTTACATCGTGGTACTCCTCAATGTCCAGTCTCCATGCAGTTATTGTAAGCTTTTTCATTTGCGTATCTTGTAGCAATGGGGCCTTGTTTGTAGTGTTTTTTGTAGAACCTCGTATCTCCTAGTTGGTTGGAGATAGACAATCCCTAGAATATAGCCGATAAGTGTGGCAGATTCCTTCATTTGAACATTTGTTCGCAATGTCACCAAGTTTTTTACAGATACAACACTAATCCAGCATGACAATAGAAACAATGCCATGTCTAGTCTCTCTACACGTCAAACACATAAATCATATCATACAACCTTATGAAAGAAATAGTTGTACGACTGCATTAGAAACAATGCTGGAATGAGAAACATACAAAGAAGATTGTATGGGCTATGAACTGGAATATGGTATAGTATTGTGATAGTATTATGTAAATATTAAAATCAAACTGGAGAATATTTTTGTGAGAATCTCAAGTTTGAACTATCGAAACCAACTCTATTTTGACTATAATGACCATACATGAACTTCAAGGATCTGTTGCATTTAATTTCTCACATGACAGTTGTGAACTTAAAGAATCGTCTAATGTTATTGCACAATGGATAGTCATTCGATTTCAGTCAACAGAAGATTATCAGCAACTGTCCAAAGCAAAGTTCCATCAAGAGTTATTCAAAGTAAAAAGAAACAGCAGTAATTCATTACATACAAGAGTTGTACAAGAGGACAATAATCAACCTTTTGTTTAAGAGTGCACATTTGCTTGTCAGCTAATATAAAAAAGAAGAGTTTATCATAGTACCAAAAGGTTGTGTTTCATCACAGGGAGGATCTGGAGAGATAAAAACATAAGCAAAGTAAACACTGCAATAACATGAGTTGTACAAATATCAACTACATTAGAGTTGCTGCTAAAGCACATTTTCTTTGAACACAATAATTGACGTGATATGTTAGGATGTTTCACTTAGTTTTATGTGTTTAAAAGACTAAAACATGACTTGAGGTTCAAGATCTTATCAGAATTGGTTCCCTTTGTCAATTCACCCCATGCGGTGGCACATTTACCAACAACATAATATATAAATCTTGAACTTGAGGTGCTTCATATCAGCGTATGTGCATATTACTTTATATAGCAGTAAGAAATGAGCTAGAAGATATTTATATATTACTTCCGTTTAGTGTCTTTTCTAACTACACAACAGCTATAATGGTATGAATAAGCATATTTGAATTAGAAACTTGTCTCTTAGGAAACTCACGGGTAGTTGCTATGTAGGTGATTTGAAGTATTTGGACAAACATGTGGTCTCTGCAAAACAAACTTTAAATAACATTGAAAGTGAGTAATTTACTTTCAAGTCATTTGCGATAGCAAAATGCACTAGTAACAATAACCATAGGGGATCTCCAGCATGAAAAATAGTATAAAAGAAGACAGTTGGTATAAAGGAATATTGTGTCGCTGCTTCAAGTCGATAGCTATCTACATTTAGTCGAGATTAATAGGTTGGCTGAAATGAAGGTATATAAGACACACATAAACAAGAGAAATTGCATTTCGTACTTATTTTCTTCCTAATACAGGCGGCAGATCAACACAAAATTAACATCAGTTTGTCCATCAATCTAGCTAAGTTGCTAACCAAGTTAAAAAAACACGTGTAGTGTGACATATTATTTTCCTTTGTGTTGTTTTCAGTAAAAGAATTTTGTGGTCCATGGATAATGAAAATTTTGAACAGAAAAAGGTCTAATTATAAACTATATGTATATGATGTTTTGTCGTCTGCAAGCATTGGCAATGGTGATTACTATTTTGCACCTACTAACATATACCACCTAGTCATTTACAGTAGAACAAAAAATACTAACATTCAATACTATTCAACTAGCGTAGGTAGATACAAGTATAACGAAAGAAATAGAGGAAGAGAAATAGAAAATTAGACTAATAGTTTGATACAAGTCCTTTGTCTAAATTTCCAGCTTACATGTGAGAATGTGTAATGGAGCAGAAAATTGCAATTTTTGGTGACATACTTAGCGGAGAACTGGAGATGTAGCAACTCCTTGTGTTCATTGCCATGGATGAAGCCGTCGATTAATTTTTCCTTGCCCTGATCTGCATTGGTGTAGTCATTCACCTCAAGATTGTGGTTGGAATAGCTTACATGTGGAATAGGACACTAGACAGAAGGTGTGAAAAAGGTGTTGCAGGGAGGGGAGATCTTACCCCGGAGAAGAGACGAGGGAAGGTAATAATGTGGTAATTCTTGTTCAGGTATCCACATTGGTAATTTAACATATAGCTAATGGTAGATAAAGTTTAACAATAATGAACTCTTACCGCATAAGCACAAGGGACAAAGTGGAAGTCCTGGATCTCTTTTATTGTTGGATATGGCACCAACTCAAGGAGGAGAAACCATCCTAGGTTCATTTGTTGAGGGAGATCACTGGTGCTGACAGAGACGTGAAACATGGTGGTTGGCAGAATCAGAGCTGCATAGTGTAGATCACTCTTATATCCATAAACCACGCCTTCTTCAACAATAAACCATGCCCTTTTCACTCTTATAGCATTTTTTATTCTGTTTACACATACCTTTTATTAATTTTTTGGCTATTTATACCTTTCCATCCTCTTATTTGCTAACAAGTTCTCAAAATTATTTAGATAACAAATTAATATTTATTTTGTACAGTGTCCAAAGCAGCCGAACGATACAGATTGCGGGTATTATGTGCTGAAGTATATGAAAGACATCTTTGATGTGAGAAATAGAAATATTCCTGAATGTGTAAGCTACTTAACATTATATTCTTTTAGTTGGTTCAAATTTCTAAATAAATTGAAAAAATCACAATATGTTGATATATTTTTCATATGATTGCAGTATTATTCGAAGTATATTGGTTGTTGCTTCAACCAAGAAGAAATCGATGAGGTCCGAAACGATTGGGCGGCATGTGTTCTTGAGCACACATAAGATTATGTGACATGTGGGGGAGATATTTGTTCTTTAGCATAGACCAATGTGTGAAACTTTTTTAGTTAGTTTTCAGTTCGATTCTAGAGTGGATACTCAGTACTTTGTATTATTGAATCGTTGTATGGATGATTTAATATTAATTAAATTTAGTACGACTTTCTTTCAAGGTTTAATGGAAATTTTGTTCAACTATGTGTTTATTTGTGAAATGAAAAAGTATAATTGCATATTTATTATAATTTATTAATAATATGGTTAATTTGATCAATACAATTGGTTCGATATATGACCTGTCAAACTCTAATCAAAGACAACAGTTAATGATATGTTGTAAAATGTATGATTCTACAACAAACAACACATGTTGTGTTATCCACACCTATTACAACAGGTTTGTCAGGAAAAAATACACCTATTACAACATGTATTTTTAGTGAACTACAACATGCATAACCTGTTATATAAATTGTGTATATTACAACAGTCATACACAATGTTGTGTAAACAATCCTATTACAACGGTTAAATGTATGGAAAGACAACATACTCCAACTGTTGTATACACATGTATATTACAACAGGTGCACTGCATGTTGTAATAGACCTACCTATTACAACGGGTGTGTTTAGTGAAAGACAACATGCTTCGACTGTTGTATAATATATATTACAACGGGTGAACCACATGTTGTAAAAAATACCCCTATTACAACGGGTGTGTTTAGCAAAAGACAACGTCGTTCAACTGTTGTATAATATATATTACAACAGGTGCACTGCATGTTGTATAAAATATCCATATTACAATAGGCCATTCCTTAAAAGACAACATGTTTCAACTGTTGTATAAAATACATCTATTACAACATGCGATCACATGTTGTGTAAAGCACCCCCCATAAGACCACGCGATCTAATACAACGGTTAACACCTATTGTAAATTGAGAAAAGGAACTGTTGTAAAAAGTATTTTCTGTAGTAGTGAGCAGACCACCGAGAAGATTAAAATAATACAAAAAAAGTTGAAGACTACATAGGATAGGCAGAAATCTTATGCTCATAAGCGTCGTAGACCTTTAGAATTCTAGGTTGGAGACAAAGTGTACCTCAAGGTCTCACCTTGGAAAGGAGTTCTTAGATTTGGAAGGAAAGGAAAGCTAGCTCCTAGGTATATGGGGCCTTATCCAATCATTGAACATATTGGAAAGGTAGCTTATAAGCTAGAGTTACCACCAGAGTTATAAAAGTTACACCCAGTGTTTCACATTTCCATGCTTAGGAAATGTCATCCTGACACAGAATCAGTTCTGCAACCTATGGAAGTAGAATTGAATGATGATGTATCTTATGTTGAAGGACCTGTGATAATCCTCGACAGAAGAATTAAAAAGTTGAAAAAGAAAGACATAAGTCTTGTGAAAGTCCTCTGGAATCACCGTGGAATTGAAGAAGCTATGTGGGAACTAGAGGAAGAGATGAGGAGGAAATACCCTGCTCTTTTATCTTAATATGTTTTGTAGATGATTTCGGGGACGAAATCCTTATAAGGGGTGGATAATTTGTAACATCCCTGACCTGGGTTACATACTAACCCTAGGTGTTTTTCCTAATAAAGATGATTAGATGCTTGCTTGTATTTCTTGAAAAGTAATTAATGCTTTTGAGGAACTTATATTTCAATTTCAGTCCTTTTTTAATAATGTTGAAACATTATTTTGTTAATAATGGATTAAAGTGCAAATTACCCAAGTAGAGGGGTTATCTTGCAAATTGCACATGATAAGATGTTCCTCTGATGTTGAGACATCATGAGAATAAATATGATGAAGTAGTATGGTTTTCTCAATCTTGAGCACCAAGATATAGCTTGTAAAGCAATCTTTGTGCATTAAAACCTAGTTTTGGTGTAATGTGCAAATTACCCAAAACCTAGGGTTCAAAATTTAATATATCACCTCTTGAGGGTCTATCATGTTTCTTGGAATCAAGTGGAGCAAAGAAAATGAGAAGGGAGCCTCATTTGAATGATCATGGAAGAGAGAGAATCTTGATATTAAAATAATCAAGATTTAAGCACAAAAGGCTCTTTAATATAACTTAATGCTAAAAGAAATATATTAATTATGGATCCCTTCATCCAAAAGTTGGAGGATGTGTTTGTAATAGTTTAGAAGAGCTTGTGCCATGCGTGGGAACCAAAAAGATCTTGGTTGAAGTGGAAGTTACTCACATTAATTTAATATAAAGCAATATCCAATTAAAAGATGGACATTAACGCATAACTCTTTAAGGAGTTTAGTTCCTTTACCTTTAAAACTTGGATAATGGAGGATTTTTGCATGGTTATAGAAGGTGGCCACGTACCCAAAGAATGGAGGAAGCTTTGGTGGAATTAGTTGGGAAATAAAAGGAGATAATCCTCTTTTTTCCATTTGCCTTGAAAACTCATAAATATATATATGTATCTTTCCAACAACACAAAGGATCATTTCCCTTAGTTCTTTTCTTCATCACCTTGCTTTGACCAACCAAGGAAGAGCTCTGGAGCAGAGGGAGGATGATCAAACCTGTTGGTAAGTTCTCCTACCTCGAATTCATGGTGGAAACCATAATATAAGGTTAGATTCATGGTTTTCTTCACACGATTTCCTTTTCTAGCCATCTTCTTCATCCAAAGATTGAACAATGAACCTTGTAAAACTTCTAGAGCTCAATCTACCATTAAAGCTGAGGAGCTTGGAGCTCTGGATCAGTTCTAGAGGTGGGTTTTATAACTTTAACCCTTAAGCATTGCTAATGCATCCATCTCTTCAATAATCGTTAGCTATTTTCCTTCTTTGGTATACTTTTGGTTAATTACTATAACCTCCGTGAAGAACAACAGAAGTTTTTGGTTGTCCTTAGGAAAAAGATGATGATGTTGACTTTTATGTGAATCCAAATAAAATTACTTTAGCAAACGGTTTGGTTTTGATGCTCAAATGGTTTCCCAAACCATTTGGGAGCAAACAGTTTCAAACCGTTTGATTGCAAACGGTTTCATCCAAACCGCATAGAGGCAAATGGTCCAAGACCGTTTGGTGGTGTTGACCATTTGGATTTTGTTGAAATTAATGTAGACTAATCACCTAACATTAATTATCAATTAACTTCAATTGATTCACTAGTTGAAGGTCCATCAACCCTCTAAACCCTAATTGGATTAATTGCTGATTTGATAATTGAATAAGGTTGAAACTTGGGTTGAGTGACCCAAACGGTTTCAAAACCGTTTGGGGATCACCCAAATGGTCTCAAGACCGTTTGGTGATCACCCAAGACCGTTTGGAGGTCTAGGGTTAAGCATGGTTGACCAATTGAAGATCCAAAGGTTCTAAGTTGAAGTACAATCAATTGTTGCTATAATGATCGAATCAATGGACCAAACCCTAATTGGTTGACTTGGTTTTTGGCGTTGACTTGATCAAACGGTCTCAAGACCGTTTGGAGGTCATCCAAATGATCCCAAGATCATTTGGGTTCAGGTCATGACCAAATTGGATGATGGTTCAATGGGGTCAAATCAATTAGACTCACATTGATTTATGTTGAAGGGTCATGATTCAAATCCTAATCCAATTGATTCAAGCCCTAATTGATGATCAATTGAGGGTCAATTGAGGGTCAAATCAGTTGAAGGTTGACCTAATTAACTCAATTGAATGATGGTGATAGGTCCAAATTATGATTGATTATATATATACAAGTGTTGAAGGAACCAACATTGGAAACCCTAATTCAATTTGAGGTGTTGGGACTATACTTGGTCCATGTGGTTTTGAGGTGGTTTGGACCAAACTGTCTCAAGACCGTTTGGGTCCAAATGATCCCAAACCGTTTAGGGTCATGTGGTTTCAAAACCGATTGTGTCCATGCGGTTTCAAAAGTCAAACTTGGGCAAATGGTCTTCACCCCTACCTTTAGCAAACGGTCTTGAAGGTTTACTTTACCAAACGGTCTCAAGGGTAGACCAAGACCGCATGAAGGTCCAAACGGTCTTAGACCGTTTGGAGGTTTAGTATGCAAGACCGTTTGAGGTCTAAGATAGTCAAGATTGTTTGGGACCTTAGTGGCCAAGATCGTTTGGTGGTTGATTAACCTAAACCCCTTGGGTACTTAATGTGGTTAAGGGACAAAGTGATTAGTTAATTAATACATGATGTAATCAAAGGTGAACATGGTACTTATACCTTAAATGGGATAGTATGATGGAAACCCATAAAGTAATTAAGCCCTAATGATTACAATGGTAATGATATAAACCATGAAGTCAATTCTCTTCCATGATTGAGTTGACTTAACCTAATCAAGGCAGAATTAAATATCATCCAATAGGGGATGAGAGAGAAAAGACTCCTTTTATGAATGCTAATCAAGTAATGGACTTCCAATATGAATGAATGCCTAATTATGGCATGATCCATGATTAGTGAGATCATGAAAACCCTAATTATGATGGTTAATGAATCTTAACCCTAAATTGAGGGTAATAATGGAAGTATCCCTAATGCATGATGATGATGTAATCTTAATTCATAATGATAACCCTAATCAAGGGTGATACAATGTGAATAGTAAACCCTAATCCATAGTGATGTGAAATGAATAGTAAACCCTAATTCATAGAGATGTGATATGAATAGTAAACCCTAATTCTGGGTTATGTTTTATAGCATGAAGCTCTATGATTAGATAATGGAATGAGGAATCACTATTCCCAATTAAGCTAAAGGGGTTGGTTAACCCTAATTGAATCGAAAAAGGGAAACCCTAACCCTAGTAAGGGCATAGTGGTGCAACCTTTAACATAGTGATGCTATCATTATTGTACATTGTGTTGATATAGAAATAATGTACATGTTATCATTTGTGTTAGTCATACATGTCTTTATGAAGTAGTGACCATAGCCAGGTAAGGGTTATGATGTCATATTCATTGAAAGCACTTTATAAACTTTGAAAGTAATGATATGTTATGTTGCCTATTGAAAGGTAACAAAAGAGATTGACAGGTTGTATGAGCCATATGAAATATCTGCATTACTACTATCATGTTTATACTGTCAAATGACTTGATGGCAATATGTTACTTGGTAAAAAGTGTTTTGATGATCTAAGTGTTTTAACACCCATATTCTTGAATCACAATGATGAGATGGTTAGGGATTGAGATCCCAATGTTAACAATATGTGAAATGAACTTGATACAAATAGTACTCTTTCTTTATAGCAATTGTTTTAATGGTTTATGTTTGAAAACATGCCTGATGCTACAAGAATGCCATAATGTACTTAAATAATCAAGTATAACGATATCATGTAGAGCCCTGACCATAGATCCATCATTGTCATAAGCTAAATGATGGTGAAATAGGTTTTCCTAAGGGAACTCCTGGAGAGCATACTTTTGAGTATGTGGGGGTTATGGACGTGAATATCCTTACGTCCTAATGGAGGAATTGATGTGAGATAAACATTTAATCTCTCAATCCTTCATTATATGTATATGCCGGGAAGATGTATCACTAATCTCCC
Source organism: Alisma plantago-aquatica (assembly GCA_963693085.1). NCBI lineage: Eukaryota > Viridiplantae > Streptophyta > Magnoliopsida > Alismatales > Alismataceae > Alisma > Alisma plantago-aquatica. Next base: position 144,360,349 of record OY856409.1, on the reverse strand, counting down.
GATGATGATGTCAATGCGAATCGATGTGAGATAAATAAGAAATCCCTCGATTGCGAAGAGAGTACAGCATGCCGCTGTAACTCTAATAGTGAAGTGCCAGAATACTCCGGACAGCTATTATGGCAGAGACACAAGATGTCCTACATGTTGTTCCTCACACTGACTGAGGAGGATGAGGTCATAGGAACCTGGCTCTTCTGATGACCTATGTATGGTACTGATTGCGATTTCGTAATGGTCGGTTGGAGTATGAGCGATATACCTCATCTCCTTAGGGCATAAGTATGTTTGTAAAATGTAATCAGCTGTGTAGCATATTTTCTTAGGTTGAACTACGAGAAACAATGATTGATGATACATTATTTATAATGTCCTAGTTGGATAATTAGTATACATGTTCTTCATATTCCTATTTGATTAAATGACTTGGTACTCAATCAAGTTATAATTGAAATGATTGCATAGAGAATACTGCTCTACCTGGCTTATTTAATGAATTGCCTGCTGTTGAATAATTATAATATTACTGCTCAAGTGTTATTTCAATATTTGCAATAACAATGCTTCTGGCAGAGAGTTATAACTCTTGCTGGGACAATTTTTCAGTTGTCTCACCCCCATGGGATTCAACTTTTTAGGTAGATGCCAAGGAAGGAGAAACCCTTTAGTGGTTGAGCAGCAACAACAGTAGCAGCAACAACAACAAGGATAGTAGTGATCCTTAGGTGGAGACATAGTCTGTCCAGTCTTGTATATAGAGAGTCCTATGTGTCGTCTCTGTACTCTCAGGTCCTAGGAGTTAGTAAATGGTTTAATATAGATATGAGATTTTTGGCGTAATGCCTCGAGATTTTTGTATATTGCCTTGTACAGTTAAACATGAAAGTTGATGATGTGACTCTCGAGATGAGATATTACAGAGATGTAATGATGGATTAGCTTGTAAATAACTTACCTTGTTTCTTTTATAAAAGAGTTTCACAGTTTGTAGATCTCTTTACAAAAAGTTATAATTTTTAGTATTTCCGCTGCTAATTATTCGCTTCTGCATTGTTAATAACGTTTTGTTCGAACGGGGTATCACATTATGATTCTTTCTGCTTGAGACTCCTTGTTTTCCTTGGTGGAGTCTTCATATGTACTAACTTCATCTTCCCACTGCTAGCTCATGTTTCCCTACCCATGTTACATTCTTTGGGCAATTTTGATGGATAGTTGTTACCCCAGGTGTTATAACCCCAATTTTTGGGTTCATTTGCCGAGAAATATAATTTCTCATATTAACGATTTTTGAACAAATAAAGATATGATTTTTTTTGAATAAATGGATTTTTTTTTACAATAGACTTGATGATTGTGTTGTGGGCTTTGTTGGCTATTGAGCCCAAATAACAAGAAAATTCAATTAGTAAATGAATAATTGAGTTTTTGAGAAAAGAATGAGATGGAAACCTCCAAAAGGCAAATCCAAAGAGGGATTTCATGCCTCGTGGGTTCCTTGGGTTCCAATGAGTCCAAAGTTGCAAAGAAAAGACAATAAGAAAAGAAAAGATTCATTAAGTATTTCTTTATTAAGAAAGAAATTGAAAACAATGGTAAAATGTGGAAAACAAGTGAAAAGATGTATAATTGAGTTATTCTTGGTGGAATTTCGTATCTCAAGGATTCCTAATGAAAAAAAACCATGGAGGAAAATAAAAGAGAAATAAAGAGAAATACTCAAAAGAAAATATTTTAATAAGAAATAAACATGATAATGAGAAATAATGCATATAGATGCATCTAGAAGGATAATAAGTATCTTTGAAAAAGAATTTCGAAATAATAGAGTGTCTTGGGATCCAAGGAGTCCCAATAAAGAAGAAAGATAGAGAAAATATCAAAATTGCAAAATAAAAGGATAATGTGATACATTATTAATGAATTTTGTGATATTGTTAAAAAGGAAAATAGTTTCTATTAAAAGAAAATATAGTTTTCATGGCCAATAGATTAAAAGGCAAGTACAAAGAAAAGAAAAGAAGTAATTTTCGAAATCCAAAGATTTAATGAAAAAGAATTATCAAAAGAATTAGGAAAGAGAGAGGAACTTTCTTCCTAGTTAAGGAATATAACTTCCTATTGGAATTAGGACTTGGATCTCGTGGATGAGCATCCTAGGGCCTACCTACTCTCCCCTATATAAGGGGTACGACCCTGGACCGAATCCAGAAAGATCCCACACGTAATCCTCCACTCTTCTTTCCTATTTTCGTTCTTCAACCCTAACCATAGGTAGCAGCGTGAGCATGGAGCTAGATGGAGCCAAGGAAAGGTTGAGAGGGTGGCATGATGTTCCATGTTGCTAAAGAGCAATTTGGCCATCAAGGTCGTGCCCTGGAGTGTGCATAACAACAACCGCCAGGCTGCATGGACGGCCGCAAAAGGCATGGGCGATGAGTGAGAAACCAGACACCTTGCCCAAGGTTTGGGGGACGTCTGTGTGTGCCTGAGCAAGGCAGAGGCAGAGCAAAATCTCCTGGTGGATTTCGAGTCCAAACCAGGGTAGGAGAGTCGTGCCAAGGGCTGCCCTAGGCAGCCGCTGCTGCTGATCCGAGGAAGAAGAAGAAGATAGGGCCGATTGGATGAATCTACCCCTCCGCGTGTTAAGGAGTCAGCCTTTTAGTTAAGGGTAATTTTGACAATTCATCATGTTTCCAAAGTATCCGAGCAACGTTGCATGGGAACATGGCGACGTGGCGCTCTCTGGTTGGCCCAAGTAAGTGAAATCTTGCTAAATTCATAATTAAATATTGGTAACTCTGATTAGGACAAGTAATATATGAAAATTGATCCTCAGAACGAGAGGAATACAAAGAAATTATTGTTGAAGCCTAATTCCGTTGTTGATTCAGGAAATATATCAAGATGCTATCTTCAATAGTTTAATCAATGAAAAACCCTAACCTTTGATGATTAATGAATTAGAAAGGGGTTATGTGAGTGTTTAAAATAGATATTAACCTGTTGTTAATAAAAAGGGCATATTAGATCTAAAAGGATGATCTTCATGCATAATTTGATTAATTTAGGGTTCCATATGATTTAATGAACTTTGAACCCTAACTGTGGTAATTATGATCCTTAATGATTTTAATTGGTCAAATTCATGTACAAAACTGAGATATGATGGTTCTAATCTATTTCGAGTACAAAGATTCCTAATTATGGGTAAATACCCTTAATATAGTAATTATGGTTTTCTAATGAATAAAAGGTGGATTTAATGATATATAGAGTTCATTTGTGAATTAGGCCATAATGAACTATGAATTGATGATAAATGAGTATAATGATCTTGCCATGGAATAAAAGGATAAAAATGGTAGTTTTAACATAAAAGAGGCATAATAGGATTAATTAATGTTTAAGTGTGCCTTTAATCTGAAATTAGGGTTTGTAAGTAATTGAATAACTAGGGTTTAAAATAGTAAATGAAGTGAAACCCTAATTGCAAAACGAAACCCTAAAATGGATACGGAAACCTTAGGAAGTGATTTCAAGTTGAATAGAAAGAATATTGATAAAGTGTGTAGTAAATAGAGTCATGAGTTTTTCAGTATTATTGATTGTGTGGTTGAACTACTTTCTTGGATGGCTTTATTGGTTGCAATTGATATTAGCTTGAGAAATCTACTGAATAGGTATGGGGTTACGCTTATGAATAATCGCTTTAGTTTCACGGTGATTTCCGAACGTGTTTATCGGTTGCTTGAAAATAACTGTTGGATGCCTTTTATTTCATGCAACTATAAAGTGACTATGATTATCACCATGAATATTTATATATATAACTGGCTTAGATCCGAATCCACCTTTATGGCTTGTAAAGGCTAAAAAGGGTAACCTAGAGTAAGGTCTAGGTTATCGTGGGTTAGAAATTGGGCTACCAAGTCTAGTGCCATGAGACCCTTTAGCATGCCATTAGTTAAGGAGTGGGCTACTTACGTGTAGTGCCATGTGACTCAACCCAAGAAACGGGTTCACCTATAGGTGGGACCATGAGGGGTTTAACATGGAGCTACTATAAGGAAAGTAGTATTCCAGTCCACTGCAGGGACAACACAGAGGATAAGGAATGCATGGATCACACAGTTATATTTAAAATGTAAAATTGTTTGTTAAATGGTAATTGGCTATAATACATTGTTATGAATAATTGCACGATTATTGGTTTCCCCCACATACCAACTTTATGCTGACTGACGTTTTGTTTGTCGGTGTTTTAGGTACAAAGCTAAAAGGACAAATAGTAAATCGTCATATTGTGAAATACATGAATTAAAATACAAGGAGGATTAGTTAGAGTAGAATTCATATGTTGATAGAAGTTTAGAGATCCAATTTTTCAAAAAGGTATGCAAAAATTTATTTTCTTACAGCTTTCCAGTTTAGTATGTTAAAATTTAATAATTGTTTTTGGTTAATTGTCGAACCTTTGATCCGGAAATTATGTGTGCGGCTTTGACCTCTCAGTCTCCCTTAATTGGGGGTTATCGGAAGGTGGGGTCGTAACATCAGGGGTTCCCAGTACCCAACTAAGATTCAGTAGCTTCCTTGCCTTGAGCTTCTTCAATATGAAGTTTTCATGATCACTTCATCTGCACTAGGATCTACTACACTATGTACATGTTATTTTTCCGGTTCTTCTTTGGTGTTGCTAGGTTTTAAAGTTGGTTCTTCGGTAGGGTTCTCTAAAGAATTGTTGACAACAATAACCTTTGTAGATTTATCCTTGTTCTTCATGGTGTGTCTGGATGTCTCTTTCCTTCTTTTATCTTTCTTTCCATTATGATTTTTTATTGATGTTTGTTTCTCAGATTCCACTCCTATTTCTTCCTCATGCAGTTCTTCATCATCTTCTTCATTTTTCCAACACAACTGACTTATTATATTGTATTTAGAATCAACATCTCTCCTCGACTCCTATAGTTCTTCAACACCTTCTTGAATTTCTGAGTGCCTCCCCTTGACTCCTGTAACTCTTCATCATCTTCTTCAATTTTCGAGCATCTCCCCTCGAATTCCCATCCCTATGAGACTTATTCATATTATCCATATAGTACATCTTTGCATTTAGGGAATATTCAAGAATTAAATAATAAAATGTGTGTATACACTAGTACACATGATATATATGATGTTAGGAATAATATGGGATCCCATAATTTTAGAGAGAGATTAATGTTTTAAGATCAAAATTGGAAGAATGCAATTGTAACATCCCTGACCTGGGTTATGAGTCAACCCTAGGTGTTTTGCCTAAATATGTAATTAAATCTTTGTGATTAACTCTGAGCATGTAATTAAGTTCTCAGAAACATATATCTCAGTATTTGCTCCTTTTTATTTAAAGTAGTAGCATTATTTTGATATACAGGGACCTATGTGCAATTTACCCAGTTAAAAGGGTTAGATTGTAATTTGCACATGTTGAGATGTTCCTCTGATGTTGAGACATCATGAGAATCTTTTTGGTAAAGTTTGAGGGATTACCCAAGCCAGGGCACCAAGGTGCAGCTGTGGAAGCAATCCCGGTGCTTGAAACCCTAATTTGGGGTAAAATGCAATTTACCCAAATTAAGGGATGCAATTTGTAAAATATGTCATCTAAAGTATCTTTTTAGACTCTTTCCATCATTTAGAGAAGAAATGATGAGGAAGTCACCTCAATTGAGTTATCAAGTTATGAAATATGCCTTGTGATTGAATAATCAGGGTATATGTGCAATATCTCTTTATGTATGTACCTTATTATTAGCTTGCTCTCCTTTACCTTCTTTTCCTAAGACCTTAAGAGAAGGTTTGTCCTTAGAATAAAGAGGAAGGGACGATCAAGTAAAGAAGGAGGGACCTAGTTGGAATTATGGACAACTTATGAACTAATGTTGAAAATCCTACCCCATGTATATAAGCTCTCCTTCCCTTAGTTGCAAGGGAACTTACCCTTCGTTCCCTTACTGTTTCATTTCACCAAAGACGACCAAGGACTGCCTTGGAGCTAAGGAGGACGACCAAGGGGTGCAAGGTAGGTCTAAACCCCTCTTCTTGCCTAATTCCATGGTTAGAACTCGAATTCAAGGTCATCTTCATGGCTAACTCTTGAAACCCTACCTTTCTAGCCGTCTCTTTTCATACTTCCTTGGAGTTTTCACCTTGGCCAACCTGTAAGAACTCAAGGACGCCATTAGATCTTGGATATTGAAAGCTTGGAGCTCAAGAAGCAAGCTTTAGGCGGGTTTTATAACTCTAAACCCATGCTTTACTACACACATCTTTTATATGCGGTTAGATGATAGTCCTTCATGTATCTTGCTGTTCTTTGCTATTTTGCAAGCAAACCCGTGGGATATCTGTACTGTTCTTGAGCTAGGAGATGAAGGCGTGATTTCCAAGAAAAACCCACCACTTTTCACTTTCTTAAACGGTCCCAACAGTTTGCTCTCTCGGACTCAAGACCGCGAGGTGAGCAAACGGTCTCGAGACCGCGACAGGGCAAACGGTCTCCAAGACCGTTTGGCCCCATTGACCGAGCGTGGACCGTATAAGAAATATGTTCCTAATTATATAGGATAATTACCCTAAAAATTTGGGAGGCTAACTCCAAAGGAATCTGGAGATATGACCTTTTTAAGTGACAACTTTAAATGAATTTATTACTGATTTTCAAACGGTCTAAAATTGCCTTTTTGGGCAAACGGTCTCAAGACCGCGAGGGCAATCAACCAAGACCGTTTGGAGGTCTGGGGTCAAGGATAGTTGACCAATTGAAGGTAAAATTACACCAAATTACATTGCAATTAAATATTGATATAATCATCAACTCAATTTGTTCAACCTTGATGAATTTCCACTAGAATCCAAAATTGGATGGGCAAACGGTCTCAAGACCAAGAGGACAATCACCCAAGACCGTTTGAAGGTCTAGGGTTGAGTAATTTGACCAATTGAGGACCCAATTGCAAATAAGTTATCAATTTAATCAAAATTCTGTTTTATGGCTCAATCATGGTTCAACCCCTATCAAATCACCTTAGTTTTTTATGAAATCTTAGGCAAACGGTCTCAAGACCATGTGGGGTCCACCCACATGACCTCAAGACCGTTTGGGCCAAGTTTGAGCCCAATTGGAGCTCAATTGAAGGGATCAACCTTGTGTTGATGCACATTGTTGAGTATTGATGGGTGAACATTGATAGACCCTAATTGAATCGATTTCAATCCTAATTGGTCAACAATTGAGAGTCAATTGAATGACCAATTGGTTAAGAATAACCTTAATTTGACCCAATCCATAGATGGTCAACATAGCTTTGACCTTTTGAGGGCTTCAACATCATTTGACACCATCGATTGCTTTATTGATTTTGTTGATGGACCAAACGGTTGAGACCTTGAGAGCCTCACGGTCTCAAGACCGTGAGAGGGCTCGCGGTCTCAAGACCGTGAGGGGGCTCACGGTATCAAGACCGAGAGGAGGCTCACAGTCTTAAGACCGCGAAGGGCCTCGCGGTCCTGAGGTCAAGATGGGCAAACGGTCAACATCTCTTCGCGGTCTCAACATCAACTTGAACCAATGAGAGGGCTTCGCGGTCTTGAACCACTTGAAGAGGCTCGCGGTCTTGAAACCTAAGGGGGCTCGCGGTCTTGAAGTTAGAAGGAGGCTCGCGGTCTTGGAAAGTCAAAGTGGGCAAACGGTCAACACTTTCAACCGATCTCAACTCAATTGATGATTATTGATTGAAATCAATCAATGTAATTCCAAGTTGACTTCTTTCAATCAATTCATAATATAAATGGTCCAATGTTGCCCAAATCAAACCCTAATGATAATCTAGTATAGTAAGGGGTTATTTGACTAAGGTTTTTGACCATAATGATGATCAATGGGGTGAATTACCAAAATACCCCTGAAGGGTCAATTGAGTTATACCTTGCTCAATTCAAACTCTAAATTACATGAGAATGATGTTTTTAGTCATAATGACTCTATCCAACTTGATCTAGTCTAATGTTATCATCAACCATTAGTATGATGAAAGAGAAAGTACTTCTAGAGAGAGAAAGTACTCTAGAGAGAGAAAGTACCCTAGAGAGAGAAAGTAACTCTAATCACATAATGGTGATGTTTTTGGCTATGTTAGCCTATGATGACTCAATCCAACCTGTTTTAGAGTGATGTTGACATCACCTAACATTATGATGAGAGAGAAAGTACTTCTAGAGAGAGAAAGTACTTATAAAGAGAGAAAGTACCCTTTTTAAGTGGAAACTCAAGTAAAGCATCTCCAATGCACATAAGTGAGCATAATTAGGGTATGGTCTACCTGTGTGAGGTCATAGAAATCCTAATTATAATAAATGATGAACCTTTACCTAATCTAAGGGCATCAGTGATGATGTTATTCATACATAATGATGTTATGAGTTCAATTCACCTTAATATGAACAGTAAACCCTAATTATAGGGTAATGGCATGCTTTTGAGTATTAAACTCTATTTGATATGAATTAGAGATTTAACTCTTATGACAAGAGTAGGAAGTATATTCCTTATTTTTTTTATTACCTTTATCAGTTGTATTAACCATGCATGTTCTGATATGAAGGTAATCATATCTAGGTATGGATGTTGATGTTCTATTCATTAAAGGCATGTCGTTAGCCTAATGAATAAGAAAAGTAACTTGATGCCTTGTCAATGGCATCCTATGATGATAATGAGTTGTGAAAGCCATGAATACCATCAAGGTCATGCTTTAGAGATGACTTGTGATGAGGATAATGAGGAATGATGATTGATATGAGTTAGGCATATTACATTTAGTATTCTTCTCTTATAGCTGTTATGCTACTGTTATTGTTTGAAGAACAATGTATGATGTTAAAGAATACTGAATGTACCTAACTAATCAAATATAATGTAGAGCCTTGATCATAGATCCATCATTGTCAGAGATTAAGTGATGGTGAAACAGGTTTTCCTTAGGGAACTCCTGGAGCACATACGTTTGAGTATGTGGGGTACATGGATGTGTAGAACCTTACATCCTAGTGTAGGAAAGTGATGTAGATGTGTAATCCATCCATCCTTCACTATAATTCCATACCGTATCAGTGGTAGGTAAACATGAAACCTCCTGATGACGAAGAAAGTATAGATATCCATATCAGTGGTAGGTAAACATGAAACCTCCTGATGACGAAGAGAGTACAGAATGCCACTGTGACTCTAGAATAGCGAAGGACCAGTTTACCCTGGTAAGCTATAGCACTAGAGACACGAGATGTCCTACAAGTGATCCTCTTACTGACTGAGGAAGGTGAAGGTCATGAGAATCCGGCTCTCTTAATGACCTATGTATGATACTGATGTGACTTCTCAGCGATCAGTTGGAGTATGAGTGGTATGCCTCATCTCCACAGGGCATAATGTTATTTGTAAAATATAATCAACCATGTAGTATAACTTGTTAGAGATAACTCCAAGTTAGTTGATTGATGTTACATTGCAATAGTGCTCATATTCTTCATATCTCCTAATTGTAGAGATCTTGTTATACCTGCAACTGTTATAGAATACTTTGAAGGTCTTACTGCTTAATATATTCTTTGATGTTATAATAAAGCGTCTGGAGAAGAGTTATAACTCTCGCTGGGACAATTATGTATAATTGTCTCACCCCGTAGACTTCAACTTTTTAGGTGGACGTCGGAGACGAAGGAACCAGCCTACAGGTGACCAGTCTCAGCAGCAGCAGCACCAGGGGCAGCAGTAATCTCAGGTGGAGATTTGTCCTGCCATGTGGTGTAGTTAGAGTCAGTCCTATGTGTCCTCTGTACTCTCAGGTCTTGGAGTCTTTTGTTCAGTGATCTTGAGATTTTGTATCTTGATGTATATAATTACTCAAGAAGTAATTATCCTGAGATGTAAACAGTTTATCTCTCTTTATGAAAGAAGTTTTATGGATCCAAGTTCTCATCTCGAAAAGTTTTAATTTCCCGTGATTTTTGTCTTCCGCTGATTACCGGTTCACTTCCGCTAAGTTTTAATCGTGTTTATGTCATGGTTTGGAGATCGGAGCCCAAAAATTTGTGGTATCAGAGCTCCAGGTTCAGTTGAGTCTACAGAGGCATAGGACTTAGGATGTCGAGTCTACCTTTAGTACTCCTTCCTCATCTAATAGAATCTTCTGCTCCTCAGGAGAAGAAGATACATAAGAATGTCAGAACATCGTGATGAGCACGTGGCAGAGAGTAGTTCTAGTGCACCTCGAGGCGGTGCAAGAGTTCCGAGAATAGAACAACCTGCACCTGAGTCGCCAAGAGAGCCACCCCAGTTCGACCCAGCTGACATGAGTGATCCAGCTGTACAGACGATGTTCGGGCAGTTCATGACTGCCATGACACATATAACCGATAGGATGCCCATTCCTACACCTAGGGCACCTGTCCCGCCTGAAGCACAAGGTATTGGTAAGACATTCGAACGACTTCGTCGTGTCGGAGCTACCGAGTATTTCGGAACTGCCGACCCTGCAGATGCTGACTTATGGTTGACAGAGTTGGAGAAGGCTTTCAGGATTCTTATGATTCCAGAAGCTGAGAAGGTTAGACATGCTGTCTATCTTCTCAAAGGAAGTGTTGGTCACTGGTGGAACATGGAAGAGCAGAAGAGACCTGGAGTAGAGTTCTCATGGGAAGAGTTTCGTCGAGAATTTATCAATAGATATTTTCCAAAGACCTTCCTAGATGAGAAGATCTCTCAGTTTGAGAAACTAAGGCAGGGTATGATGAACATTAGTGAGTATGAAGCTAAGTTCATGGAGTTGTTGCGGTTCTGTCCGCACATGGCTGCCACGGATGAGGAAAGAATCAGAAGATTCGAAAAGGGTTTGAATTCTGATATGTCAACCCCTGTGTCTGCCTTAGAAAACAGAGAGAGATTCTCTACCTTCGTTGAGTCAGTCCGAAGGATAGAGAGATCTGTGATTGAGAAAAGACAAACCCATAAAAGATATCCACAGTTCCAGGGTTCTTCATCTAGGGATTCCAAGAAACCTAGATTCTCTGCACCTAACCCCCCACCACCCAGATCGAGTTTTCAAACTCAATGGACACCAAGCAGAGGTAGAGGACAGAGTCAACCGCTTCAAGGGACGCACAGTTCTGCATCTGAGTCAGTTACTGGACCACCCAGACCACAACAACAGGAGAAGAGTTGCTACAACTGTGGTAAGGTGGGACACTTGATGAAGGATTGTCGTTCTAGGCCTGTCGGTGTGACACAACAAATCCCGAGACAGAATCAACAGGGATCTCAGAATAAACAACATCAAGGAGCAGCTCGAGGACGTGGACAAGCGTCTCAAGTTGGATCATCAGCACCACCTCAACACCAGGCGACTGTGAGGTTCTATGCTATGAACCCACCTGAGGCAGTGGTCAATCCACGGGTAGTGGCAGGTCAGATGAAATTTTTATATTTTGATGTGTCTATATCATGTGATGTATCTGTTCTGATTGATCCGGGTGCTACGCACTCTTTCATCACTCATGAAATGATTCGTAACTGCAATGTGACTGTTAGTCATAGAGCAGATAGTTTGCTGTTAGAGACTCCGTTGAGTGGGTCTGCCGTTTTGCAGGAGGTATGTTCTTCCTGCATCCTTTTCTTTTCTGACCATCGCATTCAAGTGGATCTTATACCACTTGATATGCAGGGATTTGATATAATCCTTGGGATGGATACCTTAGAAAGGTATAGAGTTGTCTTGGATTGTGAGTCCAAGTTGGCTGTGTTTGCTGATGAAAGCAACACATGGATCTTTCAAGGTGAAAGAAAGATTCTGCCCACCTGTCTTGTGTTAGCTATGGTTGCTGATAAGCTGTTGAGGCAAGGATGTTATGCATTCTTAGCCCATGTGGTAGATGTTACCAAGGAAAGTTCCAATCCTGCCGAAGTTCCTATAGTCAGGGAATTCGAAGATGTGTTTCCTGAAGAACTTCCTGGTATACCACCACCTCAGGAGATTGATTTTGAAATTAATCTGATCCCAGATACGAAACCCATAGCTCAAACTCCGTACAGGATGGCGCCTGCTGAGATGGCAGAACTCAAGAAACAGCTTCAAGAGCTACTTGAGAGAGGTTTTATCCGACCGAGTACTTCACCTTGGGGTGCTCCGGTCTTGTTTGTTAAAAAGAAAGATGGGTCAATGCGGTTGTGCATTGATTACAGACAACTCAATAAAGTAACAATAAAGAATAAGTATCCTCTGCCGAGGATTGATGATCTCTTTGACTAGTTGCGTGGTGCAACAGTCTTTTCAAAGATATACTTGAGGTTTGGATATCACCAACTCCGTATTAAGGATAGTGACATATCCAAGTCTGCCTTTAGGACAAGATATGGTCACTATGAGTTCACGGTTATGTCGTTTGGACTAACCAATGCACCAGCTGCATTTATGGAACTCATGAATAGAGTTTTTCGACCTTTCCTTGATCAGTGTGTTGTCGTCTTCATAGATGACATTCTGATTTATAGTAAGGATGCTCAGTAGCATGAGCAGCATCTTCGCCAAGCTTTGACCTTGCTAAGAGAACATAAGCTGTACGCTAAGTTTAGCAAGTGTGAGTTCTGGCTGCCGGAGGTATCTTTCCTTGGACATGTAATATCCGCCTCGGGAATTCGAGTTGACCCTACAAAGGTAGAATCTGTTCTACAATGGGAACAACCAAAGACACCGACGGAAATTCGAAGTTTCTTGGGGTTAGCTGGCTATTATCGAAGGTTCATTAAGAACTTTAGTTCTATAGCTTTACCTTTGACCAAGTTAACCCGGAAAGATGTTCCTTTTTCTTGGAGTGATAAGTGTCAACAATATTTCCAGTTGCTGAAGGAGAGGTTGACAAGTGCACCTGTGTTAGTGCTACCTGAACAAGGAAAAGGATATATAGTTTTCTGTGATGCTTCCAAGAACGGACTAGGATGTGTGTTGATGCAGGATAAACAAGTGATTTCTTTTGCTTCCCGACAGCTTAAGAAACACGAGGAGAATTATCCAACACACGATCTGGAGTTAGCTGTTGTGGTTCATGCTTTGAAGATCTGGAGGCACTATCTCTACTGAGAAACATTCCAGATTTTCAGAGACCATAAAAACCTTAAGTATATCTTCTCTCAGCATGAGCTCAACATGAGGCAACGTCGCTGGATGGAATTAATCAAGGACTACGACTGTACAATTGATTACCATCCAGGCAAGGCCAATGTTGTTGCAGATGCCTTGAGTAGGAAATCAGCAACATCAGCCATGAATAAAGCACAACTAAACTCTTTAGTATGCTCTAGAAGAGATATGCTTATCTCTTTAAGGCAAGACAATGTACAGTTGAAGGTGTCATTGTTAACCGGTTTGTTAGCTGAGATGCATATTAAACCTACCCTGAGGGAGCAGATTAAAGAGGCACAGCTAGGTGATGCTGCAGTTCAACATATAAGATCTGAGTATGGAAATGAGAAGCAAAATGGTTTTCATGACTCAGAAGATCAAGTAACTTGTTATAATGGAAGAATGATAGTGCCAGATGTGGACAACTTGAGAAAGTTAGTCCTGGAAGAAGCCCATTCTTCCATGTATGCTATGCATCCAGGGAGCACCAAGATGTATCAGAATTTGAAAGATCTTTATTGGTGGCCTGGGATGAAGAAGGACGTTGCAGAGTTTGTTCTGAGGTGCCCTATGTGTCAGCAAGTTAAAGCTGAACACCACAAGCCTGCAGGAACAATGCAAACTTTACCCATATCACAGTGGAAGTGGGACCATGTGACCATGGACTTTGTTGTTGGCCTACCCAGGACAAGCAAAGGACATGATTCTATTTGGGTAATTGTTGATAGGTTGACTAAGACAACACATTTCTTACCTGTCAAAACAACCTATTCTGCTGAAAAGTTATCAGAGTTGTATGTTCAAGAGATAGTGTGTTTGCACGGAGTTCCTGTCACAATAGTTTCTGACAGAGGTCCTCAGTTTACAAGTCGTTTTTGGGAACAGTTGCACAAAGCCTTAGGCACTAAGCTGAGGTTTAGTACGGCCTTTCATCCACATACTGATGGACAGTCGGAAAGGACCATACAAACCTTAGAAGACTTGTTGCGAGCATGTGTTCTCCAGTTCATCGGAAGTTGGAATCTACACGTAAGCTTGACAGAGTTTGCCTATAACAATAGCTATCAGCATAGTATTGATATGGCACCTTATGAAGCCTTATATGGTAGACGTTGTAGATCACCCTTGTGTTGGTTTGAGACTGGTGAGCACCAGTTGTTAGGTCCTGACCTGGTGCAGCAAACCACAGAAAAGATTAAAGTTATACAACATAAGATTAAGACTGCTCAGGATAGGCAGAAATCTTATGCTGACAAACGTCGCAGACCCTTAGAGTTCCAGGTTGGAGACATAGTATATCTCAAGGTCTCACCTTGGAAAGGGGTCCTTCGTTTTGGAAGGAAAGGGAAGTTATCTCCTAGATATATGGGGCCTTATCCAATCATTGAACGGATTGGAAAGGTAGCATATAAACTAGAGCTTCCCCCAGAATTACAGAGGTTACATCCTGTGTTTCATATTTCTATGTTGAAGAAATGTCACCCAGACACTGAGTCAGTTCTACAACCTATGGAGGTAGAATTGAATGATGACATATCCTATGAGGAGGGACCAGTGTCAATCCTTGATAAACGAATTAAAAAGCTAAAGAAGAAAGATATAAGTCTTGTGAAAGTCCTCTGGAACCATCGTGGTATTGAAGAAGCCACTTGGGAGTTAGAGGATGAGATGAGAAGGAAGTATCCTGCCCTTTTCTCGTAGTATGTTTTATCAATTTCGGGGACGAAATCCTTGTAAGGGGTGGATAATTTGTAACATCCCTGACCTGGGTTATGAGTCAACCCTAGGTGTTTTGCCTAAATATGTAATTAAATCTTTGTGATTAACTCTGAGCATGTAATTAAGTTCTCAGAAACATATATCTCAGTATTTGCTCCTTTTTATTTAAAGTAGTAGCATTGTTTTGATATACAGGGACCTATGTGCAATTTACCCAGTTAAAAGGGTTAGCTTGTAATTTGCACATTTTGAGATGTTCCTCTGATGTTGAGACATCATGAGAATCTTTTTGGTAAAGTTTGAGGGATTTCCCAAGCCAGGGCACCAAGGTGCAGCTGTGGAAGCAATCCTGGTGCTTGAAACCCTAATTTGGGGTAAAATGCAATTTACCCAAATTAAGGGATGCAATTTGTAAAATATGTCATCTAAAGTATCTTTTTAGACTCTTGCCATCATTTAGAGAAGAAATGATGAGGAAGTCACCTCAATTGAGTTATCAAGTTATGAAATATGCCTTGTGATTGAATAATCAGGGTATATGTGCAATATCTCTTTATGTATGTACCTTATTATTAGCTTGCTCTCCTTTACCTTCTTTTCCTAAGACCTTAAGAGAAGGTTTGTCCTTAGAATAAAGAGGAAGGGACGATCAAGTAAAGAAGGAGGGACCTAGTTGGAATTATGGACAACTTATGAACTAATGTTGAAAATCCTACCCCATGTATATAAGCTCTCCTTCCCTTAGTTGCAAGGGAACTTACCCTTCGTTCCCTTACTGTTTCATTTCACCAAAGACGACCAAGGACTGCCTTGGAGCTAAGGAGGACGACCAAGGGGTGCAAGGTAGGTCTAAACCCCTCTTCTTGCCTAATTCCATGGTTAGAACTCGAATTCAAGGTCATCTTCATGGCTAACTCTTGAAACCCTACCTTTCTAGCCGTCTCTTTTCATCCTTCCTTGGAGTTTACACCTTGTCCAACCTGTAAGAACTCAAGGACGCCATTAGAGCTTGGAGCTTGAAAGCTTGGAGCTCAAGAAGCAAGCTTTAGGCGGGTTTTATAACTCTAAACCCATGATTTACTACACACATCTTTTATATGCGGTTAGATGATAGTCCTTCATGTATCTTGCTGTTCTTTGCTATTTTGCAAGCAAACCCGTGGGATATCTGTACTGTTCTTGAGCTAGGAGATGAAGGCGTGATTTCCAAGAAAAACCCACCGCTTTTCACTTTCTTAAACGGTCCCAACAGTTTGCTCTCTCGGACTCAAGACCGCGAGGTGAGCAAACGGTCTCGAGCCCGCGACAGGGCAAACGGTCTCCAAGACCGTTTTTCCCCATTTACCGAGCGTGGACCGTATAAGAAATCTGTTCCTAATTATATAGGCTAATTACCCTCAAAATTTGGGAGGCTAACTCCAAAGGAATCGGGAGATATGACCTTTTTAAGTGACAACTTTAAATGAATTTATTACTGATTTTCAAACGGTCTGAAATTGCCTTTTTGGGCAAACGGTCTCAAGACCGCGAGGGCAATCAACCAAGACCGTTTGGATGTCTGGGGTCAAGGATAGTTGACCAATTGAAGGTAAAATTACACCAAATTACATTGCAATTAAATATTGATATAATCATCAACTCAATTTGTTCAACCTTGATGAATTTCCACTAGAATCCAAAATTGGATGGGCAAACGGTCTCAAGACCGTTTGGAACTCATCCAAATGGTCTCAAGACCGAGAGGACAATCACACAAGACCGTTTGAAGGTCTAGGGTTGAGTAATTTGACCAATTGAGGACCCAATTGCAAATAAGTTATCAATTTAATCAAAATTCTGTTTTATGGCTCAATCATGGTTCAACCCCTATCAAATCACCTTAGTTTTTGATGAAATCTTGGGCAAACGGTCTCAAGACCATGTGGGGTCCACCCACATGACCTCAAGACCGTTTGGGCCAAGTTTGAGCCCAATTGGAGCTCAATTGAAGGGATCAACCTTGTGTTGATGCACATTGTTGAGTATTGATGGGTGAACATTGATAGACCCTAATTGAATCGATTTCAATCCTAATTGGTCAACAATTGAGGGTCAATTGAATGACCAATTGGTTAAGAATAACCTTAATTTGACCCAATCCATAGATGGTCAACATAGCTTTGACCTTTTGAGGGCTTCAACATCATTTGACACCATCGATTGCTTTATTGATTTTGTTGATGGACCAAACGGTTGAGACCTTGAGAGCCTCGCGGTCTCAAGACCGTGAGAGGGCTCGCGGTCTCAAGACCGCGAGGGGGCTCACGGTCTCAAGACCGAGAGGAGGCTCACGGTCTTAAGACCACGAAGGGCCTCGCGGTCCTGAGGTCAAGATGGGCAAACGATCAACGTCTCTTCGCGGTCTCAACATCAACTTGAACCAATGAGAGGGCTTCGCGGTCTTGAACCACTTGAAGAGGCTCGCGGTCTTGAAACCTAAGGGGGCTCGCGGTCTTGAAGTTAGAAGGAGGCTCGCGGTCTTGGAAAGTCAAAGTGGGCAAACGGTCAACACTTTCAACCGATCTCAACTCAATTGATGATTATTGATTGAAATCAATCAATGTAATTCCAAGTTGACTTCTTTCAATCAATTCATAATATAAATGGTCCAATGTTGCCCAAATCAAACCCTAATGATAATCTAGGATAGTAAGGGGTTATTTGACTAAGGTTTTTGACCATAATGATGATCAATGGGGTGAATTACCAAAATACCCCTGAAGGGTCAATTGAGTTATACCTTGCTCAATTCAAACTCTAAATTACATGAGAATGATGTTTTTAGTCATAATGACTCTATCCAACTTGATCTAGTCTAATGTTATCATCAACCATTAGTATGATGAAAGAGAAAGTACTCTAGAGAGAGAAAGTACTCTAGAGAGAGAAAGTACCCTAGAGAGAGAAAGTAACTCTAATCACATAATGGTGATGTTTTTGGCTATGTTAGCCTATGATGACTCAATCCAACCTGTTTTAGAGTGATGTTGACATCACCTAACATTATGATGAGAGAGAAAGTACTTCTAGAGAGAGAAAGTACTTCTAGAGAGAGAAAGTACCCTTTTTAAGTGGAAACTCAAGTAAAGCATCTCTAATGCACATAAGTGAGCATAATTAGGGTATGGTCTACCTGTGTGAGGTCATAGAAACCCTAATTATAATAAATGATGAACCTTTACCTAATCTAAGGGCATCAGTGATGATGTTATTCATACATAATGATGTTATGAGTTCAATTCACCTTAATATGAACAGTAAACCCTAATTATAGGGTAATGGCATGCTTTTGAGTATTAAACTCTATTTGATATGAATTAGAGATTTAACTCTTATGAAAAGAGTAGGAAGTATATTCCTTATTTTTTTTATTACCTTTATCAGTTGTATTAACCATGCAGGTTCTGATATGAAGGTAATCATATCCAGGTATGGATGTTGATGTTCTATTCATTAAAGGCATGTTGTTAGCCTTATGAATAAGAAAAGTAACTTGATGCCTTGTCAATGGCATCCTATGATGATAATGAGCTGTGAAAGCCATGAATACCATCAAGGTCATGCTTTAGAGATGACTTGTGATGAGGATAATGAGGAATGATGATTGATATGAGTTAGGCATATTACATTTAGTATTCTTCTCTTATAGATGTTATGCTACTGTTATTGTTTGAAGAACAATGTATGATGTTAAAGAATACTGAATGTACCTAACTAATCAAATATAATGTAGAGCCCTGATCATAGATCCATCATTGTCAGAGATTAAGTGATGGTGAAACAGGTTTTCCTTAGGGAACTCCTGGAGCACATACTTTTGAGTATGTGGGGTACATGGATGTGTAGAACCTTACATCCTAGTGTAGGAAAGTGATGTAGATGTGTAATCCATCCATCCTTCACTATAATTCCATACCGTATCAGTGGTAGGTAAACATAAAACCTCCTGATGACGAAGAAAGTATAGATATCCGTATCAGTGGTAGGTAAACATGAAACCTCCTGATGACGAAGAGAGTACAGAACGCCACTGTGACTCTAGAATAGCGAAGGACCAGTTTACCCTGGTAAGCTATAGCAGTAGAGACACGAGATGTCCTACAAGTGATCCTCTTACTGACTGAGGAAGGTGAAGGTCATGAGAATCCGGCTCTCTTAATGACCTATGTATGATACTGATGTGACTTCTCAGCGATCAGTTGGAGTATGAGTGGTATGCCTCATCTCCACATGGCATAATGTTATTTGTAAAATATAATCAACCATGTAGTATAACTTGTTAGAGATAACTCCAAGTTAGTTGATTGATGTTACATTGCAATAGTGCTCATATTCTTCATATCTCCTAATTGTAGAGATCTTGTTATACCTGCAACTGTTATAGAATACTTTGAAGGTCTTACTGCTTAATATATTCTTTGATGTTATAATAAAGCGTCTGGCGAAGAGTTATAACTCTCGCTGGGACAATTATGTATAATTGTCTCACCCCGTAGACTTCAACTTTTTAGGTGGACGTCGGAGACGAAGGAACCAGCCTACAGGTGACCAGTCTCAGCAGCAGCAGCACCAGGGGCAGCAGTAATCTCAGGTGGAGATTTGTCCTGCCATGTGGTGTAGTTAGAGTCAGTCCTATGTGTCCTCTGTACTCTCAGGTCTTGGAGTCTTTTGTTCAGTGATCTTGAGATTTTGTATCTTGATGTATATAATTACTCAAGAAGTAATTATCCTGAGATGTAAACAGTTTATCTCTCTTTATGAAAGAAGTTTTATGGATCCAAGTTCTCATCTCGAAAAGTTTTAATTTCCTGTGATTTTTGTCTTCCGCTGATTACCGGTTCACTTCCGCTAAGTTTTAATCGTGTTTATGTCATGGTTTGGAGATCGGAGCCCACAACAATCTAGACGTATTTTGACTTATGTCAATAAATACAGATCTTAGAGTTGAAATGGATATCTTATTGATTATAAAACCCTAATGCACTCTAAGAGTTGAGAGCTAGGAAAAGAACACCATGTATAACCATAGTAAGAGGTTGTAAACATGTTTACTTTGATTTAACAAACTTATTTAATGTGTTTCTAGGATGAGAACTTGACGTTGTGGACCAAATAATATCAATAGAGTTAACATTTAGTCTTGAAGATCAATCCCTTTATTTTATTGGGCAGTGAAATGACTAGTATCTTTATTTCGATAATAGGAATATAGTTGCATATAGTCCCTTATTGAAACCTCAATTGAAATATCTTTATTTATATTTTCTAATTTCTGATCCATTTTGTGAATTTGATTTTTTTGTTGGGATGGGTTCAATACCCCTCCTTTCATAAGTTTCTGATAATTTGGACAAATTGTGTGATATGACATTGACCGAGTAGTTTTGTATTACCACTCTAATATGCATTTATTATATTTAGAAATGATTTATCTATCATAAATGTTCATGCATACCATATATTCTAGGGCGTGCTTTTTCATCTAAGACGTGTCTTACCTCTCGTAGACATATATGAGGGAGTGCGTCTTTACACCCAACTTTTTGCAATGATTGTATAGTTTTTTGGCCCTATCGTAGATAGATCTAATATGTCAGATACATGCATGCAATTGGATGGTTTCTGTGAAGTTGTGAAATTAGTTAATGACAAAATTATCTAAAATCTCTTATTGATTTGGTAAACAAATTACCTCATTCTTTAAGAGACATATTATTGAAGTTAACTAGATGAAAACAAACCCTCTTGTTTGGGAACACCCTCTTTTGTACCTAAACTCTTCATAATGCCAAGATATTCTTATTTATGCTCACGTATAGTTTTTACTCTCATACACTTTTTCTTGTTTATTCCTCTTGTAGATGTTGTTCCAAAACCACCCAAAAATACTTGATTTATAGGACAATTACTCAAAATGACCTTGTATAGGAATATGGTGTTAATAGCTTGAGATGGCCATGTTTCCCTCTGCAACTGATTTTTTGTATTGCTTGTTGTAACTTTTTCTATTTCTAGTGCTATTCTTTTGGTTAGGAACAATGTTTAAGGAATATCTTGTGAATATGTAATAGTCTAATCTTCTATTGCCATGCAGTCAATTTGGATTGTATCTCAAACTTCAGGGATATTGAAATAAAATATCTCTTTTCATTTATACAAATTCTAATAAGATCAGACTACAATGGTCTTATTCTTCAATTAGGCAAGGAGTGGATCCCTTCTTGGGACCCACTCCTTTCACCTACAGTCATTGATGCCATAAAAAACCTTCTCTTCACTAGGGACTATTATTGTGTAGCAAATGATGTCATCAGGGGGTCATCCCCTCCGTGATTGGTGGTTTCCTCTCATAAGTTGATTATTTTGTTAGAAGTTGTAACTCTCATGATTTGAGACATTGGATAAAATGATCTTAAAATGAATGATTGGCTATTCATATCACCATGGTGTGCCTCCTTTTCAGGGATTCCATCATCAATAATTATGTGGTTAAGTGTGCTTGTCCCGAGTAATACTAGGATGGGGTGAGCTATAGCAAGTTGATCCCGAACTTTGTGTGAGTGACAAGAAAGCGCGTAACAAAGTATGTAGTTGTCTAAAATTTTACTAGAACCTTGGGCGGTGAACCCAATTGTTACAGCTATGTTCCTTAATATAATTAGAGCAGATGCGGAAAAAACCACCTCCGACGATGAGGCCATCGTATTGTAGTCTGAACTAGCCTGGCCTTATGCCAAAGAGGGCCTCAAAGTAAGATCCAATAAGGGCTGGTAACGTGTAGTCCGATGAGAAGGTGCGGGTTTGATGTACATTTATTTTTACATTGCAAACTGTCACACCTAAACCCAACCGAACCTGCCTCTAAACTAAAGGGGTTAGTCTTTTGCATTAACAATATATACTTTTAAGAAATCCACCCTCACCTCCTAATCATTGGGAACTTTTGTGTGTGGGTTGTAGATGATAACCACTAAGGCACACATCCCATCACCTGTAACGAACAAAGAGAGATGACGTCTAGACCACGACAATGCACCTGCCTCACATTTGCGTCTCAATCCTCACCCAACTCGGTTTATGAGACCTCCTTTTTCTTCCTTTTGATTTGAACTTTTGAGTCACCAGTAGGATAAATGACTTGGGCAGTTGCTTCCTCGTCACAGGTCACAGCCAACGCGCATTGGTGAAGTAACCAATCAGCGAGCGAAGGCCCAGGTGCGCTTGCTCCATGCCTCGCCGGGAACGGCGAGCGCACCAAAAAATAATAATCTCTCTCTCTCTCTCTCTCTCTCTCTCTCTCTCTCTCTCTCTCTCTCTCTCTCTCTCTCTCTCTCTCTCTCTCTCTCTCTCTCTCTCATTTTGGTATAGGGAGGAGAGGGGAGGGGAAGGGACACTTATTTAGTGGCGCTAAAAACACGCGAGATAGGCTTTACTGGACCACGCCCGACGTTGACTCAAGGCAGAATATTAAAAATATAAAAAAATATATTATTTTTTAATAAGTCATATTATTCCAAAAAGTTACATACACTAACATATATTAGTACATAGAAAATAAGATAAATTAAATTTGCATGTCTCGTGATTAAAACAAAGTTATTCTTAAAATTGTTTTGTGAATGAAGAAGATAATTTTTTTATGTCTAATGTGATATAAAACATTGTTAATGCTCTTTTGACAGCCATTGTGGTTATTCACGTACTTCCTCTATATTTATAACTTTCCCACTATTTATTTAAGTTCCCTCCAGTTTCCTCTACGATTCCATCCTTTTTCTATTTTTTCTTATATTATTATGTTAAAAAATATTTATCTCAACCTTTCCATATTCTCTATCAACATTTTTTCTTGACATTCTAAGATTTTTTTAAATTATACCCTACATTTATTCTAATTTCCTTTTATTTTTATTTTTTCCTTTAATTTTTTCCTTCAACTTCCCTCAATATTTTCTATACCCTCCAAGTGAGATGAGAGAATAAATATTATTTTTTTCATTGATTATGAGCTATACAAGTATTTACTATCATATTATTTATATTTCCCTCTACATTCTATATTTTCCTCTATAATAAGCTTTATAATCAAGGTTTTTTCCTTCTCCTTGTCTCCACTCTCATTTACTGAGAAAAAAATGACTGAAAACTTTCATATTTATTGCCTTCTCTTCTCCTTCTCCTTCTCCATGTGCAACCTAATAACCTCTTTCCCCTCCCCTCCATTCATCCCATATCTATCAAACATGCCGTCATTCTCCCACCCACAGTCCCACTGGCCACCGGTCAGCATATATGACGGAGGCTCCACTCGCCGGCTCCTCCCCCTCCCCTATCCACGACGCACGCTGCTACTGCTGTGCCATTAGGCGGCAATTTGCATCAGCATCAACCTCCTCCTCCTCCTCCTCATTATTTTACTAGTTTCAGTTACCGTCGGCCGCAACATGAAGCACACACACTCACAAGTAGACGCTTAATAGCGACCCTTTGCCGTGCCGCCACAGTCTCTCAGCTTGGTCTTCCTAATTTCGTCTGTTCCTCCTCTATATATAGAGATGGGTCCATCCACAAGCACGGCGAAGAGCGGCCGGAGCATCCCATTTTGATTTGTTCTCTCTTGGCCGTATATGAGTAGTACGAGTGATCCTCATACATCCATCCATCAGATCCCCAAATCCAGTAGTCTCCTTGTTCCCCAAATTACCTACCCCGATTCGCCCCCAAAAATTAAAAAAAAAAGGCTTCCTTCTCTCCTACCAACTTCTATTCACACGCTCTCTCCTCCCTGATTCCGCCCATGGACGCTGCCGCGGCAATCGCGTCGGGACGGCCGGTGTGCCGCCGGTGCATTACCCGGTCGAGATCTGGATGCTCCTCGTCGTCCTCCGCGGCGCTTCATCACCGCTCAAGGTGTCCCGCCGTCGCGGTGGCCCCGCTCCGTGCGGTCTACGGAGCTCAGGCCAGGGCTCCCAGGGGCCAAGGCCTGCGGGTTCTTGATTCGAGGTCCCAGCCGCAACCGGGCTCGGCGGCTAGGGCGCCACGGAAAGGGCGCAGCGCGGGGTTAGTGGCCAGAGTCGGTGGAGATCTCGCTGGTGGAGGGCTCGAAAAGGCGCCTCCTCGTGTCGACCGCCCGGCTCCGGAAAATGCCCCCCGTGAGTCGGCAAATCTCGGCCGTACCAGCAGCAACACCGGCGTCGTCAACAACCGCCGCCTCGTGTCGGCCCCCACGGCGCATCCGCCGCCCGGGTCTCTCTCCACCCCCGCCGACGCCGAGAGCAGCAGCGCCAGCAAGTCGACGAACATCACGTGGCACGAGTGCCCCGTGGGCCGGCCAGAGCGGCAGGCCCTGCTGGGCCAGAAAGGGTGCGTGGTCTGGATAACGGGCCTGAGCGGCTCAGGGAAGAGCACCGTGGCCTGCGCCTTGGCAAGGGAGCTGCATACGAGAGGGTACCTCACCTACGTCCTCGACGGGGACAACCTCCGCCACGGCCTCAACCGCAACCTAGGGTTCAGCGCCGAGGACCGCGCTGAGAACATACGGAGGGTCGGTGAGGTCGCCAAGCTGTTCGCCGACTCTGGGGTCATATGCATCGCAAGCCTCATCTCGCCGTACAGAAAAGATAGGGACGCCTGCCGTGCTATGGTCCCTGAAGGCGGGTTCATCGAGGTGTTCATGGACGCGCCGCTGGAGGTTTGCGAGGCTAGGGATCCCAAAGGGCTGTATAAGCTCGCCAGGGCAGGGAAGATCAAAGGGTTTACTGGGATTGACGATCCTTATGAACCGCCTATCGATTGCGAGGTCACGTTGCGCCAGGAAGCCGCAGGTGGAGCTGCTCCGTGCCCTACCGCGACGGACTTGGCGGAACAGGTCGTTGAGTACCTCCAGAGGAATGGGTACCTGCGAGCGTAACAGGGGAGAATTCTCTAGGCATCTGTGTTTTTCCTTCCCTTTGTTTCACAGGGAGTCAAAACAGCCAAAGATTCCGCTCGTCCACTCGCCTGCCCGGTGATTCTGCTGACGCATGTAATTCTTAGATCCCCTGATTCCTTGCTCTCTTACCAGTACTCACTAGTGTGGTGACCAATTGGTTTGTTGGATGCGGAACCCGTCCTCTTCTCCTCTCGTTTACATCCTACAACCAGGATTAAGCTCCTCCATTGCTTGTAGCCTGCACTGCTGATTCATACAAAGTTTGCTGTGATTTGCCTTACCAAAATAAGGAGAAAAAAAATGCTACATCTTCCTTTTGAATCAAAGAATCTGCCTGTCAACTAGTCGTATTATGTTTGCCTTCTTGTTCTTGACCTTCGTATGCCATTTGTTTAGTCCATAAATGCAGTGACATACAACCTTGGGTGTGCCGTATTCACCCCGGCGGTCCAATCTGGTCCAACTATAACGCATGCAAAACATAACACACACGTTTCTAGGCGGAATCAATGGGATGCGACAGCTCACCTCGACCCCGCCCAAACAGCCTGCCCTTGCTTTGCTGGCTGTACAGCGCCAAAAAAAGACCAAAAAAAAAAAACAAAATGACCCACTTTCTCAATCTTATTTCCCCCACTAACCTAATTTGTAGGATAATGTCAAACTAACCGAGTTTGCCAGAGAGAGAAAATGGAGACGTCAAATGGAACGACGTCTCTCACCCCCATTGGTCCAAAATTTTATTTGCGTTTAAAAAATGAAACACTTCCTTCACAATGGTCAGCGAGGGGGTCGACCGACGCCATGTGTCGACTCCCCGCTGAAGACGCCATTCATCGAGGGGGTCGACCGACGCCACGTGTCGACTCCCTGTTGAAGACGCCATTCTGAATGGTGTCTTCAGTAGGGAGTCGATACGTGGCGTCGGTCGACCCCCAACCGACCGTTGCCCCCACTAGCCCCTCCCCCATGGTTCCTCCCTATCCATCGGCCATATTGCTACTCCTACCCCCTTCTAGAATTCCCTATATAAACACCCCCCTTTTCCCCATTTCCACACCAATTCACTCATTCTTCATCTTCTCTACTATCTCTACTCTTCTCATCTTCAAAGAAGTTCATCTTCTCTTCTCATGTCAAAGGAGTTCTTTGGTCTTCTTGTATGCATTGAGTAATCTAGTACGACTTATTTCTTATAATTGTTGGATCCGAACTTATTTTTTCTTTTAATCTTGTTGGCGTCAAGTGAGATCTCACCACAATTAAGTAAGTTAATTTATTTATATTTTCTTGATAAAATCATAGTAGAATTATAATTGATTACTTAGAATTGATTATTATTTTAGAATATTATTCAATAAAACAAATCTTCATGGGACTAATACTAAAAAAATGGTCATCCTTCACAGATCAATCCCGTGACAAACTCCTCTCTACATGCCCACACAAAAAGGAACGGTTGTGGGCCCGACCCTCACCAATGGTCCGTGAAGAGAACCCACGTGACAAATACCAGTGACCCTCAAAAATACAGTTGTCAAGGACCAGTTGACCCTCAAGAAAACATTTTTGAGGGCTTGTTTAATTCTCATAAATATATTTTTGAGGGACTTGACGCCTTGAAAAATGCATTTTTGAGGGGTTGTCTTCATTAATATTATTTTTGAGGACCTATATGGTCCTCATGAATACAATTGTGGTGGTCAATTTGGTCTTTGTAATACATTTTTGAGGAAACTGAAGTCCTTCATCATTATATTTATGATGGATTAGTGGTCATAATTTTATTTATTATTGTTTGATTTATTGATTTTTATGTAATTATTAATCTAGAAAATATGAATTTTTAGATGAAAATTTTGTATATAAATTTCAATCAATATTTCATAAAATTCACATGACATCAAACGAACATTTACACACCAAAATATCACACAAGAATCTAGAATCACCACAAACCAACATTTATTATTAAAACAAAAATATTATCCATACATTGCATTATCAATGTTAATAGATATACATGAAAAAAATATAAAATTTTATGCTGATAACAATTAACATCTCATGTCTGAAATATTTTTTGATAAATATAAAATTTGCATCCTAAGAGCTATAATGTCTTCAAAGTCCTTTAAATGGTATGATTCTCTTCATCAAAGCCAGACCTCATATGATTAGCTCCTTGAGTATTGTGATCCTAAAAGTCACACAAATTGTTACATTAATAGAAATTGAAAGGCTGATAAATAAATTAATTCATAATACACAAATGAACATACCCTTATCATCTGATTTTGGCCAAATCTAAGGTGTACTGAGCGTCCAAATCCATCTTTGGAAGAAATTCTACCCTGTCAATATAAATAATACAAATCAACCAACCATTCAATTGTTAGAAATTTTAAATTACAATTTTCAAGTAATAAACAAAAAAATTTTGAGGGACAATGAAATGCCAATCTAAGAGTTGAGAAGAAACAAGGAAGCTCAGTTAAAAAGATCTTATATGCAATTCATCTAATCCCATCTTCCAATTTCAGATAATACTAAGTCATGTGTATAAAATAAGAATGAAAATAATCAATATTATAAACCTTAATCCTAAAAGTTGGGCAACTGGTCCAAGGTCCTCGATAATCCACTTTCTTTAGGAAGTACTTAGCTAGAAGACTATTGAGATTGTTTTGAGATCTGTTCTGGTGTATTATCTTTTGAATGTTACATCTTTCTCTGACATAGTGATGTCATCAACCAACAGCTTGTATTTAGAGGTACATACTTGAGGGTTTAAGATGAAGTTGACTGCATTACTTGAATCAAATATAAGGACTTCTTGTGTGGTAGGACACATGTTTATAGATTGTGTGATACCATTTAGTATGGAATAAGATTCTCCCCTCAAAGTATCTAAACCCACATGAATGATGTTACCATTACTAGTTTCTAGTATGATCATGAATGATGGAGCTTGTTGTCATCAAGTTTGTTATCTGATTGATAGCAACAACAACATTGATTTGTATTTACTGAAAAGGAGGTGCCTACCTTTGGGCTGCAACTGCATTTTCAATGGGGTGATTGACAAAGCGTGATGTATAGAGACTACTTGCCATATTTTTTAAAGCAGTCTACTTGAATTGGTAGATAATAGATGTCAGTGAGTATTTTTATTAGTGGAGTTACCTATCTAACATCCATTACTTGTACTCTTCCAAGTATAATCATTCAAATTTTATTTGATATAGGTGTTGACATTTATCGACATCTGGTTATCATGGAAATTGTAAACCAAGAATCTAGGAATTCTATGTCCCAAATTCCATCTTGAATGACTAAGATAGTTTCCTGAAGGTCTTGTAAGGGTTTTGGTATGGGTTTCCTAGGTTCGAGTGAATAATCATAGTCCTTGTCCATCCGATTACCTATTCACACATTAGTATTGATTCCAAAGAGTATAATTTTCCTTAAATTTTGTATGATATGTGGGAGGATTAATTTTTGAAGTAGGTAATATTCATATATACATTGAGGTATCAAAGGATTCATATATGTAAAGCATCTTTCAGCAGTAGTATAGGTGATAAAGCATATGCCCTTTTAGTCATCTATTCCTTTCATGTTTGGAACCTTAGCTGCCAAACATTTCCTTCTGATGTAAGAGAAAATTGGGGGACTCCAAGACATATGCCCTTTTAGTTTAGGAGCCATGGGCTTCTAGAAATGCATTCCTTTTCAATATATTTTGGACATAGTATCTTATTGATCAAGAAACACCTAGAGGCATTGAGATTGAAGTGGCCATGCTTCAATCCTTTCTAATAGTCTCAACATATCCTCATAGCTTGGAGGCATTCAGATTGAGGTGGAAATGTTGCAATCCTTGGCAGTGTCATCATGAATGGTTTATGTAGTAGATGTTTTAAACTCCTTGTGATGCTTTTAACCATGCCTCTACTAAAGGCATTTCTTTACTATAGGTGTCTTGGACCAGTGATTGGGAGGCCAATCTACTCAATCATATAGTTTCTTTTTCTTTAAAATTCTCTAGGGGTGTATCCATTAAGCTCATATGGCGTTTGGCATGATACTTTATTTATGAATCTCATATGGTGTTTGGCAGTGTTATCATCACTTTAATTATTAGTCATGACCACAAACATTGAGGTCACATTCACAATTATAGTCGTGGCCATGGTCACAACCATGGTTATCACTACAAGGATGAACACATTCATGGTTATGCCACTAATGATGAACACAAACATAATTATGGCCACGATGATGAACACAACCGTGATGATTCATTCAATGATCACAATGGTGTTGGACATTCTCATGAGACCATACTTATTATCAAAATAGCCATGAATGTGAAACAACTATTATAACTCATGGCCATCAATCAAAGTAGTTTGTGCACAAAGATGAGATTCGACATCCACTAATTGCTTATGTCTTTTCTTTCTAATTTACCTAAATACATTCACGCTATCATGTTTTGATGCAAGAAACAATGAAGTTCACATTATTATTACCTAAGCACTGATTGGTTCATATTCTTAGTACTAGGTCTTGCTCTTCTAACCTTATTCAAAGTCAGATTGTTAATTGTGATCAACTACAAATAGAAGGAAATACATGCCTTCTTCTCTGAGATTTCATTATCTCTCGCCATGCCTTCCACAAATGTAAATGTTATTGCTATCTCCTTTTCTGCACAACAAGGCAAGCTAGGACAATAAACATCATCTTTGTGATAGCATGTTATAATAAATTCATAGAGTTAATTTTAGATAAGACTAGAAAACATTCAAGCTACAAAGTGTACATAGTTGTACTTTGTTTCAGTTGAATGGCCTGATTTCAAGTGCCACTCACAACATACCTTTTGGACAAAAAAGGAGCATTGTGAGTGCAAATGCTTTAATGAGAGACAAAAAAAGACTCTGAATAGATTAAGTAGCTTGAAGTAGTCTTTTAATACATAGACCTAGGTGACAGAGATTAGAATTATCCATGTAAAAAGGTGAAAAAAAATATGAAATACCAATTTGGGTAAAATTTGGTTATAGACCCCATATATTAGAATGAATTAAATGAAACATTCTCAAACTCCTTTTATCAAATCTCTTGGGTAATATAAAACAATCACATTTCTTAATCTTAGGCGACAGAGGGAAAAATCATCCATATAAAGGTAAAAAATATGAAACACTAGTCTAGGTAAAACCAGTTACAAACATCAGCTGTTATAGTAGACCAATTTTTATTTATAATAGGGAACATGTGTGTCAAGTGCCCATCCTTGGTGCTTTGCGCCTTGTAAGTATGGACACAACAACAAAATTAATAGCAAAAGTTCCTGTAGAAGCATGAACAAATGCTAAAGCAGCAAGAAAGCTTCTACAGTTGTAGATTGAGTCAGCATGTGTCCCAATGGTGTCCTTGGGAACGTCTTAGATTTGTCATGGCTAATCAGCAGCTGTGTCAGGTCAATTTTTAGGTTGACAGTTTTTGGACATGCTGCAGTTCTGTTTCCCCATAGCAAGTTGTCTGGTACAACCCTGGTGGCTTCCCAGAAGTGCCAAGGCTACCTAGGTCATTGCTTTGAACTTATGATCTCAAGAACCTTGAGATCCACAAGTAGAGCCCTCTACAATCTTTATTTAGCAGTGTGATGTGGATTATGCAGTAGACCTTGCTAGTGTAATTTGACCTTCTAGGGATAAGCGCCTAACAGTCCAACTATTCATTTTGAATTTGAGGGACTCAAGCACGCTAGCATGTGTACTTTTGTTGATTATGTGGTGGATTATAGGAACGCCTAAGTAACGACCTAGATCCTTTGTGGCAGGGATACCAAGTGTTGTACTGATGTAGTTCTATGATTGTTTGTAATTGCAGAGAAGAAACACCTGGACTTGGATATTGATATAGATTGCCCATAGACAATCACAAATTTTATGTGGACATTTATGATTGTGGTGTCTTGGGATATTGAGGCCTCTTCAAAGAGGAGAAGGTCGTGTGCAAAGCAGACATGAGGTAAGAGCATTCCATTTTTGGATAGGGCATAGGAAATTCCATTTTTCCAAAAAATTTTGTGTTGATGTCCTAACGAAGTCTCTCCATTCAAAGAATAGAGATGTATGGGTGGAGAGGGTCTCCCTGGCACACACCCCGGGAGGCTTTCATGGGGGCAAGATGAACCCCCTCCCACATAATAGAAGATGAGCCAGATGTAATAATTTCCATTATTATGTTGATCAGCTTTGAGGCGAGACCCACTTTTTGGAGTGTGTCCTTGATGAAGTTCTAGATCATATGGTCTAATGCTTTTGAGAGATCCACCTTAACTGACATTTGTTTCTTCTTTTCCTTCTTAAACAACATTGTTTGTATAACTTCTTGAACCAATAGAATGTTGTCTGTAATATGACACCCCAGTATGAAGCTAGACTGAGTGTGGGATATCCACTTGTTCATGTAAGGCTTGATGTGTTTCACAATAACTTTGAATATAATATTTAAGCAATTGTTTGCAAGAGAAATGGGTCTGAGGTTGTTGTAGTTTTCCACTGTATTTGATTTAGGAATGAGCACAATGAAGGATTGAGATAGATTTAGATTAACGGTCTCATTGTTAAAATAATGGATACAATTTGCATTATAGAATGGTGAAAACACAACTTGCTTTTTTCACAATATAGATATACTGTGTTACTGTGTTATTTACTTTTTGTTTTACTGTTTTACTTTTAGTCCCATATTTCTCACTTGTACTTATGTCTCTAGTTTCATTAGCTATATTAGAGACTATCTTGTAACCTGTTTTACTCATTGAATAAACAATTCCTTTTCCCTCTAGATGGTATCAAGAGCAGGTCTCTTTTTCCCCACCCACCCTGTCACGCCCCGATCTCACATTAACCACAAATCGCAAGATTAGGGCGCGACAGGATGGGATTTACACATAAGCCAACCAATCTTCACTTTTTAAAACATATTAAAGACATTAATAGGATAATCTAATTTAAGATGTAAAATGAAACTAAACAAACTGCGGAAACATCTTTATTAACTGATTAGCAATATAAGCAGAGTCTTCATCATATTACATTGTCCGACATAAAATAAAGCATAACAGATAATTTACATCTTTATACACATTCACTCTCTCACTCACACCTTGTCCTAAAGATCGAGGGGAAAGGACTAAGAGACCACTAACTACTAACTACATATTCCTTCTACAGACTAGGCGTTAGGATGAAACGATCCTTCAAATTTCCTACTGCTGATGATAACCTGAAAATGTTTTGAGTAGAGGTATGAGCCTACTCACTCAGTGAATAGCATTTCACTTAGCTATCACTAAACAACTCATCAGGTTTATAAATTGAAATTAAACATAAATGCAGAACTAAACAAGGCAGTTCTAATAACATAGCAGATATACAGATATTAATCACATTTCTAAGCATCAATAGATAATTCAGGTAAATAAATAGTTATATAAATTTACTGTGATCCTACTTGATTACTTATTCATATTATTATTATGCCCTAAATATATGCAGTGTACTCTGCATATAAAGATCCGCAACAAGTCCATGCTACGGTCCCACCGTACAAGACTTAGCGACACACCCGGGAAGTGCTAAGTCTGACTACTCGTCCTGGTCTGCACATGACCCAGGCTCCACAGCCTCAACGCACAACCACGTGTGTTGCACAACCACGTGTGCTCCAGACTTCTCCTTTAACCTGAGTACACTGGCGGAGAGTCTCACAGGGTTACCTTCGTGACACAAGCACGAATGGTGTTAGATAACCAAGTTTTCTTTTTCCCAGTGCCATCGTGACACAAGCACGATTGTTGTTGGACACTGCCTCTCTTTCCTCGTTTGTCTGTGACACAAGCACGGATGATGTTGCAACACGAGTTTCACCCCTAAGTTGCAGACCTCTCTTAGGGGTTCTACGGTGTTAGGTCACCTAGGTCTATTAACTGATTAACAAATAAACATTTAAACAAGAATATCACATTTCATGCATATTGCACAATCTGAATAATACATGAAGCAAATATATATTCATTATCATCATTAAACATGATTCAATATCATTTATCAACTTTTGATGCTAAACATCTATTTTTTTAATCAGCAAATACATTGCAACTATAATACAGGAAATTTCATCATTTTCACTAAGCATATTAAGTATTCCAAGTTCCAATGAAACTAACATACTCTATTGTATGTACTACACTGTTTAGAAGTTATACTAACTGATACAGAAGCAATTAAACATTTAAATTGAGTTAAATAATGATTACTGAATGAACTACTATTCACAGTACTGTAACTCGGCCGACCAATCTGGGAATTCAGCCGATCGGCTGACAACTCGGCCGATCCACCCGCAACTCGGCCGATCCAAACCCTGATTGATTTCCTATAAAGGGAAACTCGGCCGAATCAGACCCAATTCGGCCGATCAAAACGCTGGTCGTTATCCTTAATAAAGAAACTCGGCCGAATATTACAGATGGTTTCTTATAAGGTGAAGTAAATTACACTTATTGATGTAATAAGATGTTCAATTACATGAAATTCAGTATGTATGTGCCAAAATTGATTTGAGTTTGGAATATTTATGAATTTTTAATCTGTCTACATGCATGATATAAACATTACTCAGTAATTGCAATGATTTGAAATATACTGCTCTGCCAGTTCTAGAATGATACCATATTGTGATTTGGATTGCAATCAAACAGATGAGATAATGGAAACCCTAAGAAAAGGGTATTGCCATGTGATTAGTGAATGAGATAACCCTAAGAGTAGGGTGTTGGCATGTGATGAATGAACAAGGCAAATAAAACCCTAAGGATAGGGTGTACGATGAATCAAGTATCTTGATATCAATTTTCATTATAAGATGTGATGATGTTTAACAGTTAAATTGTGTGATTTTTAGTATAAACTGCCAAATTGACATGCATTCTGTTTATTTAAGAATTTTAGTTTGTTTGCATGTATAGTATAATAATTTCTTGGTAATTACCATAAATTGAGATACTGTTATAACAGTTCTGGAAAGACAATGTTTTGTGGGTTGATCTGGAATCAGATCAGATGTGTCCTAGGTTGAGGGACTTATAGGGATGGTTGATCAGTGGATCAAGAAACTCAAGAGTTGAGAAATCTTAACCTAGAGGAAGGCACGTGGAAACACGAGTCAGGAACGAATGACAAGTTTCCTTTCTCTTTTAGGAATTTCGGGATGAAATTCTTTTAAGGGGAAAAGGTTGTTATGACCCACTTCATGATTAACTAATAAACACCTCGAATTACGTAAAACACCTCAATTAGTGTTGAGTATCAAATTAAACATCATAGATAATCAAGATAAGCTAAGATGTGAATTAATAACTGAGATTGAATCATCTGAGGTAAGTAATGATGTCAATGTTGATTATTTAGTACATTAAGTTGAATCAAGCAATCACAGTTGTAATTAGAGCTTTGATCCAGTAAAATAGTCCATTTAGCATGTTTTGTACTTTGAGGTTATAGAGAATTCTGTGCTTGAAATGTTGCAAGAAGAATCGTCCAAATCGGACCTATGAGCCACAAGTTGTGACCTTTTTAGTTTCTAGGGTTTAAGTTGCAATTTCTCCAAATCCGGGTTAATAAGCCCTTTTCCTTTTCTTTTATTCTCTCGCTTATCTTCTCCTTCAGTCGGCCAATAGAACAGGACACCGCAAGCGGTGCCCAACCAGCCCGATAGAGCAGCAGAGGAGGACGATGGGCAGGGCGATTTTTCCTTGAGCCCTAGCTCCGATCAGCAACGCCACCATCACCCTCTCCTACCCCTTCCTCCATTCTTCCTCTACCTTGGCCTAGGGCGGCGCTTATCTGAAATTTCTTGAAGTACGTGCATATTAACCAAATTCCTAATTTATGCATCACATAACTCAATTAAGAGTTATTTTCGTATCATAACACAAATATTTAATAGTACTTGAGAATTTCTGTTAATATCTTAGAGAAATGTGCCAATTCATGTAAAATGTCAGGTCACACACATTAACATAACAGGAAGCATGCAACTAGATTTATTTACATATTTTAATGCTGTCTTGCTAGCTTGAAATCATGCATCTAATGATTTACCAAATCTGTGTTTTCTGGGTTCATACTCAAACCGTACCATTATCAGTTGTGTATTTTTAAACTCAATATGATATGATTGAAACTGGATTACCAAGTAGCCTAATTATTTTTTCCATGTATATCTTAGTCAAGTCTCGAGACATCAAAGGTCGACTTAATATGAAGAAAGTGAGCAGACTAAATTAATCTATCCACAGTCATTCATATCAAATCACAACCTCTAGGTGTCCTGGGTAATCTTACCACAAAATCCATTGTGATAAATTCCCATTCCCATTCAGGCATAGAAAAAGATTACAAGGTAGCTATAGATTTTCTAGGGTTCAGCTTTAACCTACTGGTATACACTACTTTTAACCACATACTTAGCTACATCCTTCTGCATATCTGACCATTCGTTTCAACTGCTTGGAATTCATATACATCTTAGTGTTTCCTGCTAGCATAGCATACATCCATACATTCATTTCCATAAGAATCTTTTCTTTCGGCCTTTTCCCCTTAAAAGAATTTTACACTATCTCGAAGTACACACAACATGTCATGCATAGTCTGGTTTAACTCACTATCACCCTATAGTAGTTCTTTGATCTGATTATAAGAAGTAAGCTTAACTTACATCTGTACAATCAAATCACTCTGTGTTATCACCCCTATGCCTAAGTTCAACTTCCACATTTCTACTAACAGGTCTCTTTTGAAACCTGCCATAGAGAATGCATTAACTGTTGAACTTGACTTTCTGCTGAAAGCATCATTCATCACATTCTCTTTACCAGGGTGATAATCTATCGTCACATCATAAAGATGGTGACGCCATGTCTTAAAAACATGAACTATATCAACTATCTTCAGATCATATATCGGATAATACTCCGCTTTCTATGTTACTTTCTTATTGTTATATTTCAAGTTTATGTCTTATTCTTTTCTTTAAGTCATTTCACGTCATTCATGTACTGTTCAGATTAACTACCTTAAAACCCTAGTTCACTATCACTACCAGATTACATTACATAGAACAAATCTCAAGGTCTTATTTTACAAGGTTACTAGTATTCAAGGTTACATCACTAATGATATCCCTTAAACTACTACAACTTTAACCATTCTAGGGTTTTGTCCATATCAGTAACATAGCATTATTGTGTGTGTGTGTGGTCGATCATATAGATCAATTTGAGTTGATTGGGTCAATGGCATATTAACCCAACACTCAAACTTTAATAATATTGGCTGAAAATTCAGTTTTCACAATAGTTTCTATAATTCGTTTATTAAACATCTAACAGAAGCTCCAAAAATTCTAGAAATTTTATATGTTGTACCTAATGAAGTTTCAGACCTCCAGTAAAAATTTCAGATCATTTCAAGTTACCAATAATTAATTAAAAATGCAACAGTGCACTGTTATATTGCAGTCTGCAGCAGGTTCGGCTGAGTTTCAAACTCGGCCGACACCCTTACTGTAGAGGTCAAAAGTCATTCAAAAATTTTACCAATTTAACAAAGTGTCTAAAATTATATTTTTCAAGCACAGTTAAAATTTGAGATCAATTGCATATACCAATAAAAAGATAAAATTCAATTACCACACTGCTATATTATTCCGAAAATGTGATCGGTCGAGTTTGAAACTCGGCCGATAAACAGGTCAGAACATTCTTCAAAAATTCTGATATTTTCCAATGTTGTTTACATTTTATATATACAAATTATATCCAAATTTGAGATAAATCAGAGTTACACATAAAATACTAAAAATCATTTAGTGAGACATTCTACTTATCAAATTCTGTATTCATGTATCATTAAAATCTTATTTTTGGGCCGATTAGGGTTTATGTTTATCAAACCCTAATTCTCAACACAAAAGAACACTTAGACTTCTTATCATAATTAAAACATCCTAGTGTATATACATTCTCACTATGTTACGGGTCTAAATCATCCAGAGTCTATTCTTATTTTACTGTTAATAGAAGTCGTTAGATCCCAGTAACGCATCCTGCCAGCCGGACCAGGCCGAACCTGTAGTCCTGAAGCCAAGAGATACTCGGGATTAATCAACCCCTATTAATCTTAAACATGTGGAAAGAATATCCACTTAGGGCAAACTCAATTAAACATAATTTCGGGTCTACTTTAATACAAAGAAAACAAACATTTAACAATTCACTTCATGACACAACAATATAAAAGAATCATGTTTACTTTACAAACTGAAAATTTCATTTCATGCATATAAAAGCATTTCTAGTGATCTTTAAATCAAATAAACAATGATAAACAAGAGTTGAATCGCATCTTATATGTAATCTCTTATTCCTTTATTAATTTCTGATCTCTTAACCCTAAGATTTCTAGGGTATTCTCTCTAGCCTATCCTTCCTCTGCATACCTGGCCAGGGCATCCAGAGAAGAACAGACAGAGTAGCTTGATACTGGTCAATCTAAGTATTCAGACACCTGGCCAGGGTATATAAACACTCAGACCTTCCAGAGCTAAAACACATCATTCATTATTCATCCTACTTATAACCTTATCTTTTGACCCTAATGATTCTTAACGGCTCATCTTAAGCTCATTACTTGATTCTCGTGACCACATCCTCTTCCTGCTATCTGCAATAATATAAAAGAACACTTCCTATTAGAAAATTACAGATAGAAGAAAGACACCTAAACCTTAATCCTATTGGTCTCTTATCGTCCCCTGACCTTGAGTAACTATGTACTCAAACCAAAGCTCTGATACCAAAACTTGTCACGCCCCGATCTCACATTAACCACAAATCGCAAGATTAGGGCGCGACAGGATGGGATTTACACATAAGCCAACCACTCTTCACTTTTTAAAACATATTAAAGACATTAATAGGATAATCTAATTTAAGCTGTAAAATGAAACTAAACAAACTGCGGAAACATCTTTATTAACTGATTAGCAATATAAGCAGAGTCTTCATCATATTACATTGTCCGACATAAAATAAAGCATAACAGATAATTTACATCTTTATACACATTCACTCTCTCACTCACACCTTGTCCCAAAGATCGAGGGGAAAGGACTAAGAGACCACTAACTACTAACTACATATTCCTTCTACAGACTAGGCGTTAGGATGAAACGATCCTTCAAATTTCCTACTGCTGATGATAACCTGAAAATGTTTTGAGTAGAGGTATGAGCCTACTCGCTCAGTGAATAGCATTTCACTTAGCTATCACTAAACAACTCATCAGGTTTATAAATTGAAATTAAACATAAATGCAGAACTAAACAAGGCAGTTCTAATAACATAGCAGATATATAGATATTAATCACATTTCTAAGCATCAACAGATAATTCAGGTAAATAAACAGTTATATAAATTTACTGTGATCCTACTTGATTACTTATTCATATTATTATTATGCCCTAAATATATGCAGTGTACTCTGCATATAAAAATCCGCAACAAGTCCATGCTACGGTCCCACCGTACAAGACTTAGCGACACACCCGGGAAGTGCTAAGTCTGACTACTCGTCCTGGTCTGCACATGACCCAGGCTCCACGGCCTCAACGCACAACCACGTGTGCTGCACAACCACGTGTGCTCCAAACTTCTCCTTTAACCTGAGTACACCGGCGGAGAGTCTCACAGGGTTACCTTCGTGACACAAGCACGAATGGTGTTAGATAACCAAGTTTTCTTTTTCCCAGTGCCATCGTGACACAAACACGATTGTTGTTGGACACTGCCTCTCTTTCCTCGTTTGTCCGTGACACAAGCACGGATGATGTTGCAACATGAGTTTCACCCCTAAGTTGCAGACCTCTCTTAGGGGTTCTACGGTGTTAGGGCACCTAGGTCTATTAACTGATTAACAAATAAACATTTAAACAGGAATATCACATTTCATGCATATTGCACAATCTGAATAATACATGAAGCAAATATATATTCATTATCATCATTAAACATGATTCAATATCATTTATCCACTTTCGATGCTAAACATCTATTTTTTTAATCAGCAAATACATTGCAACTATAATACAGGAAATTTCATCATTTTCACTAAGCATATTAAGTACTCAAAGTTCCAATGAAACTAACATACTCTATTGTATGTACTACACTGTTTAGAAGTTATACTAACTGATACAGAAGCAATTAAACATTTAAATTGAGTTAAATAATGATTACTGAATGAACTACTACTCACAGTACTGTAACTCGGCCGACCAATCTGGGAATTCGGCTGATCGGCTGACAACTCGGCCGATCCACCCGCAACTCGGCCGATCCAAACCCTGATTGATTTCCTATAAAGGGAAACTCGGCCGAATCAGACCCAATTCGGCCGATCAAAACGCTGGTCGTTATCCTTAATAAAGAAAATCGGCCGAATCATACGCAACTCGGCCGAACGACGCACTGACTGGAAACTAGAACAAACCTGTTGAAATGGAACAGGTTGAAGGAGAGGGCTCTACTTGATTCTAGACGCAGCTAGGGCTACGGATCCCTGATCTGGACCTCCAGACGAGTCCGACGGCATCACTTTGGAGTGTTAGCTCGCGCCCTTGATGCTCCTGGTCGGACCTGCTGTAGGCAACAGGTGATTTGCACACGCACAGGTGGAGGAAGGAGTTGGTTAGGTATAGAATCGTAGCTAATGGCCGCAGAAACTTACGCAATGTCCTTAGTCAAAATCGGCGCCGCTCTTTCCTGGAGATTAGTGCTCCCTAACCGGCTCCATGGCCGCCCGTTGCAGCTGGCCGGCCGGCAACTGCTGCTGCAGGTCGGCGCCGCCCTAGGCCAAGGTAGAGGAAGAATGGAGGAAGGGGTAGGAGAGGGTGATGGTGGCGTTGCTGATCGGAGCTAGGGCTCAAGGAAAAATTGCCCTGCCCATCGTCCTCCTCTGCTGCTCTATCGGGCTGGTTGGGCACCGCTTGCGGTGTCCTGTTCTATCGGCCGACTGAAGGAGAAGATAAGCGAGAGAATAAAAGAAAAGGAAAAGGGCTTATTAACCCGGATTTGGAGAAATTGCAACTTAAACCCTAGAAACTAAAAAGGTCACAACTTGTGGCTCGTAGGTCCGATTTGGACGATTCTTCTTGCAACATTTCAAGCACGGAATTCTCTATAACCTCAAAGTACAAAACATGATAAATGGACTATTTAACTGGATCAAAGCTCTAATTACAACTGTGATTGCTTGATTCAACTTAATGTACTAAATAATCAACATTGACATCATTACTTACCTCAGATGATTCAATCTCAGTTATTAATTCACATCTTAGCTTATCTTGATTATCTATGATGTTTAATTTGATACTCAACACTAATTGAGGTGTTTTACGTAATTCGAGGTATTTATTAGTTAATCATGAAGTGGGTCATAACACACCCATCCGCAGTGACGTAAGAAAACCACCCCACCTCCCCCCACTTGCCTGCCGCCGGCCTGCCCCCCCTCTGCAGACCCCTCCCCTCCTCTCCTTCAGCCCCCCAGCCCTTCCCCACCCACCCCCCTCTAGCCACCACCCACCCCCCTCCTACCTGCCTCTGCCCCCTCCCCTTCCTCTCCCACCACCGCCTCCCCT
This sequence comes from Alisma plantago-aquatica, assembly GCA_963693085.1. Taxonomy (NCBI): domain Eukaryota; kingdom Viridiplantae; phylum Streptophyta; class Magnoliopsida; order Alismatales; family Alismataceae; genus Alisma; species Alisma plantago-aquatica. The sequence goes on along the minus strand of OY856409.1, from coordinate 144,319,647 downwards.
CCCCATCCTCCGTTTTCCCACCGCCACCCCCCACAGCCTCCTCCCTCCACCCTCCAAGCCTCCTCCCCTTCGGCTCCTCCTCTTCCCATCCCTGCTCTGGCTGCCACTAGTTTTTACCTCTCCTCTTCCTCTACGTCCGGGTGATCTTCGTATCCAAGTTCGGAAATTCACTGGCCGTCTAAGTTGAGAGTCTTTCATCTCACAGTCTTCTCTACATGCGCCTCGTGAAGGAACATTGAGCTTTCCTCAAAACGACGTAGGTTTCTCTATATATATGCATATTCTGCCCTATACGGGTTTTCTGATCTTACTCGTCAGATCCCTGCTGCAGTTATCTATCCCTTTGTGGGTCTCTGATCTACTCTGCTGCTGTGCCGACTACTGCCTCTGCCATGGCCTTATCTGAGCCTCCTCTCTCTCTATGTGTCACCATGGTGAAGCTCGACGGCGGCTCCAACTATCATCTATGGTTGGCGTCATTTGTTCTATATGTCAAAGCACAAGGCCGATATCACCATATTATGACTGAGCCTCCTGCTGTTCCTACAGCTGATTCGGATGAGAAAAATAGAAAAAGTTGTCCAAAATGGTCCAAGGATGACTCCGGCATCATGTCTTGGATCCCCAACAGTACCGAGCCCCAAATTAGCCAATCACTTCTCTATCTTCATGATGCTAAGGCTATGTGGGATCAACTGTCCCACGTCTACTCTCATCAGGAGAATCCCAAGTGAGTTTTTGAAATTTTCAAAAACTTGGCTAAAAGGAGTTCTCCCCTGACACTTCCATTGATGACTTCTACAATCAATGCTTGGCTTTACGGAATGAGTTTGAACTCTACCACCTCTTGATGTAGGACATCAAAATTGCTCAGAAGCAACACAATGAACTGCAACTTGTTTAGTTTTTAGCTACACTTCTTGCCTCATTTTACGGGCCATCCATTCCTATGTTCTATGACAAAAAAGCCTCAATTTTTATTGCAAGCAACCCCACATTTTATGAATGCACGAAGCATATTGAGTTTGATTGCCATTTTGTTCGGGAGAAAGTTCTATCTGGACATATCTACACTCCATATATTGGCACTAACAAGTAGTGTTTTAAAAATCATCCTAGGCGTCCTCTTAAGTGCCACAAGGTGTTGGACGATTAAAATGTACTATAAGTGGCGCTTAAACAAATTTGAGAAAAGCGGCCACTTTTTGCCTGCTTCTTTTAGAAAAACTGCTGTAAGCATATAACATTAAGTACTTTATATGCCACATTTTGTATTGACTATAATATATTAAATTAGCATACATTAAATGTTCTATGATATACTTAGTTATAATTTAGAATGCATACTTTGTATGTAAGCTGTAATGATATGGTACTTTTGTGATGTATCCAAGTCGATCATAGGTAACTATTATCTAATTTAGAATGCATACTTTGATTAAATGTACTGCTGTAATGTATGACTATTTGATGATGTGCAAATGTAACAATATGTTTGTTAGCTAGCTATGATATGTCTATTATTTACTGTTTAGCTATGTAAACATATTACAAAATTGTTGTTTCATCTTGTATATACACTTATTATTTTATGTATAGGCTGCTTTATCTATGACAAGTATATTGTTTACTATATTTTATAGATACAATCGTTGTTTTATAGTAGTATTCTAAACTATTTGGGTGTTTTATATTGTCTTGTACAATGTTTAGATATGTATACAAATTTCAAAAATATAGTATTTATATACATATGTATGCAATTTTGCATAAAAGTTTATAGGAATTGGAAATCCGATTTTCTAAAAAGCACCCACTTAATCGCCCGCCTGGCGATTAATCGGCTACAAGGTCCCGTCTGCACGCTTCCTACTTCATGCTTTTTAAAACCTTGCTGATAAGAAGCTTGCAGATATCTTCACCAAGATCTTGCCTAAAGCTCAGTTTCAGACTCTGATTGACAAGCTGGGCTTGTTTGACATCTACGCTCTAGCTTGAGGGGGAGTATAGATATACTGTGTTACTGTGTTATATATCTATACACAAGAACTCATTGTGGACACCATTGAGGCATGCTTCCATCAAGGGATCCATTATAATAATTCATGTTTAACTTATGCAATTGACAGAAGGTTGTTGAGAGAGGCAAGAAGATTGGGTTCCACTCTAGGGAAGGCACCAGCATAGTGGTGGGTGATCTCCCAGTTGCGAGGCTACTACATGGTGATGAGGTTGTTGAAGAAGTCTCATACGTGCTACTACTTCATGAGTCCTTCGTCAGTGATCCATTCACCAACTTGATTCTAAATTGTAGTGATCTATCGAATCGTCTCACTTTCACGTAAGAATGGAAAAAATTAGTGTTGCAGTCCTAACTTTTAGCCAGTTCAGGTGTGCTTTCTAGTGCCAGTCAGTTTCTTTGCATTATAGGATACGTTGGAGCTTCTCCTAAAGTAGTGTAATGCAATGTATCAGCAACACATGTCTTTCAACTTCTGATCTCAAGAAACTTGAGATTCATAAGTAGAACCCTCTACAATCTTTATTTAGTAGTGTGATGTGGATTATGTGGTAGACCTAGCTAGTGAAATTTGACCATTAGGGATAAGCGCCTAACAGTCCAACTATCTCCTTTTCTGCACAACAAGGCAAGCTAGGATAATAAACATCATCTTTGTGATGGCATGTTATAATAAATTCATAGAGTTAATTTTAGATAAGACTAGAAAACATTCAAGCTACAAAGTCTACATAGTTGTGCTTCTTTGAGGTATTTGTTGATTTGTCCAGGTATTAATTACCTGGACAGTATTAATCTATCTATAATTACATATCATTGAAAAAATCCAGAACGTTTTATTATTTTTCTCCTGTAATAATGTTGTGGGAATCATTGACAAGGTGAACTTGCACTTTGTCATTTTTACTTCTTCATTTTGTCATTTTGACAAGTATTTAGATTGCATATATATATATGTATATATATATATACATATGTATATATATATATATATATATATATATATATATATATGATGGCATGTTATCATAAATTCATAGAGTTAATTTTAGATAAGAATAGAAAACATTCAAGCTACAAAGTGTACATAGTTGTGCTTCTTTGAGGTATTTGTTGATTTGTCAAGGTATTAATTACCTGGACAGTATTAATCTATCTATAATTACATATCATTGAAAAAATCTAGAACGTGTTATTATTTTTCTCCTATAATAATGTTGTGGGAATCATTGACAAGGTGAACTTCCACTTTGTCATTTTTATTTCTTCATTTTGTCATTTTGACAAGTATTTGGATTGCATATATATATGTTTCTTGTAATGTTCTTATTATATATTTTCCCTCATGTAGATGGATTTTCTAATAGATAGGATTTGGATGTATATTGGGAACAGAGTGCGAAGTGATGTATTCAAGGCAAGGTTACAAAATTTTATTGAGTTTGCTCTTATCCATCAGAGACCAACTAGACAGGGGAAATTAATATGTTCCTGCAAGGTATGTTTAAACAGATACCTTAAAACAGAGGAGGAGGTATTCTTAAATGTATTACAAAAAGGATTTGTGCATAGCTATGATGTTTGGACGTTTCATGGGGAGGTGATTGGTAGGAGCAATCCTTTTTTGGCACCAAACATGCCTAGCATCGAAAATATGCATCAGACGCTGGGGGATTTGTTTGGTATGGGTGACACAACAAATGACCATTCTACTGAAGCTATAGAGGAACCTGTAAATGTAGATGCACAAAGATTTTACAAGCTACTAAAAGAGGCTGATCAACCACTCTATAGAGGTTGCACAAGTCATTCTAAGCTATCGTATTTGGTTGCCTTGCTATATCTGAAGGAGGAATCTAGATGGTCCAACGATTCTTTCATAAAGTTGTTACAGTTGATTATTTTAGGATTTCCAGAAGAAAATTGTCTATTCCCAGAGACATACTATGAAGCAAATGTGATCGTGAAGGATTTACGACTTGATCATTCTACTATAGATGTATGTACAAATAATTGCATGCTTTTTTGCAAAGATGCAGCTTCAAAAGAAAATTGTGATACTTATGGTGCTTCAAGATGGAACGAAAAGCAATACAAAAAAGGGAAAGAAGGTAGCTGCTAAGGTCATGTATCACTTCCCTTTGATACCTTGATTAGAGAGGTTGTAAATGTCTTCATCTGTTGCTAAAGATATGATTTGTCCATCTGAAGGAAAAGGCAAGGATGGTCGTGTTCATCATTGACACGAATTTACTGTGCGTAGAAACGCAAGTGTACGCATCAATGTAATATAGGCCTTTGTGAGGCCCGAGTCGAACTCAGAGATACGTGAAATTGTCAGAGACTCCTACTAACTACTCGCGATCAGCTAGACCAATTAAATAATTGAGAGTTGTTGTTAAAATTAAAATAAAATAAAAATAAAACAAAACAAAGCAATCGATTAAATGTTTGGTTTAATCAATTCAAAATGAGATCTTTAGGATTGCGGTTTCACCACGGGTTTTCATTGTATTGAATTTTATGCAGCCACTCAATCTTATCTCTCTATCCGGGTAGTGGCCTGAAATCAGAATTGCCCACTGTCGTGGTACAATTCACTACCTAAGTCTAGGCAGTTCCACCGTCGTAGTAACCTATACCCTAAACTAGGTGCATTAAAAATGATCTCTCGGTATCCACCATTAACCTTACACCACCTTGTTCAAGGGATTTGTCAATTAATGTAAATTCCGTCTCTTTTCAACCATTAATTCTTCTTTCAAAGCAATTAAGGGAATTAGATTATTATTATGGTGATCAAGCATAACAATATAATTGAGAAAACGAAATTATACCACAGATTTAAGAGATAAGATATGAATTACTATGATAAAATTGTCATACAATGAATTCTTGGGCTACTCCCGGTCCTAAAGACAAAGGGGATTAGCCCCGCATGTTCATCTCAGAGAAAAACATGGAGTAGAAAAAGGGAAACATGGAGAAAAACGTGATTGAGTGGTGAAACCCCTGAACAGAGAAGATCCAAGCAATCCTTGGCGTGGAATACACGTTTTCCCGCCTTTCGGTGGTGGAAAAAGTCTTCTTCAGCGTCCAGATCGGCTGGGGCGTGCTTCTGGGCTCCGTTCTTCTCTCCACACCTTCTCGGGACGTGTGCAGTAGTTAATGACATGATGATTCCCTCTTGGGCACCGTCATTAGGTATAATTCCCGAGTTAGGTCGCCAATTAATCACAACCGTCGGATTAATATCAATATGAAGCAAACTCATATCTAACGGTGTCGATACCATCGACGCCGGTCGATGGTATCGACCCAGCGCGATATCGACAGTTCTTCTTTTCTTTTGTCTTTGCGCCTGATGCTATCTCGATACCATCGACGCGGGTCGATGGTATCGACATTCTTAGGCGTCGGTTTTGTCCTTTTACCGTCGCTGAAGCTCCACTAGTCGATGGTATCGACATATGGGTTGATAGTATCGACTCACTTCTCACCAGCAACCTGATGGTATCTCGATACCATCGACATCCCTGTCGATAGTATCGACTTTCTTCTGGTCCTTGCGGCTGGAAACCTGTGGTCTGGTCGATGGTATCGACAGTAGAAGATACTTATTTTTCCTAAAATTAACACACCAAACCACATAAGTCTACACAAAACGTATTCTTTTGATAATTAATACTCAAAATGCTGAAATAAGGGAAATTTGACATAAAGAAGTAGCATAGACCAAAGTAGATGAATTATGCAACATTAACCATGAAAATGACTAATAAATGCATAAAACACATATCAAACCAGTCTATAAATGCGACTCAAAATCATCGCATCAAACTCTCCTAAACTTGAACATTGCTCGCCCTCGAGCAACTAAACCTTAGAATAGAATTGCCGGAGTCAGCTAAATAACAAAGCATCACAACAAACATCCCATATGACTCCCACCAGACATTCGCATACCGACCCTCGCTAACCACAAAATGATAATTACCCTAAAGGCGACAGTAATCATCCGTAAAAGATGTCTACCTCAAAACTGATGAACACTATCACATAAGGCAGTTAACATAATAAAATTCCCCAGTCCAGACTTAATGCATCTTGCGATCTCCTATACTACGTTGCTCGCCCTAACTACCATCTACATGGAAGCAGTTCTCCCGATATTCACAAGTGAGGAGAAAATCACGGTAGCCTACCAATCTGAGCAACGGGTGGATGGGATGGGGGGCTAATGAAAGAAGTGGAAGCATTATACGATTTCAACATGCATAAAACAAAAATGTCCTAAATGATGCAAATGCACATGAAAAATGCCCTAATGCCTACGATTGGGTGGAATGATGTATGCACTAACATCCCATTTCAAAATGAGATGGATATCTAATTGAGCTACATCATGTACTCACTCATCTTAAAATGTAGGTGAGATTATGCTCCTTTCTCCTTCTTATTCTACTTGCTTCTTAATGACTTTCTCTTTTTTTTTTCAATTTTTTTCTTTTTTTTCAAGCCCTTATATCCATAATTGCCAATGAATACTTTATTGAACTTACTTTTTCTGCATTACTCAAATATTTGAACTATTTAGAAGGTATGGAACAATTTAATTCACCATTAAGGAAGAAATGAGGTACATGATGTAGCTCTATGCATAAAAGTTATGAATGCAACTAAATGACATGCACCTAAGGGTAATGTGCATGTATAAATGTTCTATTTTTTTCATGCAAAACATATGAAAGTGGTTGCAATGCAAGTCCTATCTACATGACATGCAATCAAAAAGGTTGAAACCATACTTTACTTCCAAATCTTGTGGTGGATTGTAAAAAGCAATGAGGTGGACAGATCACAAGACTAATTGACTGAACCTTTGAAAAGTATTATGTGTCCCTCCTTACTGACCTATGTAGTAGTTAAGAGGTTTCTCTCTCTTACTACAAAATAGAGTCTCATTATCATTTGATCATTTTAGGCTCAAACAACCAATTCCATCCACTTTCATGAATCATTAGGAATGTACAATTGTGATTTTCTATTTTAAATTCGACAAAACCAATCATTTTCTTAAGTTAAGTGATCAAAGTTGAACAACACTCAAGCTTGCGAACACTCAAAATTTTTTTAATTTCCCCTTAATTCCCATGTACATGCAACTGAGATGACACAAGACTTAAGACATCCACGATTACACTAGATAGAATGTGGATCCTACAAACAACTAAGATTGCAAGAAACAAATGACAAGAACAAAATCAATAAAACTAAAAACAGAGAAAATAAAAAATAGAGCTGTTCCAACACCCCCCTAAGCTTGAATTTGACTATGGCCTCATAGTCAAAAACAATCTTAAAGGTTGGAACAGAGATACCGATTTACTCTTCAGGCGGAGGCGGGTACTGTGGAGCTGGGGGGTCCCAAGATGGATACTCCCACTGGAAGCTCGGATCAAACTGGGCCCTAGGTGGAGGTTGCGGATAGCCTCCAAAGTAATTCTGGCTCCAATACTGATCGTAAAAGGGCTGCTGTTGCATCTCCATCCTATGCAACCGATCATGAATCTATTATTGGTTGTCAAGGAGAAGACGCTCGTTCTCGAAGATTGCCCTTTGATTGTCCAGTAACCAGTTCGTAGTTTCCTGAACACCGGTATACAACGTCGTGTGATGCTGCTGCGTCTGCTGTATGTCTTGCAGCATAGCATACATGCCCTGCATCGAATAGACATCCTCGCTTGGCTGCGAGGGCGGTGGTGGTGGCGGTGGCTGCGAAGATGAAGATGCACCCAGATGCATGCAAGGACGCTTCCGTAGTGCCACTCGTGCTTGAAGAGGGGTGTAGGCCTCCTCTTCCTCTTCAGCCTCATCGTCATTGTTGTCATCGTCGTCGTTGCCGCCGTCTTCATCGGAGTCAGCAATGGCTATGATAGGCCATCAGAAGTGTTGCGCCCCTTCGATGTTGAAGACCAGATCGGGAAGCGAGCATTCTTGGTAAGCATGGTTGACGTGGCAGTGTGCATACACCAAGCCATCTCGAAGAAGGATGAGGTTGGAGCGGTGCAGATGTTGCAAGTTCACCTTGCTCCTGTTGGAGAGAGGAGTAAGCTGATGGAAATTCAACCCATGGTAGGATGCCAACTTGGTGATAAGCCCGCCAAAGTGAATTGGAGCTTTCTGTGTACTCCTCTTCACCGCCAAAACCTGCTGCAAAAAGAAAGCTCCCCAGTTGCATTCTTGGCGCTTCAAGAGTTTATACAAGAAAAATAGGTCTGTCTCCTAAAACTTGCTGAGAGCCAGATCACCCCTAGCAAACAACGTAGAACTCAACATTCGGTGGAGTATCCGGACAAATGTATGCTCAAAGTCGGCTACCGCAACATTGTGGTAACTCACTGACTTGCCCGGTGGCACCGTCACAAGCTCGACAAAGATTGCATCGTAGTCGGTGTGGTTATCCGGCCGTCGGTAGTCAGACTGCAAATGATTCCAGTTGAAGATCTTGTTGAACTGCCGGAGTGTAATGGTGTAGTCGTTGTTGTACAACCGGAAAGACACCTGGCCCTTGATCCACTCGCGGTCGGTGGCTATGACGTCATTGGGTACGACGCAGACGTCAAGCAACGCCATAAACTCAGCCACCAGCTCCTTGTACGTAGGATACTCGCCGAAGAACGGCTGGCCATCTGCATGAAACTCCAGCTCGTCAGGCCGTCTTCCCGTGTGTCGGGCCTGTCCCTTCAGAATGTAGTCAAGGTTAGCTTCAAACCCCAAGTTGCGGATGGTTTCTCGTTCAACATAACAGGCCGGCTCAATCTTTCTCTTTAAGATCTCCTCGTATATCTTCTTGACCTCCGTGGATGGATGAATCAACTGCGGGTGTGGAATCGACGCGGTAGGTGGTGGCACGAATTCTGGGATTTCCATCGGGTCGGCGCGTGACGACGATGCACCAGCAACATGCACCATGATCGTGACAGAAAGAGGAATAGAGAGAGAGCTCGGTGAAGATCAGAGAAAGGAATCTCCGTTCGATGAAGAACGTGCTCGGTGTTGCTCGTCGTCGGGCTCAGATCACTCTGTAATATGCTCGGCACAGGTGGAGGAGGATTGCTCTGGAGTTGTGATGTCATCTGATGCAAATCCTTCTCATATATAGATGTGGCCGGTGCTGCTGCATACCCATCGATACCATCGACACGGGTAGCACAATCTGTACTACCACAAGTATCGACGGTCGTCGATGGCTAGATCTGCGGGGCCCGGATTGCTGACACGTCGATACTATCGACGCGAGTCGATGGTATTGACTCGTCCCCCGGATCGACTTCCTGGTTGCTGCGATCACCATAGATCTTTCCTCACGGATTGTTGACGTGACGTGTCGATACTATCGACGCGAGTCAATAGTATCGACTCTCTGATTAGGGCAAACCCTCACGAGGCCCGGTTGCCGCCTTCTATGTGTGAATGTGTCGATACCATCGGCAGGGCCGTCGATGGTATCGACTTTACTGAGACGATTTCTTCTGAATATCTCCAGAGATCTCGATGGTATCGACTGGCATGTCGATACTATCGACCTTGACTTGATGATCAACCTGTTGGTGTGTTGATACTATCGACGAGGCCGTCGATAGTATCAACGCAGTGCGACTTATGTAGTCACCAACCTATACCACGGTCGATACCATCGACGCAAGGGTCGATGGTATCGACTCTGCCTCAGTCCTGCACAATGAGCAAACGATCACGATATCTTTTTTACACTAAAAACTAGGTTAAAACAAATCAAAATACAAATGTAAAGGAACTAAACTAAAGTACCAATGGTTGGGTTGCCTCCCAACAAGCGCCCTTATTTAACGTCTTAGGCTAGACAACTTGAAGCACGTCATGCATCCGAAAGTGAAATGAGTTTGACCTCATTCACCTTCCTCGTGTAATCTTCACCAAAATACAACTTCAACCTCTGTCCATTCACCAAAAATGTAGTCTCCCCATCGCACACCATGATTGCACCATGTGGTCTGACCTCTCCTACTCTGAATGGTCCACTCCATCGGGATTTTAGCTTCTCGGGATGTAACTTTAGCCTCGAATTGAACAAAAGCACACGATCTCCTTTCTTGAAGGTGCGCATCTGAATGTGGCGATCATGGATCAACTTTGTACGCTCCTTGTAGATTCGAGAGTTCTCATATGCATTCATTCGCAGCTCATCCAGTTCATTTAGTTCAAGTAATCTCTTCTTCCCCGCTTCATCATAACTCAAGTTGAGCTTCCTCAGCACCCAATGTGCTTTGTGCTCTAACTCCACCGGTAAGTGAAAAGCCCGACCGTACGCCAACCTAAAAGGCATGGTGCCTATAGGTGTCTTGTATGCCGTCCTGTATGCCCACAACACATCCGGTAGTAAGGCACTCTAATTCTTCCTCGTGGAAGCCACAGTACGCTCCAAGATCTTTTTAATTTCTCGATTGGAGACCTCCACTTGTCCTTGAGTTTGTGGGTGATACGGGGTACCAATGTTATGTTTGACCCCGTATTTTCTCAATAATACCGAGAACTTTTGATTCTGGAAGTGCGTACCCCCATCACTAATGATCATTCGGGGCACACCAAACCTGCAGAAGATATTTTCCTTAACAAACCTGCACACTACAGTGGAATCGTTAGTCCTCATGGGTATTGCCTCCACCCACTTCGACACATAGTCAACAGCTAAAAGGATATACAAATTAGAATTTGAGGACACAAAGGGTTCCATAAAATCTATACCCCATAAATCAAATACCTCAACCTCCTGGAAAACATTTAGGGGCATCTCTTGTCTCTTTGAAATGTTACCCGCCCTTTGGCAGGAATCACATTGCCTCACGAACTCATAAGCGTCCCGAAACAAGGTAGGCCAGTATAGGACACTTTCCAGTACTTTGGCTGTCGTACGAGAGCTTGCATGGTGTCCGCCCGTCGGTAGTGTGTGTCAATGATGAAGAACACTCTCGTATTCCACCTCAGGTACACACCTGCGTAGGACACCATCCCTGCATTGCTTCAAGAGAATAGGGTCATCCCAAAAATAATATCGTAGAGAATGGAAGAATTTCTTCTTCTCTTGATACGTCCAATCATCCGGGATGATCCTGCAAGCAAGATAGTTCACAATATATGAAAACCACAGATCTTTAGAATTCACTTTCAAAAGTTGTTCATCCGGAAATGTCTCGGTAATGGGTATGTGTAAATCTTTTTTATCTACCCTCTCTAACCTAGACAAATGATCCGCTACAACATTTTCAATCCCCGCCTTGTCTTTGATTTTGATATCAAATTCTTGTAAAAGCAAGATCCACCTAATCAATCTAGGTTTGGCATCTTTTTTCTCCATCGACTACTTAATAGCGGTGTGGTCAGTCCAAACTACGACTTTCGATCCAACTAGATATTGCCGAAATTTTTCAAAAGCGAAAACAACGGCAAGCAATTCTTTTTCGGTAGTCGTGTAATTTAGTTGGGCATCGTTCAAAGTCTTAGAGGCATAAAAAAGAACAGTGGGTTTATTGTCCACTCGCTGTCCCAACACAACTCCAACAACAAAATCGGATGCATCACACATGAGTTCAAACGGCTTGGTCCAATCCGGTGTTTGCACAACCGGTGCGGAAATCAATTTTTCCTTCAGCACGTTGAACGCGTGTAAACATTTGTCATTGAAATAAAAAACAACATCCTTTTCTAGAAGCTCAGATAAAGGTTTGGCGATTTTTGAAAAGTCTTTTATGAAACGACGATAGAAACCGGTGTGACCTAAGAAACTTCTTACCCCTTTCACCGAATTTGGTGGGGGCAATTTGGAAATTACTTCAATTTTTACCGGATCTACCTCCAAACCTTTGCTAGACACTTTATGTCCTAGCACTATCCCTTCACTCACCATCATATGACATTTTTCCCAGTTGAGGACCAAATGTGTGTCCTCGCAACGTTGTAACACCTTATCCAGATTGTAAAGGCATTCACCAAACGATGCACCATAAACCGAGAAATCATCCATAAAGACCTCTAGACAACGTTCTACCATATCGGAAAAAATGGCGAGCATACAAAGTTGAAAGGTCGCCGGTGCGTTACATAATCCAAAGGGCATGCGGCGGTACGCAAACGTTCCATAGGGACAAGTGAAGGTGGATTTCTCTTGGTCCTTAGGATCAATCAAAATCTGATTGTACCCTGAATACCCATCCAGAAAACAGAAATGTGATCGGCCGGCTAAGCGCTCTAGAATTTGATCAATAAATGGAAGAGGAAAGTGATCCTTTAGCGTAGCGGCATTGAGTCGTCGATAATCTATACAAACTTGCCACCCGGTTACCAAGCGGGTGGTGACACGTTCATTTAAGAGATTATGAGTAACAGTTATTCCCCCCTTTTTAGGGACTACCTACGTGGGACTCACCCATGTCGAGTCTGAAATTGCATAGATGATACCTGCGGAAATAAGCTTAATCACCTCCTTCTTCACAACCTCCATCATGTTCAGATTTAGTCGATGTTGTGGTTGAATCACCGGCTTGGCTCCCTCCTCGAGCCGAATCTTATGTTGGGACAAAGTAGGGGAAATCCCCTGGATATTTGCAACATACCACCCAAATGCTCCCCAGTGGTTCTTCAGAACTATCAACAACTGGTCCTCCTCCTCAACACTCAGATAAGCAGAAATAATCACAGGCAACTTTTCTTCCTCAGCTAGAAACGTGTACTTGAGGTGCAGTGGCAACGACTTCAACTCCAATTCTGGCGGGCTGATTAAGGATGATTGGAGTTGAGGTGGTAGTTTGCCTAAATCCTCATAGTGCCTCGCATAGAAGCACGACAACATCTGAAGCATCTTGGTGCACTCCTTTAGTGATTTGCTTCTCATCCAATCATGAGTGATATTGACTAAACAGGACTCAAGTGGTAATTCCGGATATGCATCAAAAACTGAATTTGCTATAGCCTCATCTTCAGTAGAGGGAGGAATGTCCTCATCCTCATCGTTCGGAAAACCTACAGCCTTACAAAGGGATACCACCTTGGTCTGCTCCATGATGTCCACAGCCAAAGTCCCTTTTCCACCTTGGTCATTACATGGGCCATATCTAAAAATGGCTTCCCTAGACAAAGTGAGATATTGTTATCAAAATGTTTTATCATGTGGCATTGCTCCTTAGATTTAGGTGAAGTGGCACTGGAAGGCATGACCATCTCAAATCGGTCATCGGCTATACCTAAGGTCAAACGACCTCTCCCCATCTCAAGTATCATGTCGGCCGTAGCTTGGAAGGGTCGTCCGAGAAGTAGCTCATTGCCTTGTTCATCTTGCATCTCCATGATGACAAAATCTGCTGGAAATACAAATCGATCCACTTTCCCTAGCACATCTTCACAAATCCCATATGGCTTTACCACTGAATTGTCTGCCAACTGGATTGTCATGTTGCTTGGTCGTGACTCTTTTAATCCCAGCTTCTTGAATGTAGAGAGAGGCATCAAGTTAATGCTCGCCCCTGAGTCACATAGTGCTTCACCAAACTTAACTTTCCCAATGTAACATGAGATGTTGACACAACCCAGATCTTGCCTCTTTGGTGGCAATGTGCCCATGATGAAGGCACTCACCTGCTCCTTAAGCACAACAACCTCTGTGTCTGGAATTTTTCTCTTCTTGGTGATGATGTCTTTCAGAAATTTCCCGTAAGAAGGGATTTGCTCAATAGCTTCCAATAAAGGGATGTTGACTGAAAGCTTTCTAAAACTGTCTAGAAACTTTTTAAATTGAGCATCCACTTTCCTTGCCTTAGCACTGTTCGGATATGGGACCAGGTCAGCCTATGCCCTTTGATGCGGTGGCACATAAGGTGTCCTTCTCTGAGGCTCCTCCTCCTCTGAAATAGGATTGTCAGTAGCATCCGCTGCTATGTCCGCAACTGGTTCTGTGACCGGTATGGGTAGCTCCTCACTGGCCTCACCTTCAAATTCTGCTTGGGGTTTGCTTGGTTCACCGGCTCTGGGGTTTAACAGTTTCTTGCCACTTCTTAGCAAGATGGCCTTCGCCTATTGGTTTCCTCCTGGAACATTAGTATTACCCGGAAAACCTGGGTGCACCGACTTCTTCAAATTGGCTATCTCCGCTGCCATTTGTGCCATGGATGTCTCTATTGTCCTCATTTGATCCCCATGGCTCTGCAGTGTCTACCCAAATTGGTTCATAAACTCCCCTTGTTGCTTTATTTGCTGGCCAAAAGTAGTCATGAGTTCTTGATTTTGCTTTATCACCTGATTGAGCAGCTCTGTGCTCTTATCCTCCACTACCGGCTGGGGTTTTGCATCTGGATCCTACAAGAAGTTGTTTGGATCCTTCCAGGAGAACTTCTTGTCTTTCCTCCATGAATAGTCATTATTCCTGTAGCCTTGCTGCTGCCTCATGAATTTAACTTGAGCCTCATCCTTGGACTCAGTATCCTCCTTTGCAAGTAGTTTCTTCACGAGAAGATCCATCTTCTCATTCATCTCTTTGATTGCTTTAGATTCCCCTGCCACTCAAACATGCTCCACGGCGTCTCTTTCACCCCACGATTGCTTCCTGGCCATGTTCTTTAGGATTTCCCAACACCTGGTGTCCGTGTTGTTCAAGAAGAATCCTGAGCCGGCTGAATCGAGGTTGCTTCTATCATGCTCGGAGAGAGAAAAATAGAAGATCTTGACCTATGTCTCCTTGTCAAGCCCGTGATGCGGGCACCGCCTGAGCATGATCTGAAACCTTTCCCAGGTCTCAGAGTAGGTCTCTCCTGCTTTTTGGGTGAAGTTTTGGATCTTCCTGATCATGTCATTGGTCTTCTCGGGCGGGAAGAACCATTCAAAGAAAACCTCCACCATGTGGTCCCAAGATTCCACATATTCATCGTCCAGGTTATGTAACCACTCTCGCGCGTTTCCCACTAGAGAACTCGGAAAGAGCTTCAAGTAGAGCACATCTTGTGGAAATCTATCTATTTTTATCATATCACAATTCTCCACAAATTGACTTATATGCGCGACGGGGTCTTCATTCTTGAGCCCATGGAAAGCATTCTACTTCACCAAGTTGATTAAAGCCGGATCAATCTTGTATGTCGGAATATTAACCGCCTGCTTCTTGATCGACCCCTTGGAAGCGGATGAGGAAGAAGCCTTGATCTTCTCCCATATTGTCTGTGGCTCTTCCATTTCTTCTTGTTCGGATTCTGAATCTGTTTCTTCTAAATGGTCTTGATTGTGGCCTTCCTCATCGTCAGGTCCCGTCAGTGGAACCTCTGGTGCTTGTTGTGTGTAGTCGCTACTACACGTCTGCACCATGCACAGTACCTGCAAATAGAAAAAATTAATTTCAGTACAGTGCTTGACGATTGCAAATATTTAGAAAATAGACTATGAATTTTTAAAATGATAATAAAAAAAATAAAATGTGGCCTAGAGTGGCTGCTTGCAGCACTCGTAGTGCCGACAACTTGCCGTATCCCCGACAACGGCGCCAAAAACTTGACATGAATTTACCATGCGTAGAAACGCAAGTGTACGCGTCAATGTAATATAGGCCTTTGTGAGGCCCGAGTCGAACTTAGGGATACGTGAAATTGTCAGAGACTCCTACTAACTACTCGCGATCAGCTAGACCGATTAAATAGTTGAGAGTTGTTGTTAAAATTAAAAGAAAATAAAAATAAAACAAAACAAAGCAATCGATTAAATGTTTGGTTTAATCAATTCAAAATGAGATCTTTAGGATTGCGGTTTCATCACGGGTTTTCATTGTATTAAATTCTATGCAGTCACTCAATCTTATCTCTCTATCCGGGTAGTGGCCTGAAATCAGAATTGCCCACTGTCATGGTACAATTCACTACCTACGTCTAGGTCGGTTCCACCGTCGTAGTAACCTATACCCTAAACTAGGTGCATTAAAAACGATCTCTCGGTATCCACCATTAACCTTACACCACCTTGTTCAAGGGATTTGTCAATTAATGTAAATTCCGTCTCTTTTCAACCATTAATTCTTCTTTCAAAGCAATTAAGGGCATTAGATTATTATTATGATGATCAAGCATAACAATCTAATTGAGAAAATGAAATTATACCACGGATTTAAGAGATAAGATATGAATTACTATGATAAAATTATCATACAATGAATTCCCGAGCTACTCCCAGTCCTAAAGACAAAGGGGATTAGCCCCGCATGTTCATCTCAGAGCAAAACGTGGAGTAGAAAAGGGAAACATGGAGAAAAACGTGATTGAGTGGTGAAACCCCTGAACGGAGAAGATCCAAGCGATCATTGGTGTGGAATACGCGTTCTCCCGCATTTCGGTGGTGGAAATCGTCTTCTTCAGCGTCCAGATTGGCTGGGGCATGCTTCTAGGCTCTGTTCTTCTCTCCACACCTTCTCGGGACGTGTGCAGCAGCTAATGATGTGATGATTCCCTCTTGGGTGCCGTCATTAGGTATAATTCCCGAGTTAGGTCGCCAATTAATCACAGCCGTCAGATTAAGATCAATCTGAAGTAAACTCATATCTGACGGTGTCGATACCATCGACGCCGATCGATGGTATCGACCCAGCGCGATATCGGCAGTTCTTCTTTTCTTTTGTCTTTGCGCCTGATGCTATCTCGATACCATCGATGCGGGTCGATGGTATCGACATTCTTAGGCATCAGTTTTGTCCTTTTACCGTCGCTGAAGCTCCAATAGTCGATGGTATCGACATATGGGTCGATAGTATCGACTCACTTCTCGCCAACAACCTGATGGTATCTCGATACCATCGACATCCCTGTCGATAGTATTGACTTTCTTCTGGTCCTTGCGGCTGGCAACCTGTGGTCTGGTCGATGGTATCGACCACTGTCGATGGTATCGACAGTAGAAGATACTTGTTTTTCCTGAAATTAACACACAAAACCACATAAGTCTACACATAACGTATTCTTTTGATAATTAATACTCAAAATGCTGAAATAAGGGAAATTTGACATAAAGAAGTAGCATAGACCAAAGTAGATGAATTATGCAACATTAACCATGAAGATGACTAATAAATGCATAAAACACATATCAAACCAGTCTATAAATGCGACTCAAAATCATCGCATCAATCATCCTTTAGACACACCAGAATGGTTGTCTATTGATGCCTGGTATTCAGACTTTTCCGCTGAACCACGCAATATTAGACTGGAATTAGCAACCGATGGTTTTAATGCATTTGGCAATATGAGTGCATCACATAGCATCTAGCCTGTGTTGGTGACACCTCTCAATCTTCCGCCTTGGCTTCTTATGAAAGAACAATTTATTATGATGTCCCTATTAATTCCAGGTCCACATATGGTTGATAATGACCTTGATGTATACTTAGAGCCATTAATTGAGGAGCTGCAACTACTTTGGGAGCTTGGAGTCAAAGTTTATGATGCATATAGAAAAAGGAATTTCACTATGTGGGCAATGATTTTATGGACCATTAACAATTTTCAAACATATGGTGACTTATCTGGTTGGAGCACTAAAGGTAAGAAAGATTTGGGATGTCCTTGTTGTAATGTGGAGACTGTATCGAAATGGTTGAAGTTTGCGAAAAAGCAATGCTATGGTTTCCATCGATGTTTTCTTCCAATGAATCATCCATATAGACGTGATAGGAAAAATTTTGATGGTGAAAAAGATTTTCACCTTCCACCTAAGCCACTATCTGGAGAAGATATACTGAAGCAATTTAATGGATATGAAAATATCACATTTGGAAAAACAAATAAGCGCAAGAGGCATGGAGATCAAATTCCACCATTGCCTCCTGGTTGTAATAAGATAAGAATCTTTTTTCAGCTACCTTATTGGAAGTATTTATCTGTTAGACACAATCTGGACGTGATGCACATAGAAAAGAATGTGTGTGAGAACATTTTAAACACATTATTGGGTGATTCTAAGAAAAGTAAAGACAACTTACAAGCTCGTCAAGATATGAAGAAAATGTGCATTCGAAGAGATTTATGGCCGCTAGATGCAGGTGACCGATATTACTTGCCTCCAACATCTTACACCAAGACTAATGCATAGAAAGATAAGTTCCTATCTGTGTTAGAAAAGTTGAAAGTTCCCGATGGCTATTCTTCTAACATATCTAGGTGTGTTAGCAAATCTGATAGAAAACTTATTGGGCTGAAAAGTCATGATTGCCATGTTCTTATGCATCAACTTCTACCTGTTGCCTTGAGACATTACATATGCTTAGTTGTGTATAATCCTATTACTAATTTGTGCTCATTTTTCAACAAGCTTTGCTCTAGCATTATTGATGTGGAGGAATTCAAAGAATTAGAATAAGAAATTGTTGTCAGTATTTGCCAGTTGGAGAGAATCTTCCCTCCTTCTTTCTTCACCATCATGATGCATTTTCCCATTCATTTAGCTTATGAAGCCAGGCTTGCTGGATCTATCTGAACTATGTGGATGTACCCAATAGTGAGATACTTGAAGAAATTGAAGAAGTATGTCAGAAACAAAGCTAAACCGGATGGTTCTATTGCTAGTGGCTATTTAGCTGAAGAAAGTTTGACATTTTGTGCTAGGTACTTGCCTAATTTTGAGACAAAACTCAACCGCACTCCTCATAATGTTGATGGATCTCCAATTAGAGTTGGAGTGTCAAGGAATTTTGACGTCCACACTTTGGAACAAGCCCATCGTTATGTCCTTTTCAATAAAGAGGAATTGGATGTTTACAGAAGGTAAGATTTACATCATATAATTCTTGCTAAACTATGTTATATTTGTCGTACATTAATTTAGACACTTCTTATAAAGCAGTGAGAACATGTTTATTCTTCAAGATATGGAACCCAACATTGCCCCACATATTCTAGAAACAAAACATGCAAAAGAGTTTTCTAAGTGGTTGAAAGAGCACGTAAGTCTCAAACATAAATATTTTTTGTCAATCTTAATGTTCAAGTTAGTGTAGATTACAGTAATGTTTTACTTTTTATTATGAAGATAATGAAAATGTGAGAGATTAGGCCGAACAGTATCAACAAAGAGTTGAGATGGTTATCCCAAGGCCCTTGTGCTGAGGGAATGTCTTACGAAGGCTTTTTGGTCAATGGATATCATTTCTGTTCAAAGCACATTGAAAGTACATGTACTACACAAAATAGTGGAGTGTACTTGTGTGCAGACACTTCAAGTTATTCAAGTGGTAGAGATAGAAATCCTATAAATGCTCATCACATACTATGGCTACTTAGAGGAGGTTAT
Source organism: Alisma plantago-aquatica (assembly GCA_963693085.1). Lineage (NCBI taxonomy): Eukaryota > Viridiplantae > Streptophyta > Magnoliopsida > Alismatales > Alismataceae > Alisma > Alisma plantago-aquatica. Next base: position 144,300,278 of record OY856409.1, on the reverse strand, counting down.
TGAGATAACTTATGGTCCATGAATTAAAGTTTCATTGTTTAGATGTTCTTGGTATGATGAAGGCACTTCTAACGAGTTGCGAATTGATGAATATGGGTTCACACAAATCAACACTTCAAGGATAAAATGAAAAGAGGAACCCTTTATCCTGGCTTCTCAAGCATTGCAATGTTTTTATGTGAAGGATCCTAATGCTGATGATTGGTGCACAGTGCTAAAGCATCCTCCTAAAGATTATTCTGAAGTACCTCTTATTGAGAATTGTTTGACTGGTTTACAATTTCAAGATATTAATGGTGGTGTAAGTAATGATGTGTCTTGGACTAGGAGTGACACCGAGGGATCTTTTGTTGATAGAACTAAAAAAAAGCATGATGGGGTTAATGTTTAGTTCATTAATCTCTCTATTTTCATCAAATTATTTTGTTTGCAAATCCTGGATAAAGAATGTTCTTTGCTGTATTATTAGTATGTTCTATTGAATTTTTTTTTGCAATCTGTTACTATATGGCATATTCTCTGCAATTTATTTAGTCTTGTTTCATATACCAGCAAGTAGGACATCATAATCACTCATCTATTGGTGTCATAAATTCATATGCTGAATATTCTTTTTTGGGATATGAAACAAAGGTTAAACCCAAGAGCTACTACTTTGTTTTTCAAATGCAGCTACTACTTTTGTTACATATTTTTCTGCACTAATAATCTAAATTTTTTCATGTCACTTGAAGGATGGCAGGAAGAAGAATCACTAGATCTAGTTGTAACATCACACTCGGTGAACCTTTGGTTGTCCCTCCCTCCACAATTGAAGAAAATTGTGAGGATGAACCTACTCTCTTATCCAACAATGTTGAAAATGATGTAACAATTGAAGAAAATGTTGTGGATGAACAAGAGAAAAGGAAGTATGGATGTGGTCCTGCAAGTGAGCAAAGCCTACTTCCTAAGAAAGGGGAGCCACGTCACAAGGTCTAATGGGATTATGAAGGAAATGCTATTGGGGACAATGGTGCAAAATTAAATCGTTATTGTCATATGCTAGCAAGGAAACCACACATATGACATCTAGACTTGAAGTGGGGTGAACAATCACAACAAGCTTTTGCAAACAGAAAATCATTTATTGAGGTAATCTTTTTCATAAAAAGACCAACAATTTGTATGATTGTTATATCCAAAGTAATATTTTCTATGTTTTTAGAAATACTTCGATTTAGGCAGTCATCCGAATGAATGGAATCACATTGATGAACATATTAGCAAAGGGATATCAGTGTGGAGGGCACGTGTAAAGAAAGATTACTATGAAAAGTACAAGATTGAACCAGAATTGATGATGAAGAAAGTTGAGAAAAATGCTTCCATAGATATGGACCAATTTAAAAATCTTGTTAAAGAATGGGGAACCAAGAAGTCCAAGGTACAACGGTTTCATATAACTTGCATGTATAACTATCTACTTTTTCTAATTATATGTTTCTTATGATTTAGAAATTTTCCGAGATCAACAAGGCAAACTGAGCAAAAAAAGAGATGGATCATATCACATGATCAAAGCCATGGAGTTACTATCGGGCAGAAATGGTATTAATAATGGACATTTGTCTTTCTTAGTAGGAGTTGAAAATATAACATAGACAGTGATTATGTTATCTATCATGTGTAGGCCAGTGAAGAACAACCAGTTGTGCCTCTTAACAAACTTTTGGAAAAAGTTTATGACAAAAGCCCACAAGTGGTTAGAAAATAAATATTTTCTTTCCTATCATGTCTACAAAGCTACATATGCTCAGATATCTCAATTTAAGCTTTCCTTTTATGATGCTTTATAATTACAACTTGAAGGAAAACCAAGTAGTAGACCAAGAAGAATTAGATCCTAGATGTGTTGATAATCTAACACGTGAAGCTTATTTGCAAGTTTTAAATCCTTCCAAAAAGGCTAGGATCCGAGGTGTTGGAATTGGGCACAAAGAGACAGGACATAGGGGAAAATCTGCCCGTATAAGATATGAAATGCTTCTTGAGGAAAGCAATGCAAATGATGTATGTTGGATTTAAACTAAACTTGAACTATTAGTTACAACTGTTCTATTAGATCTATGTTTGTAATTTGTTTTCTATTTTAGGATAAAATTAAGGAACTTGAGGAAATAGTAAATGGATTGAAGAACTCTGTCTCCCAAATAATGACTTGGTATAATCAATCATAGATAACTTAGAGTCAGTTGCCTATGTCAATGTAATATATATATATTTTTTTGACATTGTTGATCTATTTGTTATAGGATGTCGGTATTAATGCTGATTGTGCAGCTGAATACCCCAATCGGACTACTGTAAGTGTCTTACACATGTAAAGTGGCACAAATAGGTTAGGTGTAGGTTCCTTTCACATACAAGACAATACAAGTGGTGCTGCAGATGTAGGCATGTATCCCAGACAGAATAATTCAAGTGGGGATGGCTTAGGCAGAATTTCTAGACAAGGCAATTCAAGGGAGACTGGAGTAGGTAGACATTCCACACAAGGCAATTCAAGGGAGAATAGAGTAGGCAGGCTTTCCACACAAGGCAATTCAAGGGAGACTGGAGTAGGCAGACTTTCCACACAAGGGGTTAAAAGTAGTTCTTTTGGAGTCATGACTCCCATGCAAAGTGCTAGCAATGGACATCCACTAATCTTTCAGCCACATGTACCTCCTAACAGCTAAAGATTATTTTAATATTCATACACATGAGAGTATTAAAGTGTACACTTTATCAAAGGCTATAGTTGAAAGTTGGTGCCCTACTTTTGGTAATAATCCATAAAGTCGTCCTCAAATGCAGAACACACAAAGCACATCGTCATCGGTGTCTTTCACACCAAGAACTTAGTGTTTAAATGAGGTATTCAGTATTATATCTCCTCTCTTGTGTTCAATATTAGTTTTATATTCTAGTTCACGCTTTTGATTCGGATGTTGGATTTCTCAAGACCATAAATTTATCACCTTTGAATATTAGCTTAATTCTATCAATAAGATTAGAGCAATTCTTCTTCTTCAACTTACCTTTGAATAAAGGGAGACCAAGATATCTTGAATTAAAGAAGGATCCCTGTGCTATGCCGAAAATAAATCTAATTTCAACACCTTTCCAGTCGACACAACCATGCTGAATATCAGTAAAGAAGCAGCCCAAAACAGGCTCAACATCATGGACGTGCTGGCAAGCACTGGGTACCAGACATGCCTATCAATGTCTTCACACCAAAGAATAAAATTAATTTACAGTGATTGATATTTAAAAGCAAAATACAGTTTCAGACTTCTAAATCTCATCTTATCTCAAAGCAAAAACTGCATAAAACTATACTAAACTGGTATACAAGGTCAGTTGTGTCTCAATTCCCGGTCAAGATCCCACTGTTCAATCCTCACTGCGGGCTCCTACAAAACATTATCTAAATCTTGACATTCTGATGTAGTTCATTTCACATATGTATATCACGATTTATATAAAATGATTATCATCCCTTCAACTGCATTTTGTAAAGTTGGCATGTTTCATAAATAGATCTATTTTGCTATGTAGAAGCTTATTACTGTTTTGCAGATTCTATTTATTTTGTCCTTAGCATCATCACTTGTACGCGATCTGCGCTCTCAAGCCATTAATGTACTTTTAGAACGAGACTTTTAGGACCATATTTTGTCCAGAGTTGTTCATACGAAAAGCACAATTCACTTGGCTAAATTTCATAACACCGACGACCACAGTATCATGTAGGCATTTATCATTTGAAACTAGGTGATTGAATAATCATCAGAATCTCAAAATGCTTTGCATACAGTTTACTTGCGAGTTACATAGCATAGGAGATGATTAATGGCAATAGCACGTTGGACTTGTTATAATAGCCCATCATATTAACCAAATAAAACCGTGGTGCGCAATGCAACCCTAAAATATTGCTACATGCTGACAGGGTGGCAACTTGATACTCAAACCCCCGCAGGATTAGCAAAACAAGTACAGGGTTAGATCGGGCTTCATATCATGCATGATCATTTTGAGTCCAAGGTCGATGTTGGGGCCTCAAGACCTACCCCCAGCAGGCTGGAACAATCAGGAAGAACGGGTACATCGTGATCAAGGGCAGGCCCTGCAAGGTTGTTGAGGTGTCTACTTCCAAAATAGGAAAGCATGGGCATGCCAAGTGCCACTTTGTGGCAATTGATATTTTCAATGGTAAAAAGTTGGAAGATATTGTTCCTTCCTCTCATAACTGTGATGTCCCCCATGTTAATTGTACTGACTACCAACTGATTGACATATCAGAAGATGGCTTTGTCAGTCTCTTAACTGAAAATGGTAACACCAAGGATGACTTGAAGCTCCCAACTGATGATAATATCCTTAGCCAGATCAAAGATGGATTTGCCGAGGGGAAGGACCTTGTGGTTAGCGTGATGTCTGCAATGGGTGAAGAGCAGATCAACTCTCTGAAGGACATTGGACCTAAGTAGTCCTGTCCAATTTTATTATCACTTCGCTTTACTGCCCCACGATTATGATCTATTTATGGGTTAGTCGTGGAGACACTGACGTGCTCTGCACATTCATTCTGCTGTAGCAAATGAGTACAGATTAGGGGTGAGCTAATAATGGTCCAGACCGTAAAACCGGACCGGACTGCTCAATTCGGTCCGGTCCGGTCCGGTCCGGTCCATTTTGTGTTCGGTTCGATCCACGGTCCGGGAATTTCGATGAGTTCGGTCTTCGGTCCGGTTCGGTCCAAAACCGGTCCGGTCTGGACCGCAGATTGACTTTTATATAAAATTCATGTATATGTGAAGGTGTATTCTATAATAATTACAAATAAAGTACATATATAATCACTACTAGTATAAATGTTTGATACTAAAGTTATATAATTGTTAGAAGTGACTAAGATTATCAACTTTGTACAATTAAATAAGTTGTAAAACATGTAAAAAAGGCTGATTACGGTCCAAACGGTCCAGTCCGGTCCTAGCACAAAATGGTCCAGTCCCGGTCCGGTCCTACCTCGAAACGGTCCGGTCTGCGGTCCATATATTTGTTCAAATTCGGTCCACGCTCCGGTTCGGTTCGGTCCGGTCCAGTTCTGGACCGATGCTCAACCCTAGTGCAGATTGTCTATATCTTTTATACATATATATAAATTATATAATTATATATATAAAAATATATAATTTATATATATGTATAAAAAAATTTGCCGTGTCCGTGTCTTAATTTTTTGAAAATCACTGTGTCCTGTGTCCGTGTCTGTGTCTGTGTCCGTATCCATGTCTGTGTCTGTGTCCGTGCTTCCTAGTCTGCAACAAGATTGTTATGTTGTTTTCAGTTCCCCCAAGTTCTATGTATCGAGAAGGAAAGAACAAGCAGGCATGAAAATAACAGCCAAAATAAATGACATTTCATAACAACTAATGATGTCCTTTGTAGCATCTAAACGTAGGATGGAGTATAGTAATCCATCACCCAACATATACCTTGCAATCATATCCTTTCATACATCTGACCACTTGGTCAGTATGTGCTAGATAGAGTTATGGAGATTGAGAATACCTGCTACTGTGGACGGAAACTTATTCTGTTTCCTGCTCTCTCAACTGATTGATTTGTCACAAGTAACTATTTTGGACTGACTAGTACAAGAAGTTTGATGGGTGCTGCAGGTAATTCACCACTTTGTGTTTGTGGATAAGAGGACGATCACTAGAGGTAGGGCACATGAAAGGAGCAGAGCTGTAGATAGATGGGTAGCTTATTAAATGGGTAGTCCAATTTTTTTCGTATATTAAGAAACCATTGAAGTAAGATATGCCCACTTATACAATGGCAATCTAAGAGTTTCAACATCTCCTTATATATAATAGTGGTTGTACACTCCACATAAATTTCTATTTTTGGTAACGTTTAGGTCGCTCCTCAACCTGTCAACTCATAAAGCATCCATTTGGTGATCGGATCATCTTTTTTCATATCCCATTCTCTTTCAGTTCGACCAAATGATACCCGTATTTGGAAGTTTTGACAATGGCTATCACAAGAAGAAATCTAATATAACTAGAGCTTAGCTGACTAACTCTATACTCTTAAAAAAAGGGGGCCTTTTAGTTTATATGATCTACCTACAAGTTGGCTCTGATCCATATATATGGGTGTCATTATAACACTTGTTCATATAGACTAGAGTAAAGTAGCAAAATTAAACATACATGCACACATGTGTATTGCTTTGAACCAAGCTTGAGCCTCAACAATTATATATTGTATCTGGTCTTAAATGGAATATCCAATTTAGTATGACTAATATTTGATCAAGTATGTCTTTGATTACATGGGAGGACATTATACATAAATTTGGGTTTGTACAATTATTTAGATATAATATGAGTGGGTCTAACACCACACCCGAGCAAAGGAACAGAAAGTTCACAATTACAAGGAAGAGAAGGGAAGGAGGGGAGACTACATAGAGGGAAAAGAGAAGAAGAAAAGTAGGGAAAAAATCGATAGACAAATTCCATCATATAGAAGAAACAACAAAAGAATATACAAACAAACATCCTATGTCACCTCTAGAACTGCTCTTCAAAAGAAAGGTCATTTCAGCACAACAGTTCACAAGCAACCATCTTGATCATCACAGGATCAATAGACTAAAAAACACCAGATAGAAGCTCTACTTCATCTTATGAACACAAGGACAAGTAGGAAACTCCAAAAAAGGGAGACGGAACCCCCTTAGAAAAGAAGCACTTTTAACTTAGTATGGAAACTCCAACATTGTAGAACACATACAACCATCTTGATCACCACTACATCAATAAACCAGTAACATCAGATGGAACCCTTCTTCATCTTCAGAAAATAAGCACAAGCATAGTAATTCCAAGAAAAAAGAACACATGGATCCTTTAGTAAAGAAGCACTTTTATCTCATTATGGATAATAGACTATAGCACACTCGCATTGACTAACCATTCCTGAAAAATCACCTTATTTCTATACCACCATATATAGTAAAGGATACATATAATCGATTTAAAGGAGGTATTGCTTATTTCCTTCATAATGTCTTCAAAGAAACTAGGAATACTATTAATACATTCATTATCAACTACTTTGGCTCTGACCCATATATATGGGTGTCATGAGAACACTTGTTCATATAGACTAGAAGAGAGTATCAAAATTAAACATACATGCACAAATGTGTATTGCTATGAACCAAGCTTGAGCCTCAACAATTATATATTGTATCTGGTCTTAAATGGAATATCCAATTTAGTATGACTAATATTTGATCAAGTATGTCTTGGATTACATGGTATGAAATTATACATAAATTTGAGTTTGTACAATTAATAGATATAGTGCGTATTTGAGGAAGACAGTAATCGGTCAAATACTATATCTACTCAATCACATCAGTAAATTTTTCTTTCCTTATTGACCAAACAAAAAGTTGTATGATAGAAAATCATTATGAGGATGCTATACTATAGATGCATAGCTTAGTAATTTAAGTACATCACAACTTTGATTATCTTCCATTCAATTATGGTAGCTACTCCAAAGGAGCTATTTCCTTGCTTCCAAATATTTAACATGTCCCTGACTACTCTCTATTACTATTGTATGACCATCTCCACGCAACTGAGGATAGTCAAAGTTTTTCAATATCGTGATATGTTTCTTATACGTGTGAACATTGTCCCTTAGGGGGAGGGGGAGACAACTCATATGAATACTAGATGGTTAGTACTTTTACTAAGTAAATCCAACTAATCCTATGCATATCGCATTTGGGGGAGATGAGGCGGACACATGAGGTATGAACTGGAAGCCCATTGGAGGAAGAACCAATCTTAGGATCTCATGACCTATTAGAGGTCGAAGTGGGGGCTAGTCCTCTCCCAAATGAGAAAAAGAGATAAATATACGAACCTAGAGAGGATTCCAGTTATCCAAGCAGCTTCCGCGGTAGCAGCAATGAGAAATGGTCGAAGAAGCGATCCAAGCAGGGTGACTGCGTAGCAGCAACGTGCAATGGCTGAGAAGGGCGATTGGCGGTAAGGATGACCCAATGCGGAGGGCAACAACCGTCAATGGTGGCAAGGAGAGAAGAACCTCAATGTCGAGGCATTTTCTGAGGGTGGAGGAGTGTGGAGGAGCACAAAGGAACGAATGAGAGAATTGAGAGGGGGAGGGTTCAACAGGTAGTTGCGATGGAATTGAGGGGGAAAGGAGGTGGACTTTGCCACAAACAAGGTGCGCGTAGCGGGGATTGGGTGATTGCTTTTTTTTTTAAAAAAAAATTTTGATTGACGAATCATGTGTTTTAGAATGGAGGGAAGGATTATGAGATAGTGGGAAACATTTGGCATGGAATTTTTCACGGTGTGATTAGTGAATAATGTATTTGTGAGGGATTAGTGTCCATATAAAATGCCTAATGGTGTTAATAACACAGTTGGCGGATTTGGTCCCAAATTTGAAGGGTGAGTCCTCACAAATAGATATCATTATTCATGATTTTTGGTTCCTCATAAATGTTCTTCAATAACGGCCAAATTTTTACTAGTGTAATATGGGACTGTTAGATTATTTCTCTATTGTCTTCCTTAGGTAGTTCTCATGTTTTTTTTCTACAGTACTTATCTTTACCTATTTAAATTTGAAGTAATTATTATTTCAAAATATTTTACTGAGGTGTCTAGGCTAATACTTGTGAGGCTCCTGCCATAATTCTCCCAATCTGCATTCGACGGTGGTTGGAGTCCATTCACTATATAATGTATTTTCTACCTGGCTGAAGTGAAATGTTCTTATAAATAAGCATTACTTAACCTTAGAATACTCTATCTTCTCTTCTTTTCTACTTTAGGAGTATCCCAACCTACCATGACCTTCGAAAAAATTTATCTTCTCATTTTTATATTATTAAAGAATACATCAACTATTCTATCTTCTCATCTTTTCTTAAATACCCAATCCACTTATATGAAAAAAAATACACATTAGGCCTCTCATCTATGTTCTTCTTTGACATTATTGACTTGAAATATTACTCTCTATTTGTATGGGTTACTAGATGAAAAGGGTACAACTAAAACACATCAACAAATACAATTCTTGAATTTAAAGTCAACTACACAACTTTCTTCATGTCCATATAGGAACTTGAATTTAAATGTTAATTTTGTTTGTTTGCATTAATCTTTTCTTTCATAATTAAATGTTAATTAATACCTCATATTAAGTCTAACTTATTGTTTCATTTTAAAAATAGGAATATGACATCTTATCCACCTATTATAATGTTACGTTACAATGGAAAATTCATGAATCATGACTCTTATTGTGGCGGATCATACATGCCTATCTAGTTGTCCACTTTGAGTACTTTGACTGAACTAAAATATTACATTCACAACATGTTGGCAATCGATCCAATGCAATTTCACATTTCCTTGACCTATTTATTTCCTGACAATGAATATCTACCCATTCAACTACTAGATGATCTTGGTTATGGAATTCTATTGAGTTTATGTCCTGGCTGTCATATTGATGTCTATCTTGACAAAGTCCCTTTACATGATCATTCCACTACTAGTCAAACAAAGTTTCTAAATATCCTTCCCATGGTAGATGAAGTTGGCCCTTCACAACCCTTCCATTCATCAGAACCAATTGAAGAAAACAAAAAAGTGAAGAGGACATGGATGACGATGATGGTTCTAGTGATGATGTAGATGTTGAAGATGATTGGACTGATGTACATCTATTCAGTGATAGTTTATCTGCTGTAAGCACAATGCCTAAAGATGATTGGATTGATCATAGCACTGATGATGGCTACTAAGCTTTTCAAGAAGATGGGTGGTTTGATGATTTTGAAAAAGCCTTTCTTATAAAAAATGATCTTACAATACATGAATTCAGAAAGGGTGGAACTTTTTAATCAAAATCATCTTTAATTAAAAAACTACAAAAGTTGTCGATGAAGAACAATGTAGAATATTGTACATTGCATTCTACTAAAGACATAATTCATCTTGTATGTCTATATAGTGATAAGAGCTCTTGGAAGTTGAGTGCTTGTGCCTCTAATAGGGAAGGTGGATTGTGGAAGATCACAAAGTTTTATGAGAAACATACTTGTTTTAACCCAATCTTGAAGGAGGATCATCACCAATGCACCTCAACTTTCATTACTAGGATGATTCTGCCAACATTGGCTGGAAGATTAGATATGAGTACTCGGGAAATACATGATAGAGTGAGTGCAGAACTAAATTTGGATATTTCCTATAAGAAGGCATGGCGTGCACGGAAAAAAGCTATCTCAAAAAATTTTGGAGACTGGAAGGAATCATACCAAAATTTACTTTGATTCTTGTGTTCAATGATTAATAATATTCCAGGTTCACAATGTGCATTCCAACATTGTGATGATGATACTAGATTCTATCATGTCTTTTGGGCTTTTGGACCTTGTATTGAAGGGTGGGCACATTGTCGTCCTGTACTTAATGTTGATGGCACAATTCTGATCGGAAAATATAAGGGCACCCTTCTAATTGCAACTGGATTTGATGTAGAAGGTTGGATCTTTCCTCTGGAATATGCAGTAGTTGAAGGTGAAAATAATGATTCATGGAGATGGTTCTTTAAAACCCTTACTGAGAGGATCCCTTTTGAGGGTGAGCGCCCAAATATGTGTATTATCTCAGATAGGATGTGTGGAATCTCTAATGTCGTTGAAAAAGAACTTAAAAATGCTCAACAATGGTTTTGTTTTTGTCATCTTCGTGACAAATTCCTTAAGCATTTCAAATGTAAGGAAATGTACAACATATTGACTTCAACATCTTATGCAATAGAAAGTCTTATATTTGATGAACACATGGATGCAATCAAGACAATAGATCATGAAGCTCACAAATGGCTAGTGGAAGCTGATCCTGTTAAGTGGGCTCTTTCTTGTGATCGAGGATTTAGATATGGGATTATGACAAACAATCATGTTGAATGTATAAATGGGGCTTTGAGAAATGCCAGAAGTCTTCCAATACAAGCCCTCATTTTGAGCACAAACTATCGGGTGGTCTCTATGTTCTTGAAGAGGCATAACATTACTCAAAAGTGGAAAAATGAGAAAGAACCTTTTACTTAAAAGTGCACAATATCATTGACTAAGTTTATACAAGGAGAAGACTACACATGTGTTACATTGTAGGTGAAAAGATTTGAATTCATGTTTGATGACATGGATGGAAATAATTACACATGTGAGGTGCATAATGGTAGTCCCAGATGTACATGTGGAGTGCCGCAACTATAATATTTGCCATGTTCCCATGTGATTAAAGTTGGTCGCACAATCAATATAAACTATCATGTTCTTGTAAGCAAGTGGTTTTACATGGAAAGTTATTCTGGGGCATATAGATCAACATTCACTGGGATACATGATAGGAGATATTGGCCACAATTCGATGAGAGCATAGGTAGTATCCCTCTTTTACCACCTGATGTAAAGAGATCTCATGGGAGACCAAAGGTTAAGAGATATTTATCAACCATGGATCGTGATCCTAATTGTGAATCCTATAATTGTGAATTCGAAATACTAGAAGAATATCAATGGCCACAAGGAACTCCGTTAGGGTACATGTTAGTTACTAATAATATATTCTATACTTATCAATAGCTTAACATTTATATCTCAAAAATAACATTACATTTTTTTTTCATTTTTAATAGGTGGAACCATTTGTTAATGCGTGAGTCTACCCCACAATCTGATGTGAAAATATATGATAATGAGAGTGATGTCCAACAACCATCTCAGGTAATATTACTTCATTCATAATAGGTATATACAATTATAATGTATAACGATCATATTCTTAACAAACTTTCATTTTTATAGGTGATCTGGAGACCATACACTGATCGTATATTGTCCATGTTGCCAGCAATATGTTGTGAAGGAAGTAACATCTGGCTAGCATGTGTCCCAATGATTTGTTGCAATATTATTGAGTGGCATGTACCAGATAGAGTTGTTAGCCAATTTGGTGCCTGAGATCAACCACCACCACAATCATTTCCAACATATGATAGGATTGATGGCAAGGGATGCCCTACAGTTGATTGGGCCACTTTTTACTATAATGAAGTGCAACTTTGGAATGAGAGACATGCCCACTTAGTTTAGTTGCCTGATGCAACTGATACACCACAATGATATTCTTGGTATCAGTCTCAATATCTTGTTGATCATCCTGCGGAGCCTCAGTCACGATACTACCCTCGAGGTTATGTTGAACGACAAAATGTAAGTAATATATGTTCATCTTTTTAATTTTAATTTTAAATTATTTACATTTATTATGAAATTCTATTTCAACAGATACAAACACATCTAAAGATCGGAGAAGTGTTACAAAAAATAGATCATGTGAGTTGGGAGAGCATGCGTGATGGGATCATGAATATACAACAATCATATATTCAATGATTGCCTCCTCATCAAAAAATACAGTTCACTATACCATCTACATAAGAGCAATGGATTCCAGGGATCAGCCAACCAGATGTCACTCAATTGGGGTTCACTCAGCCAGAGTTCAAGCAACAAGATTACACTCAAGGGGGGTTCACTCAGCCAGAGTCCAGGCAACAAGATTACACTCAACAGGGGTTCACTCAACCAGAGTTCAGACAACAAGATTACACTCAACATGGGTTCACTCAATCAAAGTTCTGGAAACAAGATTACACTCAGCTAGACTTCTTGCAACAAGGGTCTAGCCAGGCAGAGTCTAGCCAAGTTGGTTGTCGCCAACCAGATTATCTTCAGTAGTATGCCCAGTTGCTCTCAAGTAGTGTACCTTTTGATAGTTCCATTGTAGATTTATTTTCATATGGTACTCCAAGTACCACTCAACCTCCACCTGACTTCTAGAGATATTTTGGTGGAACGTACTCTCTCATCCATGTATTCATATATGATTATTCATATTTATAAGTAAAACAATCATTTAGTCCAATTTTGTTATATTTCTTACAAAGTGAGTCAAATGAATAAATTTTGTTATATTTAAAGTAACATTTGAAGCTACAAATACATGAACATCATTTCAAATTAAGGTTACAAGATACAAGAAAAAATACAATATATGTAGAATTGAGATAATACAACTAAATTATTGCATCTGGTTCAATATTTAATCTAGGGCATTAATAAAAGGCCATGTTTGATGGACAAATTTATATATCTCTGGATGGGATATCTCTAACTCGCTTCTAGCTTGTGAGTTAACTGGCATTGCTTTATTTTTATTATGATCCCAATACCAACCAGGTAGCTCAAGAAGTTCCTCATACTTGTGAAACATTTGCTTCAACAATTGCCAGTGAAATTGTGCTTGTTCTTTTGTCACAATAAAACCTAACCTTCTTTGTAGCAAGTCCAGTATATCATTCCAATCATCATCCAGAAGAGTTTGATGAGCCATTTTTCCATCGAGACACTTTATAACTATTATATGAATTAATGCTTCTGTCATGTGGAATATCCATATTCTTCGATGAGACATCTAACATAAATCATATAGAAATATTTAATTAACAATTTAAGTTAATAAAAGGTAAATGTTGATGAAAATAAAGACATGCTAACTTACTTAGATAGTTTAAATATTATAGAAATACAATTTTAATAAACAATCAAAATTAAGAAAAATCTATTTAAAAAAATGATATACAAATAAAGACATGTGAACTTAGAGCAGTATCGAGGAAGATGCAAATTTGAGTGAACTTTAACTTCACTTCATTTCCCCAAGAGAAAATGGAAAGATTTGTTGATAGAAGAGAATGAGAGAAAAAGCTTGTGTGAAAATGAAGAAGTAGATGGGGATTTATATAGAGAAATTTGGGGTAAAAGAGTTGTTGGGGGTAGGAGTAGCAATATGACCGTTGGGTAGGGGGGAACCATTGAGGGATTGTGGGGGGAAACAATCGGCTGGGAAGTCGATCGCCGTCACGTGTCAGCTCCCCACTGAAGATGCCATTCAAAATGACGTCTTCAGCGGGGAGCCGACACGTGGTGTCGGTCGGCCCCCTCGCTGACCATTGTGAAGGGAGTGTTTCATTTTTTAATCACAAATAAAATTTTGACCAATGGGGTGAGAGACGCCATTCCATTTTGCGTCTCTATTTTCTCTCTCTTCTGATAAACTCAGTTAGTTTGGCATTATCCTACAAACTAGGTTAGTGGGGGAATAAGATTGGGAAAATCAGTCATTTGGTTTTTTCTCCATCAAAAAACCTGACTCCTGTGACATAACATGAGCTTTGCTATGCATACTCATTTTGTAACTCAAAACGGAACCCCAAGCAATCTCCACCACATGTTATAAGGTATAACAAATAAAATACATTATTTTATTCTTTATACCCGGTAACATGTGTGGAGATTGCTTGGGGTTTTGTTTTGGGTCACCTAGCATTTCTCAACATAACATCGTGTCACTCCGCCTGACGTGCGATATATCCCAGAAATAATGGTGGGAGTTTAGTTGTTTTCCTCCTATCACCATTACTTTCCTCAGGTTTTTAGATTCAAATGCTAACCAAAACAAGTTTGTCCTGGTTACGGTTAATCAGTCGGTTGGATTGGTTAGGTAAAAAATATATTTAGGTTTTCGCTAGAAGTATGTAAGAAAATGAGTAAATCGTGTAACAAAGTAGTAATACATATAGATGTATTCCAATTTCATCCAGACTTCATAAGGGTGGGTGGAATTATTAAAGCCCAAGTATAATTGTAAAGATAAACTTGTGTACATAATTTTTTAACATAATATTTTAACTTTCAAATCAAATAATTTGTCTATAGACAAGATGACTAAATTATATTAATTGTCATTGTCAATTTACTATGAACCAAATCATGTTCATCCCTGCATAGATCCCCCCAACCTCTAGCATCTCCTCCATTTGAAAAGCATTTACATCCATCAAATATAACAAAAGAATGTAACAAAAAAGTTGATTTGTTCGTCAACCTCTCTATATATGGAAAATGCTATGTATAACTCCAGTTGAACTTGATTTTGAACCTGATTTCCACTCTCAAATAACAGGAGCCAATGAAACTACACCAATTTTAGTGTTCAGCATTAAGCAATAAGGAGAGGAGAGCAAATAAGTGGAAGAAAATTACAAGAGAAAATTATTTCACTTATAACTTTCAAACTATAATTAATTTTTTAACAAAATAAAAACATCAAATTCCTTACAAAAAATGCAATCCTACAAGACATATTTTGAAATATAATTGAAAAAAAATAAAAAATGAGTATCGCTATGTATATATATTTACAAAATGTCTCTTCGAACACATCCGATAAAATTATAATAGAGAAGATTAGCATGATCCATGTTCAAGGATGACACACACAAATTGAGAAATATCTACACAAATGAGTATTATCTAAAATAACATATATACAATACTTATTTTTGTATAATTTTTTTTTGGAAATGTGTACAATCTCATTAAAAATATTTTTATTCTAAAATCGACACTGCATTGAGGATGATATTTTCTAGAGTAACAAACTAACTCAAAAATGATTATTGTATTGCTTCTGGTATATTACCTATTTTTATGTCATTATTTTTTAAAATTCATACTGTGCTTTATTTTATAGGTACAATACTTATTTTGAAATATAAAGAATTAAAAATGAGTACTATCAAACATATTTTAGTACTCATTGTAATACTTGTTTTAAAATATGATAGTATAAAAAATGAGTATCATATCAAAATGAGTATTGTAAAGAGAACAAGAATGATATGCAATACTTATTTTTTAATTAATGTGTTATTTAGAAAATGAGTACTACCTAAATATATGATACTCATTTTTATATTCAATATTAATTTGTTGAAAATATGCTAATATTGGTCTTGTTGGATTATTTTTTTATAATGATTCCTATGATTTTTATTTTGTCAAAAAAATCATCTTGGTTTGAAAGTTATAAGTAAAATATATTTCTCTCTCCTACTTTTTCTTTTTTATGGGCTTTTTTTTCTATCCTAATTTTCTTTCTCTTTCATGCCATATGACACCTCATCCCTATTTGTTGGAAATAGTGGAACACAAGTATAGTTCGGGTTGTGAAACCAGGTGTGTGTATAATTACTCCCTATATATGTTCATTAGTTTGATCGATTAGCTTCTTCATATCAGTAACACAAGGTGATATGTTCAATACCTATGTCAACTTCTTCTTCACTTGATTTATAACTCCCTAGTAGATTCCCATGGACCCTTTCTCTCATTGTTGATCAGAGTACCATTATATCACCATCAACCCCCACCATTATCGACATATAACCAATGGCCTTCGCCATATTTAGTCTGAAGTTGGTTTCTTGATTATTGCCAACATAATGTTGTTAGATTCCACTTTGATGTTAGGACACCTCCAAATATATGCTAAAATGTCATAGATATTTCTCTAAGCTAGAACTAACTCAATTCTAGCATAATTACTCTGATATAGCTGGCTCTTTGGGGTACTTGAATATTTCCCAACTGTTCTGGTGCATTTACAGTTATTACCTCTGTAAACATAGTAGCTAAATAATCCCAACGTGTTACATAAGGGAGATATTGTATAATTGTTCGATTTTCCGCAATTTTTTCCATCAATCATCTACAAGAAGGTCCTAATAGTTGGTCGGCAATTGAATGACAATAGGTTGTTGGTAATCTCCCTAGGGGTTGATAATCCTTTTGCTAAAGAGATGTTGATGATCTTTATTTTTATGCAAAAAAAGTATTTACTTACATGGAATGTGTTTTTAAGAGATTTCCTGACACCAGAGATGATGGTGGTGGCTCAATGGTTATACCTTTTACATCAAAGACAATTGGTACAAATGGGATGTGTATAGTAATTCGATTGAGATTAAATTATATGTACTTTTTATGTTATAAATGAGTTGTACTTGACTTCTATGTGGATTTTGTACTACTTCCTAGATACCATATAAGATCAAGTAGACAAGTGGCTTCAATTGAGATTAAATTATATGTACTTTTTATGTTATAAATGAGTTGTACTTGACTTCTATGTGGATTTTGTACTACTTCCTATATATCATATAAGATCAAGTAGACAAGTGGCCATAATACCACAAAACCTCATTATTCAACCTTACAAACCATTACAATGTTATTTGAATCCATTTGACCCAATATATGCAACATCTAGGATAGATTTGAAAACCCTTACTTTGTCACACTTATAGTTCAACCAAACATAGGTTGCTTGAAGTTCAGTTCATCCAAGAGTTATCCTTTGGTAGAGCATGTTGGTATGTATGCCCGGAGATCCAATCATATGGTGATTGTAATGGCATAACTTGTAATTGATTTGATTAATAAATAAAGGCAAGCTTCCAATTTATTCTATTTAATTCATTTATGAGATAATGATGTAACATTATAAATGTATAGAGAATATTGTTACCCAATGATGTATGTCTTCAAGTACGTGAATTGGAAGAATGAGAACATACAAATGTTAATAGTGCATATACATATTCTCATTATGTCCCTGATCGATTGTTATTATGGAAGGTTGATAGACAACAATGCCACATAAGATCAGAGTGTGAGTTGGTTGATGATAGAATCTCATTAATCATGATATGGCTATATTAAACCAAGCACATAGATACATTTTTAGAGAACAATGTATCAAACAGACCCATTGTGAGACTGACACATGGAAGTCATCATCATGGAAGTCATATTTAGATCTCACAGTGATGGTGGTGGTTCACAGACCTGATATCACTACACTCATCACATGTTGTTGGGTGTACTTTGACATCATCAAACACATTCCTGAAATAGGGGTTGTTATAAAGGTGATGATTGGATGAATTTGACACATGGGGATAGATTGTGAGTGACAAAAATGGATTTGTCCCTCCTACATGAGTTTGATGTCTAGGCCTCTTGATTAGCAAGACTGAGAAATGAATGACCATGCACATGTGAGTCAATATGTGATATTGAGCTTACATATATCTCAGATAGTCTGCTCTGGTTCAAGAAACAAGATTGAATGATGAGGAGGATGACTGCTCCATGCCTCGAGTTCAATCTGGATATCAGTGACAAAGGACATATACAAACATTGCAATGCCATACACAAATTTTAAGTTGAAGTTGTTCTCCAACTTTTTATTTACTTAGGTAGTATTGATGTGCGACTAGGCACCTCTTAGTGCTTGTGATGTCATAAGTTGTTATGGACATTCACTGCCAACATAATATGGGATCTATAGGGTCAAACACATAGGTCTCGACCTAGAAGAGGAGTTTGATCTCGAATGATAGTTAAATTGATTACTAAAGCATTTAGGTAATTGATTCAAGCAACAAGAAGCATGACTACACTGCCAAACGCATGTCTCATGGAATGATACGGCTATTTGGAGTGCCAAATGTTCATTGTTAGGGTTGAGGTAGGCATTTAGAGTGTCTGACTCATTCGAGTTGAAACTAAATAAGGTAGGAACCGACTGAACTACCCTGCTCATTTCGGGTCACCATACGACCATCTAGGAGACCAAGATGGTCGTCTCGCATGGGCACAATTGGTCAGTTATACTGAAGGAAGGTTCTAGATACTTTAAGTATTTGTTTGGATTGCAGATTACTTGTTGTTCAAGAATTAATGTTGAACATTAATGGGAAATGAATTGCCTATTTTGTATGCAATCGGGAAGCTGTAAAAAGTCTATCTCACAATATGAGATGACCATCTCACATGCCAGAGGAATTTCTGGTGTGCCAAATGGCCATTTTGGCTGTTACAAGTTGTGAAATTTGAAGATCTTCCAGTCCTTTCCACTCCCGCACAGATTGGGAACCCTGACCCAAACCCACCTATAAATAGAGGGGTATTGGGGGCTTCTTAGAGAACAACACAGACAATTGAGAATCAAATGCTTTGACAATTGTTGTCTTTTCTGGTTGTGGTAATCATGAGATCTCAAGAAAGTCCTACCCGACTAGGGAGGGATAGCAAGGGAGAGAACAATTGAGATCATTTTTGTGGGAGAGCAAGTTGGTGACTAGTATCCCAACAAAAGGGACGAATCCTTTTTGTCCATTCTAGCAGGACGACAGGAGTTCTAGGCGGTCTGTGTGGCCTTCTCTAGATGTGGGAGGTTGTTGTCTACCGCTAGGAGGGCATCATCAACCAACATCCCTTGATGAGAGGAGATGCTATAGAAGACAACATTTGAGTCTGTTGTCTGTGGAGGAGCAATCAGATGAGTCCCAGTGGAACTGAGAGTCAGAGTTGCACAACCACAACGATAAGGATTGTCACTGGACTTGTTCTGAGACCAGGTATATCCTCAAAACCATCCTTTCTATCTTATAGTTATTGATGTGATCTGTTGGTTATGGGGGATATGGTAGATACAATTTTTGTTTTCACTGCCTATTCTGTAGCTATATTTCCCTACAGTGGTATCAGAACCAATGTCAATCTACTATATTATGGGATAATCGATATGATTGGATTTTGGTTTTATCTTTCTATTATTGCATGCAATGTGAATAATATCTTGTCATCCAATATCATGATAATCTCAATATATATATATATATATATATATATATATATATATATATATATATATATATATATATATATGTGTGTGTGTGTGTGTGTGTGTGTGTGTGTGTGTGTGTGCAATTTACACGCTTTTCCCTAAAAGCAGTTTTGATGGTGGATGTGTAGCATGGTTATGGTCAATAACCCCTATTATCTGGGCATGGTTGTATGGTTGGTTTATCCTTTTATCTTGGTATGTGAATTGAGCCTCTACCTTATCTTCCCAATGGAAAGTTAATTATTTCCTACCTTTGCTCCCCTTGAATGTAACTTGAGGTTTCCCTTAAATCATGTAAAAGTAGGATAGTTCACTTTCTTGTTAATGACGAAGAAGAAGACGTCCCGAAGACAGGCAGACCAATTGAAGGACCATGGAGGACCAAGAGGATTAGCAAACTGATCTCCTGTTGGACATGACCGATCATCTGGAGGATCCAACATATGGTGGACAGAAGAACCAGACGACTGGTGAGACAATTAAATGACTGTCTAGGAGGCAAGCTGATCAGTTCAAGGGTTGAACCGATCAACCTGGATTGGAACACGTAAATCTTCATCAACAATAGGTTTCTATATGTGATGTGGACCTAATATGACATAATTCCTATTGGCTCCAAGAAATTAGATTAGTCTGGCCATAACCATCACTTTCATTTATTGCATGTTCTCATTGTGGGATATAGCATGTATATGATACATACTATATATGTGGTGATTGTATAAGTATATGTATATATAAATACAATATCCCTTAAATAATATATCAAGTCTAAGATGCTTTCCAAAAGTGGCACACATGAAAAGCTTGATCAAACAAGTAGAGGTTACGCCCAAGCATGGTGCTCCATCTATCTTGAATAAGTGTGATAGTAATAATGTAGGTTCTTCCCAAGCGGGGTACATTATTATCATGTCAGCTTATGGGTCAGGTTTGACAGGTGATTCTCAGAGCGTCTAGGCTCATAAGCATGCAGATAATTATGGCTAGGGGTTGCACATATCATCTATTCAGAATTTCATATGATGCAATTGGCAAGAGTTTCCTACCTTGATGATTGATTGTGTTTTGCATTGTTGATCAGGCCATAGTCGAATTATCCCAGATCTAGCACACCAGAATATTGTACGTTGCAATATTCTAAATTAATATTGAGGTCTATCAATTTAAATAAAATAATGGGAGTGGTAATAATTAAAGACCTAATTGATATCGTCAAAAATTTCAAATCAAATCAAATAAAAAAAAGGTTTTTGACAAATGCAAATTTTCTCTTGTAGAATCAAATTACGAACAAATCTAAATTGTGATTGGTCTTGAAGAAGGACAAACTTGATGGGACAAATTTCCACAACTGGTTTTGGACTTTGAGAAAGGTTCTCAATGAATACTACAAGCTCTACTTCCTTGACAAACCAGTGCTAGAAATACATGATCCTGATGCACCTAGGGCACACGTGGATGCTTACTGGAAGCATGCCAATGATGCCTTAGAAATAAAGTACCTTATGCTTGGCTGCATGAACTATGAGTTTCATGAGCAATGCAAGGACATCAGTGTTCTTGAGATGGTAATACATCTTAAAAAAGGGACACTTGGTCTTGAAAAGAAAGAAAGGGACGATATCCTAAAGGTGCTACTTGAGTCTAAGCTGACTGAGGGAACCTCAGTAGAAGAACATGTGCTCAATATGATTGGACAAGTGTATCATATTGAAGAAATGGGATTCACCTTGATCCAAGAGTTGTCCACTGATATAATTCTAAAGACTATGCCAGAATCATATAGCCACTTTATTGCATGTTACCATGTGAATAATATGGCTGGATAGATGTCAGACTTGCTTGCCATGTTGATTCATGTTGAAGCAAAATTGAAGAAGGACAAGCCCGTTATGATGATCAGCAGAGCTGAGTCCAAGGATCAAAGAAAGTCTAAGAAGAGTTTGGAGGTTGAGCTGAAATCCAAATCTTCAACACTCAAGATAAGGAGAAAGAAATGGGCAAGAGGATCTCATCCTTTGTAGTTAAAGGTATTTAGGAAGAAGAATATGAGGATGGTGATCTCTACTATAGGTATACACGTTATTGAAATAAACCTATCTACTTCATCATCATGGGTACTAGATACCAGATGTGGATCTTACATATGTTCTCATATGCAGAATCTGAAAGGAAGTAGGTATTTGGGAAAAGGCTGGGTGGAACTATGAATTGCAAATGCCACAAGAGTTGCATCCAGCAAAGTTGGAACCTATAGTATATCTCTACCCATAGGGCTTGTAAAAGAGTTAAAGAACTGTTGTTATGTGTTCTATAAATAGAAACACCATTTTTGTATCTTGTATGCACAAGGATGCATTTGAATTCCATATTAAAAATGGTTGATTTTCTATTAGCTAATTTCCATTCAAATCGGCTTGACATTCCAAATGCCTATCTCAACCCTTAAGAAATTCATTTGGCAATTCAGACGACCGTCTCACTCAGTAAGATGGGCATTTGGAAGTGCAATCAGCCTATTTGTTGCATGAATCAATTACCTAAATGCTTTAATAATTAATTCAATTGTCATTCAAGTTTAAACCCCTCTTGTAGGTCGAGACCTATGTGCGTGACCCTATAGGTCCCATATTACGTTGGCAGTGAATGTCCATAACATCTTATGACATCACAAGAAATGAGCGGTGCCTAGTCGCACATCAATGCTACCCAAGTAAATGGAAAGTTGGAGAGTGACTTCAACCTACAATATGTGTATGGTGTTGTAGTGTTTGTATAGTTCCTTTATAACTAATATCCAGATTGAACTCGAGGCATGGAGTAGTCATCCTCTTCATCATTCAATATTGTTTCTTGAACCAGAGCAGGCTGTGTGAGATATATATAAGCTCAATATAAAAAAATGACTCGCATGTGCATGGCCATGCATTTCTCAGTCTCACTAATCAAGAGGCCTAGCACATCAAACTCCTATAGGAGGGACAAATCCCATTTCTATCACTCAGAATCTATCCCCATGTGTCAAAGTCACCCAATCATCACCTTTATAACAACCCATGTTTTAGGACCGCTTTGGATGATGTCAAAGTGTACCCAACTACATGTGATGAGTGTAGTGGTTTTAGGTCTAAGAACCACAACCACTACTATTATGACCCACTCCATGATTAACCAGTAAGCACAATGCTTAGTACATCATTAAGTTGATTAAGTTGAGTTAAGTACTCACAGATGCAATTAGTGCTTTGATCTAGTGTTACATTCTAATTAGCTTGATTTCTTGCCTTGAGGTTGTAAAGGATTTCATGCTTGAAACTTTGTGAAAGAAATCATTCGATTTGGACCTACGAGGAAAAAGTTATGATGATTTCTAGTTCTTGGGTTGAATCTGCAATTCACCCAATTATTATCCTTATTAACCCTTTCCCCTTCTATTTATTTTTCCCTTATCCCCTTTCTTCCCCAACTGAGCGACACCCAACACCGTTAAGCAGCGCATACCTGCTCGATTGAGCAGCAGGGGAAGAGGAGAATAGGGCAATTTCTCAAGCCCAAGCTTAGTCTCCAACAGTGCCCACCCTTCCATCCTCCTTCCTCCAACATTCTTCCTCTTCTTCTTGCCCTAGCAGCAGCACCCAACCTACTAGGGCGGTGCCCCGACAAGCAGCAACAACATGACAACTACAACAATGGCCAGGAGCCCGATTGGCACGAGCAACGACATCCCTACCTCCGCCCACCTTTCTTCTTCCTTTCCCTCCTCATCGTCACCTCAGCCATGCCCTAGGGAGGCACCTCTGTGGCTGTGGCCAAGCAACAACAACTGCTACAAGAAACCAATGGTCATGGGTTCTACGGTGTGAGCTACAACACCAAGCAATGCCATCAAGCTCGACCACTAGTCCAGAGCAAGAAAACACAACATCCCATCCCTATTGCGCCACCTGCACCTCAATTTAGCAAGGGGCGGTGCCCCATCTAGTTTGAGCACCATCAGTTGCAGCCATGGCTTTGTGCCACCTTGGGTGTGAGGCAACACCAAGGAACGGCATCGTTAGCTCGTCTTTGAGGTCCAAGCACAAAGAAACGTTAAACGACACCCAAATCAAGAAGATGTGTGTGTGCTACATTTGAACCAGGGCTGTCCCAAGGTAGAAGAAGACCCTACTGATGCCCGAAAACTAACCTCATTCACGTTTCAGTCGTATTCAGACGTATCAAATTTTTGTGAGTAGAATTTCACCCACGAATCACGTTTAACTCAAATAATCAGGTGTTTTGATTGAATCAGTGTTATTTGCAGGTAACAATGTTTACCTAGGTGCCTGGCAGTGCTGGCGCTGATCAATTTCCAAATTTCACATTTTATTTACTAACATTGCACGACGCTAATTAGTTAATTGATATGTGTGATTTGGATTATTGGAACTGTATGATTGATTAAAACCTAATTTTCTCAGTTTAAAAGTTGGAATTAGTAGCACATGACCGGTAACGGTACAATTTGGGTATAAACCCAGGCTGTACATTTTTAGTAAGTTAATAGATGCTCGATTTCAAAGAAATGACAATGACATGAAAATGTCAATGGAAACCTAGTTGCACACTCCCTATTATATTTAATGTGCGTGGTTCAGTCTTAACACAAATTGGCACGTTTCTCAAGGTTATTATTAGAAATTCCCAATAATTAATATTAAATCTTGCCATGATAAGTAATTAACTCTTAATTGGGTTAAGTGATGCACAACTCAGGATTTGGGTTGATGTGCACATTTTTCTAGGAATTTCAGATAATTTACAAGTGCTACTGATGATTTCTTATATGTTGAGTAATCAAACCTTATCAGTATGTTAAGATGTTTAATTTCATGATTTCAGTTTGTATGTGCCAAGTTGACAAGTATTCTATTTATTTTAATCTGCCTACAAGTACAGTATGTGTATTATTTAGTATTTTTCATTGGTTAGAATAAACTGCTCTGTCAAATTTAGAATGATATTCATGTCGTGTTGTAAAGTTCAAGTAAATAGACACGGTACCATAGAGATACTAGAGTCGAGTATAAGTAAGAGAAATCTACAATCTAGTAAGACTCTTCCAAGATTAATGAAATAATAGATTTAAGGGCCGTGACACCATATAATCCCTATGAGAGGTCTGTGCCTTTGGGATGAAACTACCTACCCTGGCGGTGCGTCTAGTATACGGGGTCAGAACGCACCCACAGAGCATGCAGGGAGACGAAGCCGTTGAGGAAGTCTCCTAAGAGAAGATAGGTTACCCAACATGAACCGGAGATCCCAGTGGTAACCCATAGGTACCCAGAGAGCATACCAAGATGAGGCCCACAGAGCATCTCAGACTCTCTGCCTATGTGCTCAGGTTAGAGGAGGAGTCCAGTTTATGGCAT
This sequence comes from Alisma plantago-aquatica, assembly GCA_963693085.1. Lineage (NCBI taxonomy): Eukaryota > Viridiplantae > Streptophyta > Magnoliopsida > Alismatales > Alismataceae > Alisma > Alisma plantago-aquatica. Next base: position 144,275,076 of record OY856409.1, on the reverse strand, counting down.
GATAGGAGTGTCGAGGCCAGAGAGCTAGTTTTCCTATTGCAGACCAGGAGAGTGGTCAGACTTAGCTATCCCGGGGTGTCGGCCAAGTCTTGTACAGTGGGATCGTAGTTCACTATGAGTCTTCATATGTAGAGTACACTACATATGATCAGGGCATAAGATAAAATATGTTAATATAGGTTCATAGAGTTTCTTATAAGTTACAGAGTTAAGAAAGATTTGAGTTAGTTTCATAGCAGTTGTCCTTTAAATGAAATTTTAATATTCTCTGTTATTTAATCGTATCTACAACATTGCAACAGTTGTTATCTTAATGAAATGTGACATCCCATGTCGTTTAAATTATATTGCTTAGATATTCTCAATATAGTATTATATTATATTTTATTCCAATTAATAAACATAAATGAGTTATCTATGATGGTTGGGTGAAATTCTATTCACTGAGCCAGTAGCTCACCAACCTACTGAAACATTTTCTAGTTCAGTGTCAGCACGAGGAAGCTGAAGCGTATCACCCAAGTTCTTAGAAGGTAGTTTATAGTTAGTTAGAGGTCTCTTAGTCCTCTCCACTCGGTCCTTGAGCATGTGGTGTGGTAGAGAGAGAACGTAATATAATATGTAGTTTAGTTTAAGTTATCTGTTGTGCTTTATATTCCGCACAAAAAATGTAATATGACGTGTAAATCTACTTTATCTATCTAGTAATGAAAATATTAGTTGCTTCCGCAGTTAGTAAGGTTTCAATTTATTCTAAGTTAAAATATTTTTTCTTTAAGTTAATTCTAAGTGATTAAGAAAAGAAAAAGTTAAGGGTGTATTGGTATTACGTTGAATCCTCTTGTTATTCCCTAATCTCATGATTAGTGGATAATTGTGGGATTGGGGCATGACAATTTCTTGGTATCAGAGCATAGGTTGAGTACATAGTTACTCTAAGATAAGGTCAGGGGATGATAAGAGACCAATAGGATTAGGACTTAGGTGTCTTCCTTCTAACTACAATTTTCTAATAGGAAGTGTTCTGTTATACTATTGCAGATGGTCGGAAGATGACATGGTCACGAGGACCAAGCTGAGAGCTTAGGCTGAGCTGTCAGGGACCATTAGGATAGAAAGTTAGAGTTATAAGTGTGGCAGATAGGATGTGATATGTCTATATCTCTGGGAGGTCTGAGTATTTAGATACCCTGGCCAGGTATCTGAATACTTAGATTGACCAGTATCAAGCCACTCTGTCTATTATTCTCTGAATGCCCTGGCCATGTATGTAGAGGAAAGATGGGCTAGAGAGAAACCCTAGAAATCTTAGGGTTAGGAGACCGGAAAGTAATGAAGGAGTAAGAGATTAAACATAGGATGTGATACAACTCTTGCTTTATAATTCTTATTTGATTGGAGATCACTAGAAGTGCTCTTATATGTATGAATTTAGATTATCAGTTTGTAGAATATACATGGTTCTTTTATATTGCTGTGTATCATGAAGTGATTCATTTATTATTTATATTCTTTGTATCAAGTAGACCAGAAGTTATGTTTAAATGAGTTTGCCCTAACTGGATATTCTTTCCACATGTTTGAGATTAATAGGAGATAGTTAATCCCGAGTAGCTCTTGGTTTTAGGACTGTAGGTTTGGTCTGGTCCGGCTGGTAGGGTGCGTTACTAGGATCTAACGACTCCTATTGAAAATACAATAAAAGTAGACTCTGGATAATTTTGGCACATCATAGTGAGAATGTACATACACTAAGATGTTGAAATATAAGGAAAATATTAGAACAACTAAGAATCAGTTGGAACTGATATCTAAGATTCAACAATTGGGGCCTCATATGAACAATCCTTAATTGGAAATAAAGGAACACGACATAAGATTCAGATTAAGTTTAATGATTAGTATTATATGAACTCTAAATATGAGATATGGAAAGGATATGAGAAAAGTATGTAAGGGCTAGGATAGTAAGCATCAATAAGGAGGAATGTATCATATAATAGAGTAAAATACTTTTATGTACTCCAAAGAAAAGGGAAAAATAGAAGAAAAAAGTTAAGTATACAATAAGTACATAGAAATGAAGAGTCTTTAGAAGAGTTAAAGTAAAAAGAATTAGATGAACATGTAAATTAGAAGACTAGGACAAGAAACTTAGTTGAATCAAAGAGAAATGTTAGAAATGATGAGCTTGATTAAGGAATGAGGATTACATGCCATAATTGAGAGCATGGAATGTATGCCTTTATTATGAAGTTTAATACATTCATACATACTACCTTTGGATTCTAAGTCTCTATAGACTAACAAACTAGTTCCTAAAATAAGAAAAAAAGTTTAGTTTAGAAAATGAATGAGACATACAAAGGCAAACTATATTCAAGGAGGAAGAACTTGATTAAAAAAGAAACTAAGTTTGAACCATGCATGAGCCGTTGGATTTAAAATAAAGGATATGTAATGTATTAAACATGAGATGAAACTAGTAGAGAGAATATTGATTTAGAATTTCAACTTCACATTAGTAAGAGGATAAATAAAAATATATGCAACATGGTATACATGATCGTACACATGAATAAGAAACATGATCATAGAAAAAAAATATAAGTTAAAGAAGACAGGTGGAAGATTAGTATATGGTAAGAGGATTATGGGTATAAGGAAGGGCTTGAAGCATGATGGAGTAATATAGATTATAAAAGAATAATGGTACTGACTAATACCCCAACAACTTTCATGGATATGATGAACCAGATTTTCAAGCCATTTTTGGATTAGTTCATAGTAGTTTTCATAGATGACATTTTGATCTATTCCAGAGATGATGAGCAGCATGAGCAACATCTGAGGATAACGTTATAGTTGTTGGGACAACAACAATTATATGCTTAGTTCAGTAAGTGCGAGTTCTGGTTAGCTGAGGTGTCTTTTCTTGGACATGTCATCTCAGGAGATGGAGTAAGTGTTGACCCTAAGAAAGTCAAATTTGTTCTATAGTGGGAGTAGCCTAAGACTCCTACTGAAATCAGAAGCTTCTTAGGATTGGCAAGTTACTATAGGAGGTTCATCCAGAACTTTAGTGTTGTAGCGTCACCTCTAACACGCTTAAACGAGAAAGAATGCACCGTTTGTCTAGTCAGACAACTGTGAGAAGAGTTTTTAGATCTTGAAGAAGAGGTTGACTACAACACCAGTGTTGATCCTGCCTGAGGCAAATAAAGTCTACACAGTGTTTTGTGATGCTTCTAGGAGAGGCTTAGGCTGTGTGTTGATGTAGGAAGGCAAAGTAGTAGCTTATGCATCTAGACAACTTAAGAAGAATGAGGAGAATTACCCGACACATGATTTGGAGTTAGCTGTTGTAGTTCAAGCTCTTAAGACATGGCGTCACTATCTTTATGGTGAGGCATGTTAGATGTTTACGGATCATAAGAGTTTGAAATATATTTTCACCCAGAAGGATATGAATCTTAGATAGCAAAGATGGTTATAATTGATCAAGGATTATGATGTGACGATAGATTATCATCATGGTAAGGCAAATGTAGTAGCAGATGCCCTCAGCAGGAAGTCAAGTTCAACAACTGATGCATTCTCTACGGCATGTTTCAAGAGAGACCTACTAGTAGAAATGCAGAAGTTGAACTTAGACTTAGGGGTAACAGAGCATAGTGGCTTGATTGCACAAATGCAACTCAAGCCTACTTTTTATGATCAGATCAAGGAACTTCAGTAGAGTGACAGTGAGTTACAGTAGATCATGCAGGACATGACAAGAGGAAAAACACCAGAGTTTAGGTTTTCAGATGATGGATTGTTGTATCTTCATGAAAAGTTGTGTGTACCTGGAGACAGTGATTTGAAAGAAAGGATTCTTGAGGAAGTGCATGCATCAATGTATGCTATGCATCCAGGAAACACTAAGATGTACAGGAATCTCAAGGAGTTGTACTGGTGGTCAGGTATGGAGAAGGATGTAGCTGAATATGTGGCTAGATGCAGTGTGTGCCAGCAAGTTAAGGTTGAGCATTAGAAACCTGTAGGTACTTTGCAATCTCTTCCTATACCAGAGTGGAAGTGGGAACATATCACAATGGATTTTTTGCTAGGGTTGCCCAGGACACCTAGAGGTTGTGACTCAATATGGGTGATTGTGGATAAACTGACTAAGTCTGCTCACTTTCTTCTTGTTAAGTCAACATTTGATGTCTCAAAGTTGGCTAAGATATAGGTGGATGAGATAGTCAGGCTGCATGGTATCCTAGTTTCAATTATATCAGATAGAGATCCTAAGTTCACATCCAGGTTTTGGAATCAGTTGCATCATGATTTGGGCACAAAGTTGAGATTTAGTACAACTTTTCACCCACAGATGGATGGTCAGTCAGAGAGGACCATTCGAACTCTTGAGGACATGCTGAGAGCATGTGTCTTGCATTTCAGTGGAAGTTGGGAAGAACACTTGAGCCTTATAGAGTTTGCATACAACAATAGTCACCATTCTAGTCTTGGTATGGCCCTGTATGAAGCTCTGTATGGAAGAAAATATAGATCACTCGTATGTTGGTATGATGTGGGTGAAAAGGAGATTCTTGGACCAAAGATAGTGGATTTGACCACAAAAAAGATTACAGTGATTAGAGAATTGTTGAAAGTTGCACAGGACAGGCAGAAGAGTTATGCTGAGAAGAGACGTAGACCTCTTGAGTTTAAGGTTGGTGATGAAGTGTATTTGAAAGTTTCACCATGGAAAGGAGTGTTGAGGTTTGGCAAGAGAGGCAAACTGACTCCTAGGTTTATGGGCCCATATCCTGTCATTGAGAGGATTGGACCTGTATCCAATAGGTTGGATTTGCCATCTGAGTTAGCAAATTTACATGATGTGTTTCATGTATCGATGCTGAAGAAGTGTTACCCTCGTACAGAGAAGATAGTGGACCCAGAACCTGCACAACTTAAAACAGATGTGTCCAATGTTGAAGGACCTATTCAGATAGTTGATCGGAGGATCAAGAAACTCTAGAATTGTGAGATACCATTAGTGAAAGTTTTGTGGAGAAACCACAACCGCCCTAATACCACTTATCCTAGAAACCTAGACTTGCCAAGTCCTACTAGAATTACAGCTACGTGGGAGCTTGAGTCAGAGATGTGTAACAAGTTTCATTTTCTCTTTTAGGAATTTTGGGATGAAATTCTTATAAGGGAGGGAGATTGTTATGACCCACTCCATGATTAACCAATAAGCACAGTGCTTAGTACATCATTAAGTTAATTAAGTTGAGTTAAGTACTCATAGATTAAATTAGTGCTTTAATCTAGTGTTATAGTCTAATTAGCATGATTTCTCACCTTGAGGTTGTAAAGGATTTCACGCTTGAAACTTTGCAAAAGAAATCATTTGATTTGGACCTACGAGGCAAACGTTATGACAATTTCTAGTTCTTGGGTTGAATACGCAATTTACCCAATTATTAGCCTTATTAACCCTTTCCCCTTTTATTTCTTTTTACCACATCCCCTTTCTTCCCCAACTGAGTGATGCCCAACACCGTTATGCGGTGCATACCTATGCTCGATTGAGCAGTAGGGGAAGAGGAGAACATGGTGATTTCTCGAGCCCAAGCTTCATCTCCAGCAACGCCCACCCTTCCATCCTCCTTCCTCCACTGTTCTTCCTCTTCTTCTTGCCCTAGCAACAATGCCCAAGCTGCTAGGGCGGCACCCTAGCAAGCAATAGCAGCACGACAACTATAACAATGGCTAGGAGCCTGATTGGCACAAGCAACAACAACCCTACCTCCACCCTCCTTTCTTCTTCGTTTCCCTCCTCATCCTCACCTCAGCCATGCCCTAGGGTGGTGCCCATGTGGCTGCGGCCAAGAAACAACAACTGATGTAAGAAAGCAATGAACATGGGTTCTAGGGCGTGAGCTGCAGCACCAAGCAACACCATCGAGCTCGACCATGAGTCCAAAGCAAGAAAACACAGCATGCCACCCCTATTGCGCCACCTGCACCTCAATTTAGAAAGGGGCGGTGCCCCATCCAGTTTGGGAAGTAGCAGCTGTAGCCATGGCTTTGTGCCACCTTGGGTGTGAGGCAACACCAAGGAACGACACCGTTAGTTTGTCTTTGAGGTCCAAGCATGATGTTACGTTAAGCGACACCCAAATCAAGAAATTGTCAGTGTGCTACATTTGAACTAGGGTTGTCCCAAGGTAGAAGAAGACCCTAGTAACGCATGGAAACTGGCCTCAGATGCGTTTCAATCATATTCAGACGTCTCGAATCACTATGAGTAGAAATTCACTCACTAAGCACGTTTAACTCAAATAATCAGGTGTTTTTTATTGAATCCGTGTTATTTGCGGGTAACAACGTTTACCCAGGTGCTTGGCAGTATCGGCGCCGCTCAATTTCCAAATTTCACATTTTATTTACTAACGTTGCATGATGCTAATTAGTTAATTGATAAGTGTGATTTGAATTATTGGAACTGCATGATTGATTAAAACTTGATTTGCTCAGTTTAAAAGTTGGAATCAGTAGCACATGACCGGTAACGGTACAGTTTGGGTATAAACCCAGGTTGTACATTTTTAGTAAGTTAATAGATGCTCGATTTCAAAGAAATGACAATGACATGAAAATGTCAATGGAAACCTAGTTGCATGCTCCCTATTATATTTAATGTGTGTGGTTTAGTCTTAACACAAATTGGCACATTTCTCAAGGTTATTATTAGAAATTCCTAATAATTAATATTAAATCTTGCCATGATAAGTAATTAACTCTTAATTGGGTTATGTGATACACAACTCAGGATTTGGGTTGATGTGTACATTTTTCTAGGAATTTCAGATAATTTACACGTGCTACTGATGATTTCTCATATGTTGAGTAATCAACCCTTATCAGTATATTAAGATGTTTAATTGCATCATTTCAGTATGCATGTGCCAAGTTGACAAGTATTCTATTTATTTTAATCTGCCTACAAGTACAATATGTGGATTATTTAGTATTTTTCATTGGTTTGAATAAACTACTCTATCAAATTTAGAATGATATTCATGTCGTGTTGTAAAGTTCAAGTAAATAGACACGGTACTATAGAGATACCAGAGTCGAGTATAAGTAAGAGAAATGTACAATCTAGTAAGAGTCTTCCAAGATTAGTGAAATAATAGATTTAAGGGCCCTGACACTGTAGAATCCCTATGAGAGGTCTGCGCCTTAGGGATGAAATGACCTACCCTGGCGGTGCATCTAGTATACGGGGGTCGGAATGCACCCACAGAGTGTGTGGGGAGACGAAGCCCTTGAGGAAGTCTCCTAAGAGAAGATAGGTTACCCAACATGAACCGGAGATCCCGGTGGTAACCCATAGGTACCCACAGAGCGTACCAAGATGAGGCCCACAAAGCATCTCAGACTCTCTGCCTGTGTGCTCTAGTTAGAGGAGGAGTCTAGTTTATGACACCATAGGAGTGTCAAGGCCAGAGAGCCAGGTTTCCTATTGCAATCCAGGAGAGTAGTCAGACTTAGCTATCTCAGGGTGTCGGCTAAGTCTTGTACGTTGGGATCGTAGTTCGCTATGAGTCTTCATATGTAGAGTACACTGCATATGATCAGGGCATAAGATAAAATATGTTCATATAGGTTCGTATAGTTTCTTATGAGTTAAAGAGTTAAGAAACATTTGAGTTAGTTTTACAACAATTATCCTTTAAATGAAATTTTAGTATTCTCTATTATTTAATCGTATCTACAACATTGCAGCAGTTGTTATCTTAATGAAATGTGACATCCCTTTTCGTTTAAATTATATTGCTTAGATCTGCTCAGTATTGTATTATCTTGTATTTTATTCCAATTAATAAACATAAATGAGTTATCTGCGATGGTTGGGTGTAATTCTATTCACTGAGCCAATAGCTCACTAACCTACTAAAACATTTTTAGGTCAACGTCAGTACGAGGAAGCTGAAGGATCGTATCACCCAAGTTCTTAGAAGGTAGTTCGTAGTTAGTTAGAGGTCTCTTAGTCCTTTCCCCTCGGTCCTTGGGCATGTGGTGTGGTAGAGAGAGAATGTAATATAATATGTAGTTTAGTTTAAGTTATCTGTTGTGCTTTATATTCCGAATAAAAAAATGTAATATGACGTGTAAATCTTCTTTATCTATCTAGTAATGAAAATAGTAGTTGCTTCCGCAGTTAGTAAGGTTTCAGTTTATTCTAAGTTAAAAGATTTTTCCTTTAAGTTAATTCTAAGTGATTAAGAAAAGAAAAAGTTAAGGGTGTATTGGTATTACATTGAATCCTCTTGTTATGCCCTAATCTCATGATTAGAAGATAATTGTGGGATTGGGGCATGACAACCACCATCACTGTGAGAGCTGACTATGACTTCCATGATGATGTCTTCCATTTTTCAGTCTCACGATGGGTCTGTCTGATACACTATTCTCTAACATGTATCTATGTGCTTAGTTTGATATAGCCATATCATGACTAATGAGATTTTGTCATCAACCAACTCACACTCTGATCTTATGTGTCATTGTTGTCTATCAACCTTCAACAATAAAAACCAATTGGGAACATAATGAGAATATGTATATGTACTCTTAACATCTGTATGATCTCATTTCCCCAAGTCCTATACTTGAAGACATGCATCATTGAGTAATATTATTCTCTAGAAATTTATAATATGACACAATTATCTAATAACTGAATTAAACAGAACAAATTGGAAGCTTGCCTTTATTTATTAATAAAATTGTAAGGGAGTGGGACCCGAGAGGGGACCTGCTCCCTAATAAAAATTTGAAGAATAAAACATCTATTCCGAACACACTCAAAGGTATGCTGGAATAGGTGTAAAATTTTCAAATTTCAATAAATGGTATTCAAAACAACCAAAGTGTAGCTGTGGAATTAAGCAAATGACTATATTAAATTTCATAAAAGATTACAAAAGTACATCATAATATCCCATAAGGGTTTAAATGTATGATACAACATAAATATCTAAGTAGAGGGAAGTCTAAACTACTTCAAATCTATCTCCAAGCAACATCTCCAAGAGTTAGGTCCATGTTGGAAGCTATGTTCTCCTTGATCATGTTCAACACGTTGATATAAACCTGGGTGGTTGGGAAATCACCCAAAAAAAGGAAAAGGTAAACAAAGTATGTGTCAAAAAATATGAATAGGAAATCAAGGAAAATAAAACATGTAAATAAAGTTTAGTTTTCATCATAAGATGAAGATTTCAAGAGTATGAGGCTACTTTGAAATAGATGCTTGCTATAAACAAAATATAATAAAAGGATTGCATGCATGATAATATTGACTACATTAACTAAGTAGGGTTGAGGCACCTAACGCACCTCAACCTATATGTGAGGGGAGAATTCATACATTCCCAGTCACCTACACATATTTTTATGGGGGAATATAAGACATTCCCCAGGGTGAATTAATACATGCCTTATCAATGGGTGGTTGTACATAAGTACCACTACTATAGCTAAATAGTCTATAAAATCAACGTGCTAGAAAAGAAATCATGGCAAGTAAAAGCAATGTATCAATTAAAACATGGTAGTGGGGTAAAAGACCCAAACAAAAGAGAAACAATACTGATTTAGAGGCATATATAACAAATGATTCAAGAATAGAAGATTTAGGGTTCATTTAAGCCTCATTAGGTAAATATAGGGCTATGGATGCAAATATCCCAACTTAGGGTGAAATATGCACATACCTCTCTTAGTGATATCAATTACTAACTTTCACCACTTTAATTGAGTCAAAGTTCCACTTTGCCTATTTTCAATGTATTAACATGTATTAGAGTACATAATGCACATTAATGTATAAGAACCCTAATTTTAGAACTTTTTAGAAAAACTTAGATTTAGACTCTAAAAACCTCACCAATGAACTTATTAGATATTAGATTATCCTGATCAAGAAAACATTTTTATGTTAATTTTAGAGTTATGATGATTAAGATGTACTTTTTATGGATTTTATGCATTAAATTCATTTTACAAAAATCACCCTTCATAAAACCACAAAATAAGACCTTGAAAATATTTTTATTATATATATATTAATTTTTGAATTTCATAACATATTTATTTGTCAAATTTGGATTAGTGAATTAAAAGATATGAAAATTTCAATTTGAACCAATCAAGAAATGACAAGTTAGAAATCTTCGAGAGAGAGGAAGAGTGAGAGAGAGGGAGAAAACACCATTTGACCCAAGATTAGGGTTGGAGTTACATAGGTAACAAAACTAGAGCTTCTAAAACAGCAAGAACCAAATCCCTAGAAGAACATGGTAAATAGAGATGGATAACATCGATTTTAAACATAGAAGCATGAGTTCGAAGCATGTAGTAAGAAATATATGAGAAGGGGATTAACAAAAATCATCTATAGGGAAGGTGTACAAGTTCAATAAAAAATATTCCTAAGCCAGAGAGTCTGGTTTCTCCAACAAAGCTTCTATCTCGAGCAAGAAGTACCTTTTCCACTTTAGAGGTGAAAAACCCTGGCAAAAGAACATGGGGATGAGGTGTTTAAGGCTCTTGGTGGGGTTTCACCATGGAAACACATGGTTATGACCAGTAAGAAGGTGGGAGGTAGACTAACAACATGAAAATAGGGAAGGAAAGGAGGAGACTTACTATTTTTGGTCAAAATCACCAAGAAAGAGCTTTAGCAACCTAAATAGAGCAAATTTGGAACCCTAGGAACCTTCTTCACCAAGGTATAAGCACTCTCTTTTACCTTGGGACAACACCTTCATGGCTAAATAGAGTAGGAAAGATGTTCTAAGCTGGTAGAAAAATAAGGAGAGCAAGAGTTTTCGAATTGGAATGTGGGAAGGGGTAGATATGGCTTTATAAAGAAGGGGACAAGCATGAGGTGTCTATGGGACTTTCCATGTGTCCTTAGCCTAGGGCTTCATGGCCATGCAAGAGGACAACTCATAGAGGTTTCTTGAATATCAAATGTTAGTTATAAAATCCCATGGAGACTTCTAGGTCATCCTCACCGTACTCCAATCAAATAAATAACCCCATTGGTTGATAACTTTTAAAGATAAACTCCTTTATAAAGAGGGTAATCCCTAAAATGCCCTTGGAGAGAAACACCTTCAAACCAAGGTGCAACTAAGTGCCCCATAGTTAAAAATATTTAGAATTGTAAGGGAATATCTAAGGATTATAATTCATGTGATAATTTGCAAAGAAAACCTCCCAATTGGGTAAATTGCATAAAAGTCCATAATGTTCCTGAAATTGCATAACTTGCACAAACAACATCCAAATTGAACCAAATTTGAAACTTAGGCTCATTTTTATGATTTTAAAACACATATAAAAGTTAGATTAAGGTTTAGAATGACTAAATAAGGTCCTTAAATAAACTTTCACTGAGGTATTTGTGCATAAACCCTTATATTGGTACAAATAGTGAATAAATGTTCACCAAACCACTATAAATTTCACAATTTAAACATCAAGGCCAAAAAGGATAGAAAGAAAAGGGAAATCTTGGAAAAGGGCCATAAGTAAAATATGTCCAAGTTTTGATATGTTACAAAAATCAATTACAAGTTATGTCATTACAATCATCATATGATTGGCTCTCCAGGCATACATACTAACAGACTCCCACTTGTACTTAGAGCCAATCACCCATGAATTGTATCCTAAGTGATCTAACATGACCATTATGTTTCTACTATGTAAGTCCCTTTGTCAAGGGGTCAGCGATATTGTTTTCAGTCGGTACTCTACAAATCTTGACATCTCCTCACTGTATAATTTCTCATATCATATGGAACTTCCTTTGTATATGCTTTGTGTGCTGATGCGATATGGGTTCCTTAGCTTGTGCAATAGATCCATTATTGTCACAATATAGCTCAATTGCATCGTTGATGCTTGGAACGACCCCAAGTTCTGTAATGAACTTTTTGATCTATACAACCCCCTTTGTTGTATTCGATGTAGAAATATACTTGGCCTCTATTGTAGAATCAACAACTCTCTCTTACTTGGAACTCTTCTAGCTTACAAATCCATTATTGAGGCAAAACATGAATCTTGATTACAATTTGTAATCATCTTTGTCAGCCTGGAAACTTGCATCGGTGTAACCTTTTACCACCAACTCTTCCTCTCTGCCGTATACCAAGAATTAATCCTTAGTTCTTCTCAAGTACTTCAACATGTTCTTCACGGTTGTCCAGTGAGAACCACCTGCATCTGACTAATATCTATATAACATACTAGATCTCAGACCCAACCCTAAAAGTTGACATTTTGGACTTAGCGAAACAAGGTTGAAGGTTAGACCTAAATATATGTTTAGTATAAACTCAATGAGATAATGCATGTATAGATCACCTTAATATAACCTAATGTTCTAACATTAACCTTAAGTTTATAATGGATACATAAAATATGCCACATAACTTATTTTGGTGGTAACATGAAGATAATAAACTTAATTGGATGAATAATTTAGATAATGGGCTGTTAATGGGCCATATGGCATATCTCATAAAAAGAAGTCTCAAAAGTGGAAACAAACTTCAAATTCAAAATCTACATATCAAAATTAGCATACATGTCAAATTTCATCTAATTTGGACCACCTTGAAATAATAAGATAAGTGTAGGAGAGAGAAAATGAGTAAAATGCATAAGTAATAAATAATATAACTTCAAAATATGGAAATAATGTAAAATTCATATTCAAAACATCAAACATAACTTGTGGATGAAGTTTGGTCAGATTTGGATGTTGTTTGTGCAAGTTATACAATTTTAGGTATATTTTGGACTTTCTACAATTTACCCAATTCAGAGGTTTTCTTTGTAAATTGTCACATGCATTATAATATTTAGATATTATCTTACCATTCTTGGGTTTTTGTACCATGGGGAACCTAGTTTCACCTTGGTTTGAAGGTGTTTCTTTCCAAGGGCATTTTAGGGATTAATCTCTTTATAAATGAGATTATCTTTAGAAGCTATCAACCAATGGGGTTATTTCTTTGATTGGAGATCGGTTGGGATGCCCTATTAGTGTCCATAAATTGACATTTGATATTCAAGAAGCCTCTATGATCTGTCCTCTTGCATGGCCATAAAATCCCTAGGCTAAGGACACATGGAAAGCTCCATGGACACCTCATGCTTGACTTCTTCCTTATCCATAAAGGTTTGCATGTCCATAGACACCCTTAGCATTGGACACATGGAAAGTAACTTGACACATCATGCTTGACTTCTTCCTTATCCATAAATACTTGCATGTCCATGGACACCCTTATACATGACACATGGAAAGTCTCATAGACACCTCATACTTGACCTCTTTCTTTATATAGCCATATCTACCCCTTCCCAACTCCCAATTTGAAAACTCTTGCTCTCTTTTATTCCCTCTAACTTAGAGCATCATTCTTACTCTGTTGTTCTACAAAGTCATTGTCCCAAGGTAAAAGTAGGTGCCTACCTTGGTGAAGAAGGCTCCTAGGGTTCCAAATTTCCCTATTTAGGATTTCTTAAACTCCTCCTTGGTATTTTCGACCAAAACTAGTAAGTATCCTCCTTTGCTTCCCTTTTTTCATGTTGTTAGCCTTCCTTCCACCTTACTTCAGGTCGGAACCATGGCCTTCCATGGTGAAACCCCACCTAGAATCCATAAACACCTCATCTCCATGTTCTTTTGTTAGGGTTTTTCATCTCTAAAGTGGAGAAGGTGCTTCTTGCTCGAGATAGGAGCTTTGTTGGAGAAACCAACCTCTCTAAGCTTGGAAACCTTACTTATTGGACTTGTCCACCTTCCCTAGAGGTTCTTTAGAGGCCTAGGCTTGGATCTAGGACTTACTTGGACTATTTATACTCTAAAGTTGAGGTATGATGTATCCCCTATTCTTTTCTGTTGAGCAATTCACCTATGCATATTCATTCTCTTTGTCCTATGGACGTTAGCCTATACACAAAGTCTTTTCTTTTGAAAATCATGGTTCATGTGAACTACCTTATTTGATTTTGATCATGTGATCATGGATATTCTTTTGAACTCTTATCTTATGCTTTGTTCATGATGGAACTCTAAAAGATGACATGTGATGTCTTTTGCCCACTTATGAGGTGGATGTATATGTTGGTCACTTATGTGGTGACTAGTTTATATATTCTGACTATACTTTCTACTTGCCTCTACATTTAACATGCTATGTGATTCAGTAACACTAGAGTAGTGTAATAGCATTGGTTTTTATGTCAAATGTGTTATTTCCTGCCGAGTAGATGTGATATTTCCTGCTCTTTTGGGATGGAAAAGAACCTCATACCCAGGGCAAGATGTGTGATTATTGGCTCATGTTTTATATATTTGGGAGATTGACAATATTCCTTTCTCTATCAGGTTTCAAGTTTATGAGACTTGGCCACCTTTGTGTTTATATTGTTCTAGGGCTATGTTTATCTCACATGCATGCAGGTTGATGATATGGGGTGTGTGCCCTAATTCTTTACATGTGCTTGTGTGGCACAATCTTTATGTTTTATTAATGGCAAGTATTCTTTTGTTATCATATGATTTCAATTCCTTTTCTCTTGATACCCATTTGGGTGGTCCTTATCCTTTCTATGGGAATCCTTTTATATTTGATGTCCTTTATTCCATATATTGCTCAATTTCCTATTTAGTATGCACATACCAGCCTTTGTTGATGTCATCTATTTTCTTTTCTTGTTGGGGTATGCTTCCAACCCAAGGTGAAGGACTTGGATGAAAAGGCATGAATTTTTGGACTAGCTTAAGGAGTTAAAGCTTGGAGACAAATTTTTGATGGTTTAGATTTCCCTCTACTTAGATCCTTATGCTGTATCATACATGTAAACCCTTATGGGATATTATGATGTACTTTTGTAATCTTTTGTGAAAATTGAATATAGTCATTATTTTTATTCCGCTGCTATACTTTGGTTGTTTTGAATACCATTTATTGAAGTTTGAAAATTTTACACCTATTCTAGCATACATTTGAGTGTGTTTGGAATGGATGTTTTATTCTTCAAATTTTAGTAAGGGGGTGATTCCGCTTCCTTACAACAAGGTATCAGAGCCCATTGTAGTTGAATATGACTATTTCAATTTTGTCTCACTAGTTAGAATCCTTACCTTACCTTTAAGTGACATGTTTTCCCTATAACTGATAAATATATGATGAAGGGTTGATTTAGGATCATATAGTTTCACATTAGAATAATGATGAATAGATCCTTAAAATAGTTACAAGTAAAAGATGCATAAGTAACCATAGTAAGTTGAGGTTGTTTAGATTGGGCTTTAAGCAACTACTAATACATAAAGTTGAAAGAAAAGGTGTCTAGAAAGGATCAGGGTTCTAGGGATGGCAAGATTTTCCTCCTCACCACTAGCTTGGTTTATGAGGACTCCCGAATCCATATGATATCGACCTAGCCTGAGGTGATATGAATTGTTCAAAATAGCATGCTTTTAGACAATAATAGCCTTAGACATCTATATGATTTATCTTTAGGGACCCTAATATGTTGAACTAGTCTCCCAGGTGTAAAGACTTGTTTGAGGATGGATAAGAGCAAGTTAACCCATAGTTCGTAATTCGTCTTTACAAGTTATATTTTTTTTGCATGATGCTTATGTAGTTGGATGTAATGAAGTGTAGTTGAACCTTTTGTACCTAAATAATAGGTTTGACTTAATAATATGAATCCTTTAAGGGCTGGTGAATAAGTTGTTTTGTTATGTGTGTATGTTTTGATTTTGAGGACAAAATCCCTTTAAGGGGTGGTGTGATGTAACATACTAGATCTCGAACCCTACCCTAGAAGTTGATAGTTTGGACTTAGCCAAACAAGGTTGAAGGTTAGACCTAAATAGATTTTTAGTATAACCCCAATGAGATAATGCATGTATAGATCACCTTAATATAACCTAATGTTCTAACATGAATCTTAGGTTTATAATGGATACATAAAATATGCCACATAACTCATTTTGGTGGTAATATGAAGATAAGAAACTTAATTGGATGAATAATTTAGATAATGGGCCATATGACATATCTCATAAAAGAAGTCTCAAAAGTGGAAACAAACTTCGAACTCGAAATCTACATATCAAAATTAGCATACATGTCAAATTTCATCTAATTTGGACAATCTTGAAATATTAGGATAAGTTTAGGAGAGAGAAAATGAGTAAAAGGCATAAGTAATGATTAATGTTTATTTCAATATATGGATATAATGGCAAATTCATATTCAACACATCAAAGATAACTTGTGGATGAAGTTTGGTCAAATTTGGATGTTGTTTGTGCAAGTTATGCAATTTTAGGTACATTATGGACTTTTCTGTAATTTACCCAATTCAGAGGTTTTTTTGTAAATTGTCACATGCATTATAATATTTAGATATTCCCTTACCATTCTCAATTTTTTAACCATGAGGCACCTAGTTTCACCTTAGTTTGAAGGTGTTTCTTTCCAAGGGCATTTTAGGGATTACTCTCTTTTATAAATGAGCTTATCTTTAGAAGCTATTAACCAATGGGGTTATTTATTTGATTGGAGATCGTTTGGGATGGCCTATACGTGTCCATAAACCTATATTTGATATTAAAGAATCCTCTATGATCTGTCCTCTTGCATGTCCATGAAATCCCTAGGCTAAGGAAACATGGAAAGCTCCATGGACACCTCATGCTTGACTTCTTCCTTATCCATAAAGGTTTGCATGTCCATAGGCACCCTTAGCATTGGATACATGGAAAATAACTTGAAACCTCATGCTTGAATTCTTCCTTATCCATAAAGGCTTGCATGTCAATGGACACCCTTATACATGACACATGGAAAGTATCATAGACACCTCATACTTGACCTCTTTCTTTATATAGCTATATCTACCCCTTCCCAACTCCCAATTTGAAAACTCTTTCTCTCATTTATTCCCTCTAGATTATAGCATCATTCCTACTCTATTTTTCCATGAAGGTGTTGTCCCAAGGTAAAATGAGGTGCCTACCTTGGTGTAGAAGGCTCCTAGGGTTCCAAATTTGTATATTTAGGATTTCTTAAGATCCTTTTCAGTGATTTCTACAAAAACTAGTTATTATCCTCCTTTCCTTCCCTATTTTCATGCTATTATTCTTCCTTCCACCTTCATCCAGGTCAGAACCATGGCCTTCCATAGTGAAACCCCACCTAGAACCCATAAACACCTCATCTCCATGTTCTTTTGTTAGGGTTTTTCACCTCTAAAGTGGAGAAGGTGCTTCTTGCTAGAGATAGGAGCTTTGTTGGATAAAACAACCTCTCTAAGCTTGGGAACATTACTTATTGGACATGTCCACCTTCCCTATAGGTTCTTTGGAGGCCTAGGCTTGGATCTAGGACTGACTTGGACTATTTTGACTCTGAAGTTGAGGTATGATGTATCCCCTATTCTTCTATGTTGAGCAATTCACCTATGCTTATTCATTCTCTCTGTCCTATGGACATATTAGCCTATACAAAAAGTTTTTTCTTTTGAAAATCATGGTTCATGTTAACTACCTTATTTGATATTGATCATGTGATCATTGATATTCTTTTGAACTCTTATCTTATGCTTTGTGTAAGGACCCTGACCTCCATTTTGGGCTTACCCTGTTTGCTTTGCCTAAACCATGTGTTGAGATGCTTGCTAATCACCTGAAGTTGTGATTAGAGTTTGTTTGTGCTTTGTTGATAGGTTGAGGTGCAACTTTCAATTTACCAAAGTTCTAGGGTTGGTGTGCAAGTTTGTCACCTTAAGAGATATCTTTCTCTCTCCTTGCATCCTCTAGGGTTGAAAGGATGGGTTGGGCTCTTTGTTTGAGTAGCTTTGGGATTTTTTGAGCCTTGTTTGAGTTGTGTTGAGCCTTGTTGGAGCTTGTATCAGGGTGGACCTTGGTGTATCAGCCAGGAGTGCTGGTTGTGTCGGGCAAGGGGCTGTGTCGGCCATGGTGTGTCGGGTTGCCATGTTGGGCGACACACACCCTCCACCCTAGCCTTGTTTGTATCACCATCTTTGGACAAGTGGGTGTTGCTTAGATAAGTTGATGGCTAGTCATGGACAAGTGGTTTGGGGTGCTAGCATGTGGCATAACCCTTGAACAAGTGTGCTAGGGGCGGGTGCCACCTTGCCTTTCTCTTCCCCTTCACCCCATAGTATATAAACATACCCCTCCTTGGCTTGCTAGGCTCTTTGGTTCCTTTAGTTGCTTTCTTTCCTTTGGTGGCCGAGCTAGGAGAAGAGTGGAGCAAGTGGTGATCGATACTACTGGTGTCTTGGGCGACACACCTTGCTAGCTTGTTGCTTTCCTTCCCTTGTGGTAGGTATCTCTCCCTTTCCTTGGCACCTTCTTCTTCTTCTCTCTTTCTTTTCGGCCATGGTAGTTATGGAGTTCTCTTCTCTCCTAGTGTTGAACGAAGGTGGTGTCTTGGAGCTTGGAGCTTGGTGCTTGGAGCTTTGGAACTTGAGGAGTGTCTTTGAGGAAGGTTACATAACTCCTACCCTAGCTATATCACCTTCTCTTTATGTTGCTTGTTTATGTGCTATCTTGATCAACCATGCTTATCTTGTTGGAAATATCTTTGTTCTAGTATGTGCCCTTGATCTTGTTGGATATGGTGACATGGTTATGTTTCTTAGATGTGTTCTTGGACCTTGTTGGCAGAACCTTTGGGTTAGGATTCTTTGGGCAAAACCCCTCTCTCACTTAGTTGTTGAGAGGTGAGCTTAGGGTTCCTAATCCAATGGTGTGTGTGGTGTGTTATTGGGGCAAAACTCCTTTCTCTCCCTTTGGTTTTGAGAGGTGAGCTTGAGCTCTAGTGGTGTAGGCAAAACCCCTCTCTCCCTTAGTCATTGAGAGGTGAGTCTACACTCTAATTGCTTGGGCAACATCCCTCTCTTGCCATGGACTTGAGAGGTGAGCCTTTGGTTGGTCTTGACCTAGTTGTGGTTGGTGGGTTGGCCGTTATGATGATGACCCACCTTGCTGCCTGATATGTGATGGAAGTTGTGCAAAACCCCTCTCTCTTAGTTGTTGAGAGGTCAGCCAATTCTCTTGATCTATTAGGATTTCCTAGTGGTGGTCTTGAGGTTGAAGATGACCAACCCGTCATGGTCTTGGAACCCTTGCACAATACCCCTTTGATGTGTTCCGCCCGATATCCCTCTTCTAGGGATGAGTCTTGGGCAATTTGCTAAGTGGTGTTCTGTTGACCCTTCTGACCGATATGAACCTCTACCTAAGATGATGTTGTTGGGTGATATGCCTTTGATCGATATGGACTTTTGCCTTAGAGGGAGGTAGCTATTGGGTGTTATGCCTTTGGTCGATATGCTTGGTAGACATCCCTAGTTTGAATGATATGCCACTTGGGGTGCCATGGTGTCGTTTGGTGGATGGCAGTAGTGTGCCTTGGGCGGTATGAGAGTTTCCTTGGGCACCATGTTGTTCTAGCCAAGGGGTTGCTTGTTGGGTGGCAGAGTTTTGACCTTGGGCGATATGGATGTGGGCGACACAGTCTTGATGGTTGACCGGTATGGAAACCCTAACCCTAGCTTAGGTGATAGGGTGTCTTGGACGATAGGGTGAAGGTGATGCCCGATACACTCTTGTACCTAGATGCCCGATATCCTCTAAGTTCATGGCTGCATGACACACCTTTGGTTATGGTTTTGCCTGATATGATGTTGTGCGGTTGAGCGTTACATGTTGGTTCTTAGCTGCTGCCCGACATGATGTCTTAGTCGTTGCACTTGAGGTAGTGCTGCTCGGCATAGTGCCTTAGTGGCTTGGGAGATACGAAGTGGGAAATAGGGTTTGCTTCCTTGGGCGTCACAGGTTGTGTGCTACCCGATACCAAGGTGTCGGTGGTTGGATGATATGGTTGTAGGCCTAGATGGGCGCTGGCCGATACAGTAGGTGGTGAAGAGTTGCATGCCTAACCGATATAGTGCTAGGCATCACACCCTTTGGTGAGAGATGATGTGCCTTTGGTGAGGCTATTCTTTACCCAAGATGCTTTTGGTTAGGGTTGTCCCTTACCCAATACACCTATAGTGAGGGTTGTACCTTGTGTTCAGTTGGTAACCCTAATGCTTATTGTGCTTTGATACATGAGGCTATTATGCTTTGATATATATATATAAGAATTCTATGCTTTGATACACTCATCTATGTTTCATGGTTGACTCTCATAATAAGGTAAAGAGCTATAAATGTTCCTTGTTCAAGTATCATTGCTCCTTTGTGATTTCACTAACCATGCAGGAGACAGTTGTATGATGAGGCCATGGTAATGGCATAATAGTGATATGATGTTGAACATCAAGGGTTATGATGAACCCA
The DNA here is from genome assembly GCA_963693085.1 of Alisma plantago-aquatica. Classification (NCBI taxonomy): domain Eukaryota; kingdom Viridiplantae; phylum Streptophyta; class Magnoliopsida; order Alismatales; family Alismataceae; genus Alisma; species Alisma plantago-aquatica. The sequence goes on along the minus strand of OY856409.1, from coordinate 144,254,587 downwards.
ATGATATATGATGGGTGTTACCCATGGAATGGCAATGTGTGCCTTGATGATGGGATTGAGTCTCAGTGATGTTAATCCTTGAGATGGATCTGGATGATTGCCAAGAGGCCAAGTGGTAACATGTAATGTTGGATCCTTGTGATGGATCAGGATGATGTTTGCTTTGAGAATAAGAGTGACAATGTAACACCTAATAGTGAGATCTATGTTGTTTACTTTACATGTTATATAACTTGGTTGAATCTTGCAATCTGCTTAAAATGTATTAATTAATTACAGATGAACCTTTCATGTAGTTTGCCCTGGCCATAGATCCATCATTGTTAGTAGATGGTGAAGGTGAAATAGGTTTATCCTGTGGGATTACCTGGAGCGCATATTGTTGAATATGTGGGGTTTCTCCTAGCCGAAAATAGGAGGATTAGAGTGCAACAACGGTTGTGGACTCAAGATGTGTATAAGAGCATGGTGAATAGGCTCATGGCTCAGTGTGATGGAGCATGAATGCATTCATGGCTCAGGAGCACGGTGAAAAGGCCCGTGGCTCATGATATACTAGCGTCGTGACCTGTACTAAGATGGGCTAGAGGAAATGGTAGTCTGCGGAGCTGACCCTGTGGCTGAGGCCATTTAAGCAAGAGACTGTGGTCCTACTTTGAATATCATGCACTAACCACAAGGAGGTGAGGTCATGGAGTCCGGCTCTCCCATTGACCTTGTATGGCACCGGTTTTGGGCTTCGCAGCCGAAGGTTGGATTTGAGCAGGACGACTCACTTCCTCAGGGCATAATAAAATTGTAATCTAGCCAAATAGTATGCATTGCTTAAGGCAAAACACGAAACATTGGTTGAGGCCTTGCTTGTGTAGTTGCCCTAGTTATATCTTGTAGCTATTTGTACATTCCTCATATCTTGTGATAAGTTCTTATAAATCTTATCTTGTCAATCAGGTTCCATAAAGAAATATCTGGTTATATGTCTCTTGGACATCTTGGTAAGATTGTTTATAAAGTTAAGTTCGGCTCAGTATGATGTACGTATGAACTGCTTAGAACAATTATCTGTTTTACTTGTTCTAGCTTTCCTAAAGTTTTATAGTTCGGTGAGGAGTTATGTTTCTCATTGGGACTATGTGTCTCACCCCGCTGGTTTACAACCTTTTTAGGTGATCATGCTAGACGTGGTGGTGGTCGTGAGGTTGCAGTTGAGCAGCAAGAAGAATAGTAGGAGGAAAGAGATGGATATGCTGCTATTTTGGTTGTGTTATAGTAGAGTCCTAGAGTCATCCCTATACTCTTAGGTCCTTGGAGATGTTTTGATGACGTTTCATGATGTATAGATGATGTAGCTTGTTTATCCTGTTGTTGGTCTGGTATGGCATGTTCTGTATATAAACAAGTGGTGAACTCTGTGCCTGTATGATAGCTGGATCCTATGAACTCTGTGGACACATATTAAGGTTCATGTATGTTTATATAACATATTTCCTTGTAGGATAAGGATCTGGATGCAATAGTTTCTTTATTATCTGCTTTTCGCAATCGATTTTAATTAACCTGTGTTTTTGGTAATATGTGGTTTATGGAAGTTCCACACTTTTTTGTGTGGAATTTTGTTGTCTGTGTGATAGAGGGATGTCACAATAAGTTTTGTATCAGAGCTCTAGGTTCGCTGAGTCTACAGGGATGTAGGACTAGGTTTTGTGTCTGTTCTTGTGATTTTCTATATTTTCTTACAATAACTTCTGCCCCCAGTAGAAGATAAAGCTTAAAGATGTATGGAATCATGAAGAATATGCCGCTGAGAGCAGTGCTACTGCATCTGTTGATGGAGTTGGTTTGCAGGCACATGAAGATCGGGTGCCTGAGGTCCCCCAAATTGACCCAGCCATTCTTGAGAACCCTGTCTAACAACACCTCATGGGACATGTAATGGCTATGATGAATCACATGGTGGATAGATTGCTAGTGCCTCCACCAAGAGCACATGCTCCCCATGGTGAATCTTTGGGTATTGGGAAGACCTTCGAGCAGCTTTGTCGAGTCAGATCTTTGGATTATGCTGGAATGGCTGATCCAGCGGATGCAGATATGTGGCTGACAGGTCTTGAAAAGGCTGTCCAGATCCTCAACATCCTCAAACCAGACAAAGTCAAGCACGTTGTCTACCTTCTGAAAGGTAGTGCTGGCTCTGGTGGGCCATCGAGGAGGAGAAGCGACCCGGTGAGGTGATCTATTGGGACGTCTTCCGGCGGGAGTTCATGAGTCGATACTTCCCGAAGACGTATCTAGATGAGAAGATCAACCAGTTTGAGCATTTGCGCCAAGGATCGATGAGCATCACTGAGTATAAAGCCAAGTTTATGGACCTGCTGAGGTTTTGTCCTCACATGGCGGCAACAGATGATGAGAGGATCAGATGTTTTGAGAAAGGTTTGAGTGCCGAGCTGTCGACACCTTCTGTTGCTTTGGAAAATTGAGAGTGGTTTGCCACATTTGTGGAGTCTGTTTGAAGGATTGAACGGTCAGTCTGAGAGAAGAGAGAGGCTATGACCAGGAAAAGGCCTGCTCAGTTTCAGAAATAGAGGTTCAACAGCCATAAGAAGTTGAGGTTTTCTACACCTTCTGTGAGGAAAGGTTCTAGTGCACCATCACAGTGGTCACCGAGTAAAGGAAGAGGGCGTGGTTATTCACCATCTAGAGCTTATAGAACAACTTCAATAGTAGTGACAGGGCCATCTAGGCCATAGTTAGAGGACATGTCATGCTATCTCTGTGGACAGACAGGGTATTTGAAGTTGAATTGCCCTAGGAAAGATGTCGAAGTGACACAACATTCGAGACAGAATCAACAAGGATCAGATAGACAACAGTCTAGTGGCGTTAGAGGGCAAGGGCACGGTCAAGCATCACAAGATGGATCGTCTGCTCAAGGAAGCAAAGGATGTGGACAACAAGCAACGAATCGATTCTATGCTATGAGTTAGTCGAAGGTGATAGTCAACCCGTGAGTGGTGGTAGGTCATATGGAGTTATTTCATTCTGATTTGTCTTCTTCTTGCTTTGTATCTATTTTGGATGGCCCGGGTGCTATGCACTCTTTTATCGCTCCTAGTATGCTTGATAACTGTCTTTTACCTATTAGTTGTAAGAAGGATAGCTTGTTGTTAGAAACCCCTCTTGATGGTTCCTCGATGCTTCAAGAAGTGTGTCCATCTTGTATCCTATCTTTTTTGGGACACAAGATACAAGTGTATCTTTTTCCACTTGATATGTATGGATTCAATGTGATCCTTGGGATGGATACCTTAGAGAAGTATAAGGTTGTGCTGGACTATGGTTCCAAGCAAGTGGTGTTTGCTGAGGATGATGAGAAGTGGATCTTCCATGGAGATAGGAATATTCTTCCGACTTGTTTAGTATCGGCTATGGTGGCGGAGAAGTTGTTGAGGCAAGGATGTAAGGAAATTTTGGCTCATGTTGTGGATACCAAATCATAAGGTTCTAGCCTTGAGGATGTGCCTATTGTCAAAGAATTCACGGATGTGTTTCCCGATGAGTTTTCCGGTGTTCCCCCACCTTGCAAGATTGACTTTGAGATCAATCTAGTGATAAGGACACAACTAGTTGCTCAGATACCGTACAAGATGGCTCCAGCTGAGATGACAGAGCTAAAGAAGTAGTTACAGTTTTATCAGACTGAGCACATCATCGTGGGGTGCTCTAGTCCTATTCGTAAAGAAGAAGGATGGATCGATGCGGTTGTACATAGATTACCGACAGTTGAACAAAGTTACGATTAAGAACAAGTATCCTTTGCCAAGGATAGATGATCTATTTGATCAGTTGCGTGGTGCTACGGTGTTCTTGAAGATCGATCTATGGTCCGGATATCATCAGTTGAGGATTAAGGATGATGGCATACCAAAGTCAGCTTTTAGGATGAGGTATGGTCACCTTGAGTTTGTGCTTATGCCATTTGGGCTAACCAATGCACCTACTGCTTTCATAGATCTAATGAACAGGGTGTTCCGTCCATTCCTAGATCAGTTTGTTGTGGTCTTCATAGATGACATCTTGATCTATAGTCGATATAGTCAACAACATGAACAACACCTTCGACAAGCGTTGACTCTCCTTCACCAACATCATTTGTATGCCAAGTTCAGTAAGTGCGAGTTCTGGTTGAAGGAAGTAACTTTCTTGGGTCATGTGATATCTGTGGAAGGAGTCAGAGTAGACCCCAAGGAGGTAGAGTCAGCTGTAGAGTGGGCGCAAATGAAAACACCGACTGAAGTTCATAGTTTTCTGGGTTTAGCGGGATACTACCAGAGATTTATAAAGGACTTTAGTGTGATCGTGTTGCCATTGACGAAGTTGACCAGGAAGGATGTACCTTTTGTTTGGAATGATCGCTGTCAATGAGCCATTCAAAGCTTGAAGGAGAAGCTGACTAGTACTCCAGTGTTGGTGTTGCCAGAGCCTAGGAAAGGCTATGTAGTTTTTTGCGATGCTTCCAAGAAGGGTTTAGGATGTGTGTTGATGCAGGAAGATCATGTGGTTTCTTTTGCTTCACAACAACTTAAGAAACATGAGGAGAGTTATCCGACACATGATTTGGAGCTAGTGGCGGTGGTCCATGCATTAAAGATTTGGAGACACTATCTTTATGGGGAGGTGTGTCAGATCTTTATAGATCATAAGAACCTGAAGTATATCTTCTCGCAGAGTGAGCTGAACATGTGACAACGTCACTGGGTGGAGTTGATCAGTGATTACGATTGCACCATTGAGTATCATCCTGGTAAGGCAAATGTGGTGGCTGATGCGCTTAGTAGAAAGTCTTCTTCTCTTCCTATGAAGAAGGCACAGTTGAGTTCTTTGATATGCCATTAGTGGGATATGTTTATCTCTTTGCGGTAGATGAATGTACAGTTGGAAGTATCTTTGTTGGCAGGACTGTTGGCATAGATGCAAGTGAAACCTACATTGAGGCAGCAGATCAAAGATGCACAACATGTAGATGCTACAGTTCATTCGATCAGATCAGAGTTAGACAGCGAGAAGCGAGACAGATTCCATGAGTCTGAGGATGGACTAGTTTGTTATCATAACAGGATGATAGTTCCCTATGTTGATGATTTGAGGAAGTTAGTGCTTGAGGAAGCACACATGTCAATGTATGCTATGCATCCAGGTGTCACCAAGATGTATCATAATCTAAAGGACCTATATTGGTGGCCCAACTTGAAGAGAGATGTAGCCGAGTTTGTGGCTAGGTGTGTGATATGTCAGGAGGTTAAGGATGAGCATCAGAAGCTGGAAGGAACGTTGCAACCCATGCCGATACCATAGTGGAAATGGGATCATATAACCATGGATTTCATAGTTGGTCTTCCAAAGACAGCTAGGAATCATGATTCCATTTGAGTGATAGTGGACAAGTTGATGAAGTCTGCTCATTTCATACCTATAAAGACAACATATACAACAGAAAAGCTTTCTCAGGTGTATGTGGATGAGATAGTGCGTTTGCACGGTGTGCCTGCAATGATAGTCTCCGACAAAGGTCCCCAGTTCATGAGTCATTTTTGGGAACAACTACATAAAGAGTTGGGAACACAGTTGAGATTCAGTACCACTTTCCACCCACAGACATATGGACATTCTGAAAGAACTATTCAGACTTTGGAGGATCTTCTCTGGGCTTGTGTTTTGTAGTTCCTAAGAAGTTGGGACATGCGTCTCAATTTAATAGAGTTCACCTACAACAATAGTTACCAACAGAGTATCGACATGGCAACTTATGAGGCTTTATATGGCAGGAAGTGTAGATCTCCTTTATGTTGGTATGAGTCTGGAGAGTATCAGCTTCTGGGTCCTGAGTTAGTACAATAGATGATAGAGAAGATCAAGGTGATACATCAACAATTGAAAGCAGCCTAGGATAGACAGAAGTCATATGCAGATAATCACTGATGACCTTTAGAGTTCCAGGTGGGAGACAAGGTGTATCTCAAGGTCTCCCCATGGAAAGGTGTGCTGAGGTTTGGCTGAAAAGGCAAGTTGGCTCCCAAGTATATGGGGCCATATCCGGTAATAGAACGTGTTGGCAATGTATCTTAAAAGATAGAACTACCGCCAGAGTTGCATAGGTTACATCCGGTGTTCCATGTCAATATGCTGAAGAAAAGTCATTCAGGGACAGAGATAGTGATACATCCAGTTGAGGTTGATCTTAATGAAGATGTGACCTACGAAGAAGGTCCAGTGATGATCCTTGACAGAAGAGTAAAGAAGTTTAAAAGGAAGGACCTGGTTCTTGTGAAGGTTCTTTGGCATCATCGTGGCATTGAGGAAGCCATGTGGGAGCTTGAGTAAGAGATGAGGAGGAAGTATCTCTCACTTTTCTCTTTGGATTTTGGGGACGAAATCCTTTTGTAGGGGTTTATGGCTTGTAAGGACCCTAACCTCCATTTTGGTCTTACCCTATTTGCTTTGCCTAAACCATGTGTTGAGATGCTTTCTAATCACCTAAAGTTATGATTAGGGTTTTTTTTGCTTTATTGAGAGGTTGAAGTGCAACTTGCAATTTACCCAAGTTCTAGGGTTGGTTTGCAAGTTTGTCACCTTGAGAGATATCTTTCTCTCTCCTTGCATCCTCTAGGGTTGAGAGGATGGGTTGGGCTCTTTGTTTGAGTAGCTTTGGGCTTTGTTGAGCCTTGTTTGAGTTGTGTTGAGCCTTGTTGGAGCTTGTATCGAGCTGGACCTTGGTGTATCGACCAGGAGTGATGGTTGTGTCGGGCAAGGGGCTGTGTCGGCCATGGTGTGTTGAGTTGCCATGTTGGGTGACACACACCCTCCACCCTAGCCTCATTTGTGTCACAATCTTTGGACAAGTGGTTGTCACTTTGCTAAGTGGGTGGCTAGTCATGGACAAGTGGTTTGGGGTGCTAGCATGTGGCATAACCCTTGGAAAAGTGTACTAGGGGCAGGTGCCACCTTGCCTTGCTCTTCCCCTTCACCCCATAGTATATAAATGGACCCCTCCTTGGCTTGCTAGGCTCTTTGGTTCCTTTAGTTGATTTCCTTCCTTTGGTGGCCAAGCTAGGAGAAGAGTGGAGCAAGTGGTGGTCGATACTACTGGTGCCTTGGGTGACACACCTTGCTATCTTGTCCCTTTCCTTCTCTTTTAGTAGGTATCTCTCCCTTTCCTTGGCACCTTCTTCTTCTTCTCCCTTTCTTTTTGGCCATGGTGGTTATGGAGCTCTCTTCTCTCCTAGTATTGGCCGAAGGTTGTGCCTTGGATCTTGAAGCTTGGTGCTTGGAGCTTTGGAGCTTGAGGAGTGTGCTTAAGGCGGGTTACATAACTCCTACCCTAGATATATTACCTTCTCTTTATGTTGCTTGTTTATGTGCTATCTAGATCATCCATGCTTATCTTGTTGGAAATATCTTTGTTCTAGTATGTGCCCTTGATCTTGTTGGATATGGTGACATTGTTATGTTGCTTAGATGTGTTCTTGGACCTTGTTGGCCGAACATTTAGGTTAGGATTCTTTGGGCAAAACCCCTCTCTCACTTAGTTGTTGAGAGGTGAGCTTAGGGTTCCTAATCCAATGGTGCATGTGGTGTGTTCTTGGGGCAAAACTCCTTTCTCTCCCTTTGGTTTTTAGAGGTGAGCTTGAGCTCTAGTGGTGTAGGCAAAACCCCTCTCTCCCTTAGTTGTTGAGAGGTGAGTCTACACTGTAGTTGCTTGGGCAACATCCCTCTCTTGCCATGGACTTGAGAAGTGAGCCTTTGGTTGGTCTTGACCTAGTTGAGGTTGGTGGGTTGGCCGTTATGATGATGACCCACATTACTGCCCGATATGTGATGGAAGTTGTGCAAAACCCATCTCTCTTAGTTGTTGAGAGGTGAGCCAATTCTCTTGATCTATTAGGGTTTCCTAGTGGCGGTCTTGAGGTTGAAGATGACCAACCCGTCATGGTCTTGGAACCCTTGCATGATACCCCTTTGATGTGTTCTGCCTGATATCCCTCTTCTAGGGATGAGTCTTGGGCGATATGCTAAGTGGTGTTTTGTTGACCCTTCTGACCGATATGAACCTCTACCCAAGATGATGTTGTTGGATGATATGCCTTTGACCGATATGGACTTTTGCCTTAGAGGGAGCTGTTGGGCGTTATGCCTTTGGTCGATATGCTTGGTAGACATCCGTAGTTTGAACGATAGGCCACCTTGGGTGCCATGGTGTCTTTTGGTGGATGGTAGTAGTGTGCCTTGGGTGATATGAGAGTTTCCTTGGGCACCATGTTGTGCTAGCCAAGGGGTTGCTTGTTGGATGACAAAGTTTTGACCTTGGGTGATATGGCTATGGGCGACACGGTCGTGATGGTTGCCCAGAATGGAAACCCTAACCCTAGCTTAGGTGATAGGGTGTCTTGGCCGATAGGGTGAAGGTGCTGCCCGATACACTCTTGTACCTAGATGCCCGATATCCTCTGGGTTCATGGATGCATGACACACCTTTGGTTATGGTTCTGCCCGATATGATGTTGTGCGATTGAGCATTACATGTTGGTTCTTAGCTGCTGCCTGACATGATGTCTTGGGCATTGCACTTGAGGAAGTGTTGCTCATGGTACTGCCCGACATAGTGCCTTAGTGGCTTGGGTGATACAAAGTGGGCGATAGGGTTTGCTGCCTTGGGCGTCACAAGTTGTGTGCTTCCTGATACCAAGGTGTCAGTGGTTGGCCGATATGGTTGTAGCCCTAGATGGGCGCTGGCAGATACAGTAGGTGGCGAAGAGTTGCATGCCTAACCAATATAGTGTTGGGCATCACACCCTTTGGTGAGAGACGCTATCCCTTTGGTGAGGCTATTCCTTACCCGAGATGCTTTTGGTGAGGGTTGTCCCTTACCTGATACACCTATAGTGAGGGTTGTACCTTGTGTTCGGTTGGTAACCCTAATGCTTGTTGTGCTTTGATACATGAGGTTGTTATGCTTCGATATATATATATATATAAGAATGCTATGATTTGATACACTCATCTATGTTGTATGGTTGACTCTCATAATAAGGTAAAGAGATGTAAATGTTCCTTGTTCAAGTATCATTGCTCCTTTTTGATTTCACTAACTATGCAGGAGACAGTTGTATGATGAGGCCATGGTAATGGAATAATAGTGATATGATGTTGAACATCAAGGGTTATGATGAACCTAGTGATATATGATGGGTGTTACCCATGGAATGGAAATGCGTGCCATAATGATGGGATTGAGTCTTAGTGTTGTTAATCCTTGAGATGGATCTTGATGATTGGCAAGAGGCCAAGTGGTAACATGTAATGTTGGTCCTTGTGATGGATCAGGATGATGTTGGCTTTGAGAATGAGAGTGACAATGTAACACCTGATAATGAGATCTATGTTGTTTACTTTACATGTTACATAACTTGGTTGAATTTTGCAATCCACTTAAAATGTATTAATTAATTACAGATGAACCTTTCATGTAGTTTGTCCTAGCCATAGATCCATCATCGTCAGTAGCTGGTGATGGTGAAATAGGTTTATCCTATGGGATTACCTAGAGCACATATTGTTGAATATGTGGGGTTTATCCTAGCCAAAAATAGGAGGATTAGAGTGCAACTGCAGTTGTGGACTCAAGATGTGTATAAGAGCATGGTGAATAGGCCCATGGCTTAGTATGATGGAGCATGAATGCGTTCATGGATTAGGAGCACGATGAATAGGCTCGTGGCTCATGATATACTAGCCCTGTGACCTGTACCAAAATGGGCTAGAGGAAAGGGTAGCCTGCGGAGCTGACCCTGTGGCTGAGGCCATTTAAGAAAGAGACTGTGGTCCTGCTATGAATATGATGCACTAACCACGAGGAGGTGAGGTTATGCAGTCTGGATCTCCCATTAACCTTGTATGGCACCGAATTTGGGCTTCACAGCTGAAGGTTGGATTTGAGCGGGATGGCTCACTTCCTCAGGGCATAATAAAATTATAATCTAGTCGTATAGTATGTATTGCTTAAGGCAAAATACGGAACATTGGTTGATGCCTTGCTTGTATAGTTTCCCTAGTTATATCTTGCAGCTATTTGTACATTCCTCATATCTTGTGATAAGTTCGTATAAAGCTTATCTTGTCAATCATGTTCCATAAAGAAATATCTAGTTATATGTCTCCTGGACATCTTGGTAAGATTGTTAATAAAGTTAAGTTCTGCTCAGTATGTTGTACATATGAACCGCTTATAATAGTTATCTATTTTACTTGTTCTAGCTTTCCTGAAGTTTTATAGTTTGATGGGGAGTTATGTTTCTCGCTGGGACTGTGTGTCTCACCCCGCTGGTTTACAACCTTTTTAGGTGATCATGCTAAACGTGGTGGTGGTCGTGAGGTTGCGGCCGAGCAGCAAGAAGAACAGTAGGAGGCAAGATATGGATATGCTGCTATTTTGGTTGTTTTGTAGTAGAGTCCTAGAGTCATCCATGTACTCTCAGGTCCTTGGAGGTGTTTTGATGACATTTCATGATGTATATATAATGTAGCTTGTTTATCCTATTGTTGTCCTGGTATGGCCTATTCTGTATATAAACAGGTGGTGAACTCTTTGTGCCTGTATGATAGTTGGATCCTATGAACTCTGTGGACACGTATTAAGGTTCATATATGTTTATATAACATATTTCCTTATAGGATAAGGATCTGGATGCAATAGTTTCTTTATTATCTGCTTTCCACTATCAGTTTTGATTAACTTGTGTTTTTGGTAATATGTGGTTTATGGAAGTTCTGCACATTTTTGTGTGGCATTTTGTTGTCTGTGTGATAGCGGGATGTCACACTTTGTTCATGATGGAACTCTAAAAGATGACATGTGATGTATTTTTCCACTTATGAGATGGATGTATATGTTGGTCATTTATGTGGTGACTAGTTTATATATTCTAGCTATACTTTCTACTTGCCTCTACATTTAACATGTTATGTGATTCAATAGCACTAGAGTAGTGTAATAACATTGGTTTTTATGGCAGATGTGTTGTTTCCCTCCGAGCAGATATGATATTTCCCGTTCTTTTGGGATGGAAAGGAACCTCATACCCAGGGCAAGATGTGTGATTCTTGGCCCATGTTTTATATATTTGGGATATTGGTAGTATTCCTTTCTTTATTAGGTTTCAATTTTATGAGACTTGTCCGCCTTTGTGTTTATATTGTTCTAGGCTTATGTTTATCTCACATGCATGGAGGTTGATGATATGGGGTGTGTGCCCTAATTCTTTACATGTTCTTATGTGGCACAATCTTTATGTTTTATTAATGGCAAGTATTCTTTTGTTATCATATGATTTCAATTCCTTTTCTCTTGGTACCCATTTGGGTGGTCCTTATCCTTTCTATGGGAAGCCTTTTATATTTTATGTCCTTTATTCCATATATTGCTCAATTTCCTATTTCGTATGCACATACCAGCCTTTGTTGATGTCATCTATTTCTCTTCTTGCTAGGGTATGCTTCCAAACCTAGGTGAAGGACTTGGATGATAAGGCATGAAGTTTTGGACTAGCTTAAGGAGTTAAAGCTTGGAGACAAAGTTGTTATTATTTAGATTTCCCTCAACTTAGATCCTTATGTTGTATCATCCATGTAAACCCTTATGGGACATTATGATGTACTTTTTTATCTTTTGTGAAAATTGAATATAGTAATTATTTTTATTCCGCTACTATACTTTGGTTGTTTTGAATACCATTTATTGAATTTTGAAAATTTTGCACCTATTCTAGCATACCTTTGAGTGTGTTTGAAATGGATGTTTTATTCTTCAAATTTTAGTAAGGGGGTGATCCCGCCTCCTTACAACATGGTATCAGAGCCCATGGTAGTCAGAATCTGACTATTTCAATTTTGTTTCCCTAGTTATAATCCTTGCCTTACCTTTAAGTGGCATGTTTTCCCTAGAGTTGATCAATAAATGATGAAGGATGATTTAGGATCATATAGTTTCACATTAGAATAATGATGAATAGATCCTTAAAATACTTACAAGTAAAAGATGCATATGTAACCATAGCAACTTTAGGCTGTTTAGCTTGGCATTTAGGCAACTACTAAGACATGAAGTTGAAAGAAAAGGTGTCTAGAAAGGATCAGGGTTTGGGGGCTGGCAAGATTTTCCTCCACACTACTAGCTTAGTTTACGAGGACTCCCAAATCCATATGATACCAGACTGGCCTAAGCTGATATGAATTGTTCAAAATAGCATTCTTTTAGACAATAGTAGCCTTAGACATTTCTATGATTTATCTTTAGGGACCCTAATATGTTGAACTAGTCTCCCAGATGTAAAGACTTGTTTGAGGATGGACAAGATAAATTTAACCCATTGTTCATAGTTAGTTTTTACAAGTTATGTTTTTTTTGCATGATGCTTATGTAGTTGGATGTAAGGAAGTGTAGTTGAACCTTTTGTACCTAAAGAATTATTTTAACTTAATAAGATGAATCCTTTAAGGGATGGTGAATAAGTTGTTTTCTTATATGTGGATGTTTTGATTTTGAGGACAAAATCCCTTTAAGGGGTGGTGTGATGTAACATAATAGATATCAGATCCTACCCTGGAAGTTGACATTTTGGACTTAGCCAAACAAGGTTGAAGGTTAGACCTAAATAGATGTTAAGTATAACCCCAATGAACTAATGCATGTATAGATCACCTTAATATAACCTAATGTTTTAACATTAATCTTAGGTTTATAATGGATACATAAAATATGCCACATAACTCATTTTGGTGGTAATATGAAGATAAGAAACTGAATTGGATGAATAATTTAGATAATGGGCCGTCAATGGGCCATATGACATATCTCATAAAAATAAGTCTGAAAAGTAGAAACAAACTTCAAATTCAAAATCTACATATCAAAATTAGCATACATTTAAAATTTCATCTAATTTGGACAACCTTGAAATAATAGGATAAGTTTAGGAGAGAGACAATGAGTAAAAGGAATAAGTAATGAATAATATAAATTCAAAATATGGAAATAATGGCAAATTCATATTCAACACATCAAAGATAACTTGTGGATGAAGTTTGGTCAAATTTGGATGTTGTTTGTGCAAGTTATGCAATTTTAGGTACATTCTGGACTTTTCTACAATTTACCCAATTCGGAGGTTTTCATTGTAAATTGTCACATGCATTATAATATTTAGATATTACCTTACCTTTCTTGAGTTTTGGAACCATGGGGCATCTAGTTTCACCTTGGTTTGAAGGTGTTTCTTTCTAAGGGTATTTTAGGGATCACTCTCTTTATAAATGAGCTTATCTTTAGAAGCTATTAACCAATGGGGTTATTTCTTTGATTGGAGGTCAGTTGGGATGGAAAATAAATGTCCATAAACTGACATTTGATATTCAAGAAGCCTCTATGATCTGTCATCTTGCATGGCCATGAAATCCCTAGTCTAAGGACACATGGAAAGCTCCATGGACACCTCATGCTTGACTTCTTCCTTATCCATAAAGGTTTGCACATCCATAGGCAGCCTTAGCATTGGACACATGGAAAGTAACTTGAAACCTCATGATTGACTTCTTCCTTATCCATAAATGCTTGCATGTCCATGGACACCCTTATACATGACACATGGAAAGTCTCATAGACACCTCATACTTGACCTCTTTATTTATATAGCCGTATCTACCCCTTCCCAACTCCCAATTTGAAAACTCTTTCTCTCCTTTATTCCCTCTAGCTTAGATCATCATTCCTACTCTTGTTTTCCAAGAAGGTTATGTCCCAAGGTAACATGAGGTGCCTACCTTGGTGAAGAAGTCTCCTAGGGTTCCAAATTTCTCTATTTAGGATTTATTAAGCTCCTTCTTGGTGATTTCGACCAAAACTAGTAAGTATCCTCCTTTACTTACCTATTTTCATGTTGTTAGTCTTCCTTCCACCTTCCTCCAGGTCAGAACCATGGCCTTCCATGGTGAATCCCCACCTAGAACCCTTAAACACCTCATCTCCATGTTCTTTTGTTAGGATTTTTCACCTCTAAAGTGGAGAAGGTGCTTCTTGCTCGAGATAGGAACTTTGTTGGAGAAACTAGTCTCTCTAAGATTGGGAACCTTACTTATTGGACCTATCCACCTTCCCTAGAGGTTCTTTGGAGGCCTAGTCTTGGATCTAAGACTAACTTGGACTATTTAGACTCTAAAGTTGAGATATGATGTATCCCCTATTCTTCTATGTTGAGCAATTTCCTATGCTTATTCATTCTCTTTGTCCTATGGACATTAGCCTATACATAAAGTCTTTTCTTTTGAAAATGATGGTTCATGTGAACTACCTTATTTGATATTGATCATGTGATCATGGACATTGTTTTGAACTCTTATCTTATGCTTTGTTCATGATGGAACTCTAAAAGATGACATGTTATGTCTTTTGCCCACTTATGAGGTGGATGTATATATTGGTTACTTATGTTGTGACTAGTTCATGTTTTCTGACTATACTTTCTACTTGCCTCTACGGTTAACATGCTATGTGATTCAGTAGCACTAGAGTAGTGTAATAGCATTGGTTTTGATAGCAGATGTGTTATTTCCTGCCGAGCAGATGTCATATTTCCTGCTCTTTTGGGATGGAAAGGAACCTCATACCCAGGGTAAGATGTGTGATTCTTGGCCCATGTTTTATATATTTGGGAGATTGATAGTATTCCTTTCTCTATCAAGTTTCAAGTTTTTGAGACTTGCCCACCTTTGTGTTTATATTTTTCTAGGGTAATGTTTATCTCACATGCATGTAGGTTGATGATATGGGGTGTGTGCCGTAATTGTTTACATGTGCTTGTGTGTCACAATCTTTATGTTTTATTAATGCCAAGTATTCTTTTGTCATCATATGATTTCAATTCGTTTTCTCTTGATACCCATTTGGGTGGTCCTTATCCTTTCTATGGGAAGCCTTTTATATTTGATGTCCTTTATTCCATATATTGCTCAATTTCCTATTTAGTATGCACATACCTGCATTTACTGATATCATCTATTTTCTCTTCTTGCTGGGGTATGCTTCCAACCCTAGGTGAAGGACTTGGATGATAAGGCATGAAGTTTTGGATGGAGTTAAAGCTTGAAGACAAAGTTGTTATGGTTTAGATTTCCCTCTACTTGGATCCTTATGTTGTATCATACATGTAAACCCTTATGAGATATTATAATGTACTTTTGTAATCTTTTGTAAAAATTAAATATAGTCATTATTTTTATTCAACCACTATACTTTGGTTGTTTTGAAAACCATTTATTGAAGTTTGAAAATTTTGCACCTATTATAGCATACCTTTGAGTGTGTTTGGAATGTATGTTTTATTCTTCAAATTTTAGTAAGGGGGTGACCCCACCTCCTTACAATCTACCTATCATGCTCAAGGCATATGAGACGTCTAGACATGTACACAACATTACGTACATGATTGATCCAAGTGTTGAGGCATATGGAATCAAACTCATGTGTTCCCTTTGTTCACAACAACTGGGATATTGAACTTTAGAGATGGTCACTCCATGAAACACTAGCAAGTTTCCTCGCTTTGAGTTCTCCATGCTTAACCGCTTCAACACTTTGTCAATGTATGTGCTCTAACATAGTCTAAGAAACCTTCTAGTTCTGACTCTATAGATCTTTATCCCCAAGATGTTGAATGTTTCTCCCAAGTCTTTCATAGAGAATGTATTTCCAAGCCATGTATTTACCTTTAGTAAAGTAGGGATGTCACTCCCCATCAATAGTATGTCATCTACATACAATATGAGGAATGTCCCTATGCTCTCACTAACCTTCTTATACACACAAGGTTCATCTTCATTTTGAATAAAGCCAAACTCTTTGATCGTCTCATCAAAATGAAGATTCCAGCTCTAAGATGCTTGCTTCAATCCATAGATTAAACTTTACAACTTAAAACCTTTATTTGCATCCTTTGGATTTATAAAACCCTCGGGTTGTGTCATGTACACATGCTCAACAATATTCCCATTAAGGAATGAAATTTTAAAATCCTTCTACCAAATTCCATAGTCATGATAAGCTGGAATGGAAAGCATGATCCTGATGGACTTAACCTTGGCCACTGGAGAAAAGGTTTTGTCATAGTCAACACCTTGAACTTGTCTGAAACCCTTTGCAACCAATTTGCTCTTATAGGTTTGAACTTTTCCTTCCATGTTGGTCTTCTTCTTGAAGACCCACTTGCACCCTATGGGTTTTACCCCTTTAGGTGGATCCACTAAAGTCCATGCTTTGTTGGTATACATGGATTCCATCTCAGATCTCATGGCCTCAAGTCATTTCTTAGACTCTGGTCCCTCAACAACATCTTGATAGGATATTGGCTCATCATCTATGACCAATTCACTACCTTCCAGAGTTACAAGATATCTAAATCTTTCAGGATCAAGGCATGTCCTATTAGATCTACGAGGTTCTTGTGTTACTTGAGGAATTTGAGATTCCACAATTCTTTGTGATTCTCTTGGTTCCTCTTATACACCAATCAGTTCAATGTTTTCTTGTTGGTCTCGAACCTCTTCGACTTCCACTGTTCTCCCACTATTTCCTTTGGAAATGAAATCCATCTCAAGGATTGCAACATCCCTGGAAACAAACACTTTGTTGTCAGATTGAGAATAAAATTAATATCCTCTTATTTCTTTTGGAATTCCAACAAAATAACATTTATCAGATTTAGAGCCAAGCTTATTAGAAAACATTCTTTTAATAGAAGCTTCACGTCCCCAAATCCTCATAAAAGGCATTTTGGGACAATTCCCATGCCATATCTCATATGATGCCTTTTCCATTGATTTAGATGGTACTCGTTTTAGTGTATACATGGAAATATGTGGAGTATAGCCCCAGAAGGTAGTCAGAACCTCAACTGAACTCATCATTGATCACACCATATCTAGAAATGTGTGATTCCTTCTTTCTGACACACCATTATTTGGAGGTGTTCTAGGTGGAGTCCATTGGGATACAATCCCATGGGCTCTATGAAGGTTCTCAAACACCTTGTTTAAGTATTCTATACTTCAATCGGAACCAAGTGCCTTAATATTTTTACCAAGTTGGTTCTATACTTCATTAATAAACTCTTTCAACTTGTCAAGAGTTTTTGACTTATGTTTCATTAAATTAACATAGCCATCCCTACTACAGTCATCAGTGAAGGTTATGAAGTACTAATACCCACCTCTAGCAGTTGTTCTAAAAGGTCCACTCACATCAATATGTATGAGTCCTAATGGATCACTAGCCCTCTCATTGTTACCAGTGAAAGGGGTCTTAGCCATCTTTCCCAAAACTCTTTTTAGTTTTGCTTTGATTCTTGGACTCAGCTCCGCTGATCACCATCATGGGATTTTTGTTATTTAATTTTGCTTCAACATGAATCAACATGGCAAGCAAGTATGACATTTTTCCAACCACATTATTCACATGATAACATGCAATAAAACAACTATATGATTCTGGCATTGTCTTTAGAATCATATCAGTGGCCAACTCTTGGCTCAAGGTGAATCCCAATTCTTTAAGGTGATACACATGTATAATCATATTGAGCACATGTTCTTCTACTGAGGTTCCCTCTGTAAGCTTGGACTCGAGTAGAACCTTTAGGATATCATCCCTTTCTTGCTTTGCAAGACCAAGTGTCACTTTCTTAAGATGTGTTACCATCTCAAGAACACTCATGTCCTCGCACTGCTCATGCAACACATAGTTCATGTAGCTAAGCATAAGGTACTTTATCTCTAAGGCATCATCGGCAAGCTTCCAGTAAGCATCCACTTATGTCCTAGGTGCATCATGAGTAGGTATTTCTAGCACTAGTTTGTCATGGATAGAGCTTGCACTCTTCAGTGAGAACCCTTCTCAAAGTGCAAAACCAGTCGTGGAAATTTATCATTTCAAGTTTGTCCTTCTTAAGGACCAATCATAATTCATATTTATTCTCCATTTGATTCTATAAGAGAAAATTTTCATTAGTCAAAAACCCTTTTTTGATTTTATTTTATTTGAAAATTTTGACAATATTAATTAGTTCTTTCATTATTATTGCTCCCACTATTTATTTCAAACTGATATCACTCAATATAAATTTCGAACATTGTAGTGTACAATATTCTAGTGGGCCAGATCCAAGATAATTTGACTGCCACATATACTTTATCCAATCACCATATATATAGTACGTATCATATATATGTTATATCCCATGACCAAAACATGTAATAAATGAAAGCAATGGTTATGTGACGTGATATTTTTGAACGCACTAACAAACTCACTCGGGGTTGAAATCCCCGAGCATTTACCAAAACCAAAGTGCAATAATACCACCCGCAAGTGAACAAGTCTTATCGCAGTATAGTTAAGGATCGAACCCAAAGGACAACCTTTTTAAGAATCTTTGTCAGTCGAATCTAGCTCAAGTAAAACTAATATTTAGAATGATTGGTTGATTTGAGGTTACTTAAACTAATTGCAAGAAAGTAAAATCTGAATTAAAGTTGGGTTTAGATCAATGATATGGAATCACTGGGATGGTACAAAGTTTCACTACCGCTACACACGCAAACACATTCAATCACAAACAAACAAGGAAAGATATATGAATCTAAATGGAGCGGCTGCAGAACCCCCCATTAGGCCGTTAGGTTCGCGTAAGCATCACCTTAGGCATCAGATGTCTCATCACCAACCGGATCACTTACTTACAGCTCTGAAGAAAATCCCATTCTATTTCTAGTTTGGCAGTCAACCACATTAATTGATAATCAAGCAGGTGATAGATCTACAAACTAACATCGACGGTGAACAAGGCGATAAAAATCCAACTAAGGCTGTGGTCCTCCCTGAGGGATGTTTAGACCACAGAAGTGTCACCATAGGTTAGATGTCTCGTCCCCTCACGGATCATACACTTACGACCTCAAGGAATCCTTTCAGAAGTTCTCATCAAGGATTTGAACTTGTAAACCGCCATTCCACCCCATACATAGAAGATTTCACAATATAGGAAAGAACAAGATGAAAGCAAGTAGATAATCGACTACAAACATACCAACTAACAACGTAATGAAAAGTTATATACATTGCCACAGATAGTTTAACAAAAAACATGATTTTCATGGGCAGCGGGGCTAGTCCCCGCACCCCAGTGAAATGGTACTACTCGCTCATGATGCGAGAGACAAGAAGAATGAAAAAGAGAGAGAAATACACCATGAACTCGGTGCAGAAGGTAGTCACAACTCAGTGAAGAGGATACGGCCTTCTACGTCGTGTTAGAGAAGATCTAGATGCGAACGGGAGTTTCCAAGACAGATTAGACAGTCTCCCTCGCTCCGTCTTCCTTCTCTCCTCAGCCTCCTTAGTTGCAACACGGGCAGTCGGTGGAATGGAACTGGCATAAACTGGACTGGATTTGGATCAGAACTATGTTTAGGAAGCCTGGCGGTGTTTGGATCCAATGTCCAAGCGAGGACCTTTGGGGTCCTATTTATAGGCACAGGACTGACCCCCAAACAGTCTTGGATAAAGAGAGACCAAACAGTCTCATTTAAATCAGCCCCAAACGGTCTGTAGAAACAGACCAAACGGTCCTGGAAATATCTTCTCCAAACGGTCTGGAGACCGTTTGCTACCAAACGGTCTGGAGACCGTTTGAGAGCAAACGATATGGAGACCGTTTGAGGGCAAACGGTTTCATGTGCATAGATCAAATGATCTTCACTGATTGGCAGCAACAAACGATTTGCAAACCGTTTAATCATCAAACGATCTTCATCTTTGACTTCGGCAAACGGTCTGCCATTTCAGCCAAACAATCTCTACTTCAATAAACGGTCTGCTAGTATTTTGTCCAATCGACCTCGCTGCAATCCTCCAAACGATCCTGATAGTCATCAACTCAAACGGTCTCTATGGTTTCCTTTTTCTCAACTGATTTGGTCTACTAGATCATGTCTAAACGAACTTGAATCCTAGGCCATACAGTCTGATAAGCAAAGGTTTCTTCTTAAAGCTCAACCATCCACACATCCGTGGGTTTTGCGGTCCTTCCATGGTGGCATCGTGGCTGTACGTAGTAGGTGCGGAGGTGCTGCAACTGCGGGGGAGGCAATGGAAGCTTGAACTAGCAGGTCAGCGGCGTCGGAAGGTAGGGGACGACACGCCACGACCGTGTTTGAGGCACCACGGTCGTGGTGATGCTGCTGTCCCATGGCCGTGTTGCCTTGCACGAGCGTGGTGGGTGAGAAGTTGGACTCTGATGGCATCGTGCCACGGCCATGGCGAGACACCACAGTCGTGGTGAGGTAGCTGCCACACGGCCGTGCCGCCTTGCACGGGCGTGGCGAGTATGAAGTCAGGCGTTGGGGAAGATCCACCACGGTCGTGGTGATGGCAGACGACCATGGCCATTTTGGACCACCACGGCCGTGGTCAGGACTTCGCTTCGCGATCTTGAGTTCATGCACTGCTCGATCCCTTGCGGCTGAGTGATTCCTCCAAACGGTCTCTGCTACTCAAATGGTCTTGGGATCTCATGGAACCAAACAGTCTTGGGACCGCATGGGTGGAATTACTTGGTTAGATTTCTTGACCTGATCCAGATATGAAGGCAGACCGTGCCTGCTTGTTAAGCTTTGTCAAAACCTGCATTAAATGAACAATATTTAGTTAAAACCTTGATAATCGAATCAATTAAGTTGATTTGGGCATTATGATTCACATTGGTATTTAATGAGTGAGAAAGTATATATATGGAGTTGAATTTGTTTCAAAGTGATAGTTGAATTCCATGATGAATATGCATTCATCAAAACACCCCAAACTTAAACGTTGCTCGTCCTCGAGTAACACAAAATCTGAAACAATCGCCAAATGAATACTTTCAATTCGTGTGATTGCTTCATCTTCATATCATGAATGTTTTCTTTTTGTGCAATATGACTCAGTATCTCAACCTCCTAAGACCATAAATCACATCTTACCATATCTTCGTTCCTGAGTTCATTTTCCAAAATCACTTCCTCCTCACTTTTTCCAACAATAAGCATGTCAAAGAGTTTCGTAAGAGTTCAGAGACACCCGCAGAACGACAAGTGTGCATTTGATCTGACACTGGTGTTTTTCAGGATAGGGTAGGCAATCATCGTGCCATTAGGTAGAAAAGGGAGTGAAGGGTGGTATGGAAGGAAGAAGTAAATCTCTCCTCTATTCGAATCAAGATTTTTATTTGCTTTGCAATTTCATTTATTGCATTTTTTGTACGAATCTCTCCTCTATTCGACTCGAGATTGCATTTCTTTTTGTGTGCACTTTGGCATCTTTTTGTTTGCAAATATCTCCTCTATTTGACTCGAGATTGCATTTTTGGTGGTACGCCCCTATTTTTTTGCGAGGGATATGGAAGAAGTTGATAAAGAGGGAAGTGGCGTGCCACCCCGAACTTAGGGTTTGGCACATATTCAGCTATTTTTGTTTCTTTTTAATGAATGGAGGGATACAAAGATGATAGAAGAGGTGTAGAAGAGAGTTCAGATCAGAATGCAACTTGATTTACAATTCAATGAACCGAGTTGTTCTCTTTATAGTACTCTGCTCAAATAATGACTTGATGAGGATCCTGTGCAGATTCCATGTTGTTGTTCCACTAGTCAGTTAGGAAGCATGACGTGTTTGATCCGTATCAGTTTGATAGACGCTTGTCATTTTTGCAAAAGTATCATGATGTTAGGAATCATAAGCTTCACAAGATGATTTCAAGCAAAAGGCTTGTTTCAAAAATTGGTTCTTTTGAGGATTTACTTCGAATAAGGAGGATATAATGATTGAAAAAGCATATCAATTTAGTTAGTGACTTTTAATGAAACCAGAAAGAGTAAGAAAAGTGTCAAAAATTCATCAAGTATCTGTTCAACTTCTTTGAAAGACATTAAAGAATTTTGAAATTTTCGAATTTTTTTATCAAGAATGTGATAGTGAAAACTTAAGTATGAAAAGGATGGGTGTAGGTGGAAAGTCAGGTACGTACCACCCACCCTCCACCCTGAACTTAGAGATTTTCTCGTCACGAGCAAACCCTAAATCCAAGATGGAGGGAAAAATCATGCCAGAATGACCACCAGGTGTGGTTGCGTTCCAATCAACGAGCATCCTTTTATCTAAAAATCTCAAAGGTAAAGAGCAATTAGAACTTAAAATAGCATCTTGCGATGCTAAATTTATTTAATGAAAAATTAACTAGAAGGTAAAAACAGAATTGAAGGGAGGAAAAACAAATTTATTGATCGGGTTGCCTCCCGACAAGCGCCTTTATTTTATGTCGATGGCTCAAATGAGCCCCTTAGATTTACGGTGGATCCTTGGGATTGGTGAGTTCCAGCGTTGCTTTAGTGCCTATGTCAGTGGAGGTGAGATATCTCTTTAAGCGGTGACCATTTGCCATAAATTCACCTAACTTTTCACTCCATAAAGAGAAAGCACCATGTGGAGAGGTGCTCTTGATGATGTATGGTCCAGACCAGCGTGAGCAGAGTTTTCCTGGGAATAACTTTAACCTTGAGTTGAATAGCAGAACTTGGCCTCCCACTTGTATGTCTTTCCTTTTCAGATGTTCATCATGCCAAAGTTTTGTGCGTTCTTTGTAGATTTGTGCATTCTCATAAGCTGTCATCTTGAGTTCCTCCAGCTCTTGGAGTTGCAGAATCCTGGCTTGGCCTACTTTATTCATATCAAAGTTTAGTTGTTTAATTGCCCACCATGCTTTGTGTTCCAGTTCCACTGGAAGGTGGCAAGATTTTCCATATGTTAATCGAAAAGGTGTAGTTCCAATGGGAGTTTTATAAGCAGTACGATAGGCCCATAAGGCATCATTGATTTTTGTTGACCAATCCTTTCGATTGCGTCCTACAGTTTTGTCCAAAATATCATTTAGTTGACGGTTAGAGACCTCTACCTGTCCACTTGTTTGTCGATGGTAAGGTGAGGCTACCTTATGTGTTACACCATATTTTCTCAATAAAGCTTCAAAGCTTCTTTCAAGGAAGTGGGACCCTCCGTCAGATATCACAGTTCGTGGCACTCCAAAATGTGGGAAGATAATATCTTTGAATAATTTGATGACGGGTTTGGAATCACTAGTGACGATTGGTATAGCTTCAACCCATTTTGAGACGTTGTCTACCGCCACTAGGATGTATGAAAATCCATGCGAAGATGGGAATGGACCCATGTAGTCCATCCTCCATACATCGAATATCTCTACTTCTTGCCAAAGATTCAGCGGCATCTCATCCCTCTTTGTTATATTGCCTGATCTTTGACATTTGTCACATGACAGGACAAAGTCGTAGGAATCTTTGGATATGGTTGGCCAGAAGAATCCACATTGTAAAACCTTCAAAGCAGTCTTTTTAGAGCTCATATGTCCTCCCACTGGTCCCGAGTGACATTGTTCCAAAATAAGTTGAGCTTCTTCTTCGTCGATACATCGTCTATACAGACCATCATCACATAGTTTAAAAAGATATGGCTCATCCCAGTGATATTGTTTTGCATCATGCATAAATTTCTTTAGTGCATTTCCAGTGCATTGGGGATGGATAACCCCGGCAGCAAGGTAATTCACGAAATCTGAGTACCACGGTACAATTTCTGAGACTTTCATTAGTTGATCATCTGGCAGGGAATCATTGATCGAAATCTTCTCAGTATCCAAAGTGTGGATGCAGCTGAGGTGGTCTGCTACAACATTCTCTGTACCCTTTTTGTCTCTTATCTCCAGATCAAATTCTTACAATAGGAGAATCCATCTAATTAACCTGGGTTTCACATTTTTCTTTTCCAGAAGGTAACGAATGGCAGTGTGGTCTGTGTAGACAATGACCTTCAAACCAATTAGGTAGGATTTGAACTTGTCAAAGGCATACACGACTGCTAGAAGTTCTTTCTCGATAGTAGCGTAATTCCTTTGGGCTTCATCAAGAGTTTTTGACGCATAATAGATCACATAGTGTTTCTTCTTTATATCTTTCCCTAAAACAGCGCCCACAACATAATCACTGGCATCACACATAATTTCAAAAGGATGGTCCCAGTCGGGAGCTCTAATGATGGGGGTGGTTGTAAGGGTATGCTTCAGTGTGTTGAATCTTTTGACACATTCTTCATTGAAATTGAAATCAATATCCTTTAGTAATAGGTTCGTCATTGGCTTCGTTATCTTGGAAAAATCCTTTATGAATCTTCTATAAAACTCGACATGACCAAGGAAAGCACGGACTTCTTTTACATTTGCGGGGATAGCCAGTTTAGAAATCACTTCAATCTTAGCTTTATCTACTTCAATTCCACTATTGTTGACCCTATGGCCCAGGACAATGCCTTCTTTTACCATAAAATGGCATTTTTCCCAATTTAGCCCGAGACGCGCTTCTTCACAACGTTTGAGGACCAGGGAGAGGTGTTTTAGACATGAATCGAATCAATCTCCAAAAATGGAAAAATCATCCATGAAAACCTCCATAATACTTTTAGTAAGCCCGAAGAATATAGCAGCCATGCAACGTTGAAAAGTTGTGGGTGCATTGCAGAGACCAAACGACATTCTTTTAAATGCATATGTCCCGAATGGGTAGGTAAATGTTGTCTTCTCTTGGTCATCTGGATGTTTGGGTATTTGATAGAATCCAGAGTAACCATCAAGATAACAGAAATATTCTTGATGAGCCAACCTTTCTAGGACTTGATCAAGGAAGGGCATTGGAAAATGATCTTTTCGAGTTGCCTTGTTCAATTTTCTATAATCTATGCACATCCTCCACCCTATGACTGTTCGAGTGGGGATGAGTTCATTGTTTTCATTCCGTGTAACAGTTGTTCCACCTTTCTTCGGGACAACATGCACTGGGCTCACCCATGGCGAATCAGATATCGGATAGATTATTCCAGCTGTGAGCAATTTAATGACCTCGCTACGGACCACTTCCTTCATATTAGGATTCAACTTCCATTGATGCTCAATAGTCGGCTTGTGATCTTCCATCATAGGGATCTTATGCATACACAATGCTTGACCGACCCCAGTGAGGTCACTCATTTTATAGCCGATGGCTTTCTTTCTTTCCCTTAATTCCTTTAGGAGTTTATTTTCATGTTCAACTGTTAGATCGGAATTTATAATAACTGGGCAAACCTTGAGATCATCTAAAAACACGTACTTCAGTCCTTCGGGTAGGGGCTTCATTTTGGGAGCCTCTGGTTTTTCGCTTGTTTCTTCTATAGTTTCCATAGCTTTGAGTTCTTCACTAGTGGCTTCAACATCTTCTTTAGCGGAGTCGAGGGATTCGATGCAATCTTTTACTTGTTCGTCAATTAGTTCATCAACTGATGGGTTCGTTAAGGCAACTTCTAAAGGATCGTCTGATTTATGATGCTCTTGGGTCAGAAGTGACATTTACTCAATGCAATCAATCAAATATACTTCTTCTTGCATACTTGGTCTTCTCATACTTTCAAAAACCTTAAATTCGAGAGTTTCTTTGCCTAATCTGAGCAGTAAGGTACCAACTTCAACATCAATTAGGGCTCTTGTAGTGGCGAGGAACGGACGGCCAAAAATGAGAGGATATCTGGCATCTTCTTTTATA
Source organism: Alisma plantago-aquatica (assembly GCA_963693085.1). Taxonomy (NCBI): domain Eukaryota; kingdom Viridiplantae; phylum Streptophyta; class Magnoliopsida; order Alismatales; family Alismataceae; genus Alisma; species Alisma plantago-aquatica. Next base: position 144,228,808 of record OY856409.1, on the reverse strand, counting down.
TCCATAATAATGAAGTCGCATGGAACATATGTATCCTTACCTACCTTGACCGGGACACCTTTGAGGATTCCTAACAGACGTTTTATTGAATTGTCTGCGAGCTATATAGCCATGCCAGTAGGAAGCAATTCTGCAAATCCTAATCTTTTGCATAGGCTGAGTGGCATAATAGAGATGCTTGCACCTAGATCTACCAATCCTTTCTTGCATGATGAGTCGCCAATGTGACATGAAATTCCAAAGGATCCCGGGTGTTTTTGTTTCTTGGGAATCTCGCTCAATATGATATCCGATGTAGTTGTTGCCAGTTTTACTGTCTCATATTCCTCAGTTATATACTTCCTGGTTAGGAGTGACTTTAGGTACTTAGTCCAGGCTGGTATCTTTGCCAGAGCATCTAAGAAGGGTATATCAACATGAAGTTTCTTCATAGCCTCTTTAAACTTATTGAATCTAGTATCGAGCTTGGTTTGCCTTAGACGGGCTGGGAAGGGTATACGAGGCTTATATACAGGAATATCAGGTTCTGGTGTTTTAGTTTCTTCATCAGTAGGTTTCTCAAGGTTTCCCTTATCTGTCTTATCATCTTTTGATTGAGACTCTAGTGTTGTTGAGGCTTAGACAATCACAGGTTCATCTTTGTCTGTAATAACCACAAGTGTCTTTGTAGGGGGATCCGAACAGTCTTTTCCTGACCTGGTGGTGACTGCCTTCAACTGTTCAGGATGCTTAGGATTGTTCTCAGGTTGGTCATCAAAGACTCCAACAGGTGGTTTTATGCTAGCTGCGAGTTGATCTAATTGAGATTCAATAGCCTTCTGCTGAGCTTGTTGGTTATCTATCATGGTTTGCTGAGTTTGCAACATCTTTTCAATGGCTGATAGCTTGTCATCAGAAGAGACGGGTCCTGCTTACTATCCTTGCTGTTGATTAAGATTATGATACTGAGAGTTGTTTTGATAATTATTGTAGTTCCTATTCTGAAAGTTCCCCTTGAAATTTCCTTGATTCCCAAAATTCTGTTGTTGATTATACTGAATCCTGGTGGGCCACTTGGTTGATTGTTTGAACCAAATTGATGCGAGTTTACTGCTCCAGAGGGATTTCCATATTGAAAACCTGGGTGATTCCTATTCTGATTCGGATTGTAATAACTTTGCCCAGGAATAGTGTTGATAGCATTAAGATTTTCCATCTGACCATTATCTCCTTGTCCGCATACATTGCTCAGAACAACATCATAGAGAACATTGAATGATAAAGTGGAATGATCGGTGCTCTTACATGCTTCATAGAATAGGGAAGTGGACTTGACCTGTTCCGGTGGCCGAGTGGGTGAACGTCCTCTTCCAATAGCAGCAAGAGATGATTCAATATGGTCTTGCTTGGAAACTAAGATCTTTAAGGTTTCAGCGATAGACTTGTACTCGGGAGTAGCTTCGGCCATAGCTACTTTCAAAACTCCTTTACCTACAGATCTACCCCAATTGGCTTGATTTTCTGCCCCTAGGGTGACAACTCTCCATGCACTGTCATAACTTTGATGCATGAAGTTTCCTCCAGATGAGGAATCTGGAAACCTCTTAATATCATCATCCACACCCCTATAGAAAATTTGATGAGTTGATTCTTAGGAATTCCGTGGTATGGACATTTATGTAGAAGCTCTTTGTACCTATCCCATGCTTCAGCGAGAGTTTCACCAGGGACTTGAGTGAAATTTGTTATCTGACCCCTAATTTCATATGTGAGAGACAGAGGATAGAATTTTTCCAGAAACACATTTTGGAGTTGTTCCCAGGTGGTGATGGGTATTTCACTTTGCAATGAATTGTACCAACTTATGGCTCTATCAGCAAGGGAATACTTGAAGAGACAGAGTCGAATGGCATCATCATTGACTCCATTTTGCTTTGTCATAGCATATAGATCGATGAATCTCAGAAGATGTTCTTGACTGTCCTCTGCTTGTTTGCCATAGAAAGGGTTGTTTTGAAGCAATGTGATCCAATGTGCCCTAATCTCAAAATTGGCAGCATTGATGGGAGGAGGCTGTACTGGATGATGAACATTCACAGCTTTCGAGATTGAGAACTCTCTAAGATCCTTTTGTAGTTCGGCTGCTTGCGCGGCTGCTTGTACTGCTAGGATTTCCTGCTGAACCGCAGCTCTGGCTTCTTACATGAGCCTCTCTCTTTGTGCATTGATGGCTTGAGCCACCCTTCGGGCTACCTCTTCTTCTTGAGCCATCCTTGCTTGATTCTCTCTGATATGACAATGGAAAGTTTTGTCTATCTCGAGATCAAAACTCGCTGTGAGTCCGGGGCTGTCTGATCAGTGCATGCACTACGCCTTGGATTGTACTTGAAAATAGAAAGATTTCAAAGGTGAGAACCATGAAATAAAGTCAAATTCAAGTAGATGATCGATTGTTTCAAAAGAAAAAGCAAAATCCTAGATCAGTCTTAAAAGAACCAGATTTGACTGACTGATTCCGTTGTCCCCGGCAACGACGCCAGAATTTGACGTGATATTTTTGAACGCACTAACAAACTCACTCGGGGTTGAAATCCTCGAGCTTTTACCAAAACCAAAGTGCAATAATACCACCCGCAAGCGGACGAGTCTTATCGCAGTATAGTTAAGGATCGAACCCAAAGGACAACCTTTTTAAGAATCTTTGTCAGTCGAATCTAGCTCAAGTAAAACTAATATTTAGAACGATTGGTTGATTTGAGGTTACTTAAACTAATTGCAAGAAAGTAAAAGCTGAATTAAAGTTGGGTTTAGATCAATGATATGGAATCGCTGGGATGGTATCGGGTTTCACCACCGCTACACATGCAAACACATTCAATCACAAATAAACAAGGCAAGATATATCAATCCAAATGGAGCGGCTGCAGAACCCCCCGTTAGGGCGTTAGGTTCACGTAAGCATCACCTTAGGCATCAGATGTCTCGTCACCAACCAGATCACTTACTTACAGCTCCGAAGAAAATCCCATTCTATTTCTAGTTTGGGAGTCAACCACATTAATTGATAAGAAAGCAGGTGATAGATCTACAAACTAACATCAACGATAAACAAGACGATACAGAATCCAACTAAGGCTGTGGTCCTCCCTGAGGGATGTTTAGAACATAGAAGTGTCACCATAGGTTAGATGTCTCGTCCCCTCACTGATCATACACTTACGACATCAAGGAATCCTTTTAGAAGTTCTCGTCAAGGAGTCGAACTTGTAAACCACCATTCCACCCCATACATAGAAGATTTCACAATATAGGAAAGAACATGATGAACGCAAGTAGATAATCGACTACAAACATACTAACAAACAACGAAATGGAAAGTTATATACATTGCCACAGATAGTTTAACAAAAGAACATGATTTGCATGGGCAGCGGGGCTAGTCCCCGCACCCCAGCGAAATAGTACTACTCGCTCATGATGTGAGAGACAAGAAGAATGAGAAAGAGAGAGAAATCTAACATGAACTCGGTGCAGAAGGTAGTCACAACTCAGTGAAGAGGATACGACCTTCTACATCATGTTAGAGCAGATCTGGACGTGAACGGGAGTTGCCAAGACAGATCAGACAGTCTCCCTTGCTCCGTCTTCCTTCTCTCCTCAGCCTCCTTGGTTGCAACACGGGCAGTCGGTGGAATGGAACTGGCGTAAACTGGACTGGATTTGGATCGTAACTGTGTTCGGGCAGCCTGGCGGCGTCCGGATATGATGTCCAAGCGAGGACCTTTGGGGTCCTATTTATAGGCACATGAATGACCCCCAAACGGTCTTGGATAAAGAGAGACCAAACAGTTTCATTTAAATCAGCCCCAAATGGTCTGTAGAAACAGACCAAACGGTCCTAGAAATATCTTCTCCAAACGGTCTGGAGACTGTTTGCTACCAAACAGTCTGGAGACTGTTTGAGAGAAAATGGTCTAGAGACCGTTTGAGGGCAAACAGTTTCATGTGCATAGATCAAATGGTATTCACTGATTGGAAACAACAAACAGTTTGCAAACCATTTAATCACCAAACGGTCTTCATCTTTGACTTTGGCAAACGGTCTTCCATTTCAGCCAAACGATCTCTACTTCAGCAAATGGTCTGCTAGTATTTTGTCCAATCGACCTCTCTGCAATCCTCCAAATGATCCTGATAGTCATCAACTCAAACGGTCTCTATGGTTTCCTTTTACTCAACCGATTTGGTCTGCTGGATCACGTCTAAACGACCTTGAATCCTAGGCCATACGGTCTGGTAAGCAAAGGTTTCTTCTTAAAGCTCGGCGATCCACACATCCGTGGGTCTTGCGGCCCTTCCATGGTGGCGGTGTGCCTGTAGGTAGCAGGTGCGGAGGTGCTGCAACCGCGGGGGAGGCAATGGAAGCTTGAACTAGCAGGTCAGCGACGTCGAAAGGTAGGGGACGACGCGCCACGACCGTGTTTGAGGCACCACGGTCGTGGTGATGCTGTTGTCCCACGACCGTGTTGCCTTGCACGGGCGTGGTGGGTGAGAACTTGGACTCTGATGGCATTGTGCCACGGCCGTGGCGAGACACCATGGTTGTGGTGAGGTAGCTGCCACATGAACGTGCCGCCTTGTACGGGCATGGCGAGTATGAAGTCAGGCATTGGGGAAGATCCATCACGGTCGTGGCCATGTCACACGGTCGTGGTGATGGCAGATGACCACATACGTTTTGGACCACCACGGCCGTGGTCAAGACTCCACTTCGCGATCTTGAGTTCATGCACTGCTCGATCCCTTGTGGATGAGTGATTCCTCCAAACGGTCTCTGCTACTCAAATGGTCTTGGGACCGCATGTAACCAAACAGTCTTGGGACCGCATGGGTGGAATTACTTGGTTAGATTTCTTGACCTGAGCCATAGATGAAGGCAAACCCTACCTGCTTGTTAAGATTTGTCAAAACCTGCATTAAATGAACAATATTGAGTTAAAACCTTGATAATCGAATCAATTAAGTTGATTTGGGCATTATGATTCACATTGGTATTTAATGAGTGAGAAAGTATATATATGGAGTTGAATTTGTTTCAAAGTGATAGTTGAATTCCATGATGAATATGCATTCATAATTATGTCCAGCCTAATGTAATTCCTTGGAGCCACAAGGAATTAACACATCTAGGTCTACATCATATGCAGAAACATGTTGTTAATGAAGATCCACACTTGCCAATCTAGGTTGATCGGTTCGGCTCACCTCCTAGTCGGTCATTTGGTTGTCTGGTTCTTCTGTCCACCATTTGTTGGCTCCTCCAGGTGATCGGTTGGGTCCACCAATTAATCAGATTGGCTCATCCACCTGGTCCTCCATGGTCCTCCATCTTCTTGACTCATCTTTGAGACGTCATCTTCTTCTTCATAACAAGAAGGTAAACTATCCTACTTTTACATGATTATTGATGAAACTTCAAGTTATATTCGAGGGGAGAAAGGGTAGAAAAGAATTAACTTTACATGGGGAAGATATGATAGAGGCTCAATATGCAAACCGAGTTAAAAGGATAAACCAACCATACAACCCTGCACAAATAACAGGGGTTATTGGCCAAAACCATGCTATACATCTACCATCAAAACCACTTTTAGGGTGATGTGTGTAAATTGTGTGTGTGTGTGTATGTGTGTGTATGTGTGTGTGTATATATATATGGCCATTCATTTGCTACATGCACGAATAACTAACCTTAGTTACTCATACATATGTTTTGTAATAGGAAGATACATATTTGTAATTAGACAAACATTATTTATAATGAGATGACCAAATTTGTAATACAAGCACTTATTTTGTATTACACATCTGATTACAGTAAAAATAATATTTATGATAGTAGTTTACGTTGTAATAAAAAATGAGTATTTATATCAAAAATGTGGTCATCTCGCTACAAATGTTGTCTGTCTCATTACAAACATGTACCTTTCTATTACAAAATAGATCCATGCGTAATCAAAGTTAGTTACTTGCATGGCTAGTGAAGTATACCCCATATATATATATATTAGTTTGGGATTATTGTGGTATTGGAGTTGACAAGAAATTATTGCATCGCATGCAATAATTAAATGATAAAATCAAATTATTGCATTACATCCAATCATATATATAAAGCAAATTACATGATTTTATGCATCAACATGATCGTATCTTACAACATATGAATCATAAGCATGAAAATATGTTTATTGGAATTTTATGATAATTTTAGGCCATCGTTTGATATTTATTATCCATGAAACAAGCATAAAACATCTTTCATGATATCACTATGATTTAAGCATAAAAAGACTTATATCATGGTTTCATATTATTCTACACATTTTTTAGAGAATAACAATACCTTGTTTGCATTTTTTGATAAACATTCTATTTTTTATGAATTATGCAAGATCTGAGTATTTCTTAGGATTTTACCTCATCGGCCAATCGACCACTTCCACGTGGCTGGGCGCTTCCCTTTACTTGAGGCAGGCGGCCAGTTTGGGTTTGAGGGTTGGTTCACTAGTCTGGACCCGGTCCTCCTGTGCGTGTGTCTCCTTTCTCCAGCGCCGCTGGGATCTGCTTCAGGACGAAGTTGTCGCCACATAGCAAGGCAACGACCGGCCTCTTCTCCTAGCGGTCTACACGAAACGGACACCTGAGTTATCTATATCAGCGATGAAGCCTCCGCCGTGTTGACCTGGAACGCTGGTGAGAGGTTAGCCATGCTCTGCTTGCCTCCATCTCTCTCTCACATCGAGTATGCAGCGGGACTCACTGTTTCCACGACACGGCCGCCGCCTGGGCAAGGTTCCTGGCATGCAACCAAGAACGCCATCGCTGCCGAGCAGCGTGTCCTTCCTCCTTAGAGCTTCCCGATTGCAAACTCAAGGGTCGTGGCTGCCGCTTGGACTAGCTCCAATGAGGAACAAACAGAGTACGTGCTCCACTTCATGAGTGGCGCTGCACCTCCAAACTCTGACGACAGGTCGACAACTTCCAGATCTTCTCACTCGCCTCGAGTTTCTCGCATCTACAGTGTCGCACCTATGTCTCCTCCTCTATAACTACACCGACACAACACCTCTCTACTCGACACCTTCATGTGTCCGTGCTTGGCACCATCATCGATCCTAACTCTAGTGTGCGGTCAGCGACCAAAACCTTTGGTGCATACAGACAAAACTACACAGGTGGAGGTTGACGGTGTGAGCCAGGACTCTGGCGAGGCTAGCAGCAGCTGATCACCTCTGAACTCCCTTTCCTCTATGCTCGTGAGGTCTGCTGCTGGGTGAGGGTCAGGGTGGATATGCCTGATGGAAAGCGAAGCCAACTGCCCACTCCTAGTCGCACGTCCTCGTCTTGGATCATGGGCACCCCACATCTCGGTCACAAACCATAGGAGGTCGAGGGAAATACACAACCATCAGATCCATGTTACACTGCCTAGATCAAAGAGAGCTATAAGGCGATCCGTGGACTAGCCCACAACCAGGCCATGTGACATCAACTGACATCCATAACTTAGGCTAAAAGATCAATTATCTTGGTCCATAATACACATTAATTCATCATTTTCAAACCTCAATAACTTCATCTAGGAACCTCTATTCTTCATCACATTTTAACCATCATTTTAACACAACTCTCTTACAAATCTTAATATAACTCAACCATGTGATTTCATTTATGTCATTGAACATTCAGGATTCCAAAAGTCCACTCCATCACATCCTACACACCTTAAAAGAAATTCCGTCCTCAGAATTAAGCTAGAAAACCCACTTTGTCACATCATATACATCTTAAAAGAACTTTCGTCCTCGAAAGTCAACGATACTCATACTCCAAGGAAAACCTTATCTTTCCTTCATCCACATGTAGGCACTATTCTATGTGTAACATATCTGTAAAGGTTACCTAGAACCATGCATCCAAAGCACATTTAGGAGGTTTCAAAAGCATCAAGGGTGAAACCTCACTCCATAGAAGGCTCAACCAAGGGTTTAGAAGCTTAGATTATGTCATTACATATCTCCTATATTAGGGTTGCATCTTCATTTTTACCACGTATTAGGGTTCCCACATCATATTACCATGTTCTAAAGGGGTTAACTAAAGTTAACCCATACATCAAGGTGTCATCAACATTTTATATTGTGCTATATTTTCAACATATTTATTAAGCACTAACATTATCACTATTTGTCATATATCATTAAGATGATGTCCTTTCCTTGTTCGTATAAATTGCAACATTTACTAGTGATTTCATCACACGATTAGTTGATAGTATCACATTATCATCATTATTCTTGTATACTATTAACCATCTATGCATCAATATCTATTAAACCATTTCTATATTTCCATCATATCACGTCTACATATCACATCTTGAGATTAGATCACATCCTTACTTATATTTTATCATGTTTGTGCTACACAAACTTATGCAAGTGGCACATATATCAAAACTTTACTTAGGCCAAAAGAGGTTCCTCTAACCCATACCACGAGGGTAGTGCCATGCTCAGTCTCTCTGAGCTAACTCAACTCTATGAGTATCTCACATGCATATACTTTATATTTCCTCTCGGTCTAGGGTTCTCGGGTTACCTCATTGGCACTAGTGATCAACTTCACAAGATTTAGCCACATAAGCACAAACCAAAGCATGCTATGATATTATCTTCATAGGTCTCTACCCATGAAACATCTTACCCAAAACTCTCTTATGTACACCACAAGATTCCTATGTGGGAAACCACCCACCCGAGCATGAGGCTTCACAGAAACTAAGGTAGCTACCTCCTCTAGGGTCTTGGGCTCTCTCCCTCACCCAGATGGAAGGCACTCATATTCATGTTCGCATGCACATATATCTAGCCTCTCTCTGTCTCTAGAGTTTGGTCCTTCCAAGGACATCTAGGGTTCAAAAAAACTATAGGAATCATACATAAAGCAACCCAACTCAATCACTCAGGAGTAGTCTAGTTTAGGACATATCATATCACATATTTCTCGTATTTCTCATATCATGGAGTCTAGGTTCTCTGACCTTCTCCCTGTGGGTCTTTCTCTCTCTTGAGCTAACCCCAAAACTGGTCCTAACACTAGAGGTCCTCCTTCGTAGAAGAGCTTGAGGCTCATGCTGACTCACAACCTATCTTAACTTAACATATCTTATCTCATAAAAGCCGATTTACTTGCATCATCAAAACTTATCTCAAATCCTCAAAACTGGACTTTAATCCTTAGTGGCAAACATATATCATCATAACCATCTTATATAATATATACAAGACTTACATCATATCATCAAAACTTATTTCATCTATTCCATCTATCACATATACCAAACAAGGCTCTAGACATCTAATCTAGAACTACTCTCTCTTCTAGACTGATGTCATACACTTTCACTTATGTTTCATGACTACCTCCTACTCATACATGTGTGGGGACACATTTTGTAATACATATATATAATAAAATATTATATAGTTTTTCTCTGATAAAACAAGCGTCAGAGAAAACTATCGAGGTTCGATCCGTTTGGAATCCAAAACCAAATCCTGAAAATGAGTGTCCCACACATAGTAGAGAGTACAGTGTCATGAAAACTAGTGAAAAGGGTGAGAATAAGGGGTAGACTAGTGAAGCTACTCTAGACAACGTGCGCAATATGTCTAGGGTTTCGCTTCCCTTGATGCACATCATTTCCAAATAGTGCAACGTCCCATACCGCTGCACTACAAGGAAAGAATGACATCTAAGGACTTGCTACTCAGCAAGCACCAGTCTAGACCTAGTTCTCGAACATCTAGGTGCTAACCTAGAGGCTAGGTCAGATCTAGTCTCTAAAAGATGACTAATCCAACCCTAAAATATTATTAAGGTTCAAGGTTTTCTTTAGTTTGAGTTGCATAATGAGCAAATGTCAGGCTTTGCTATTGTTCATGTTCTGATACCACCTGTGACATCCCATGATTTTCTAAAACTTAATCTAACGTGTGACGTCCAAATTGAAACCCTCACCTCAGCGAGAATCCCAATTTAAACACCCCACACTAGGCTAAGAAGAAGAAAATCAGAGGAAGTCAGATGGAAACAACAATAGCACATGTACATGAACAATAATAAAACCCTACACACATGTTCACCATTCAACATATAATTACATCATGAATTGTTACAACATTTGATATTATATATTGAATAACAAACTTCTACATATACATGTACTACCACTAAACTGCAGGATCTTAAGACAACAGGTCCACCTGTACATCAGCTCGCCACACAACTCTACTATCCTGGATCTTCAAGAGCATAACCACAACCTAAACAAAAGATTACATGCGGTACACATCAGCACAATATTCAAGAATACTGTACTGAGTACGCCTACGTGTATTTTATATACCTCTCATCATATCTTGGCAATAAGATAAAACCAATATACTTGGCAATAATAGAAGAATATAAGAAAAGCATATACTTGCACAAAGATATTCATTAGAAAAAGAGAACACATATTTTAAGCTCATTTTCCATTATATGCTTGTGCATCTGCCTACCAATGGGATAGATGTGTTCAGGCCTTATGATCTGCTTACCAAAGAGATAGATCATTGTACATGTGATCTGCTTACCAAAGAGATAGATCACTCACTAGCACTATTCTTACCAAAGAGATATAGTGCTTTCATATAATGGAACAAATATATTATGTTTCATGTGTTCATAGCCATAAGTATGGAAAATCAGGCAACATATCATGCAAGAATAATCATTTCATCCAATACCATATGCCAAGTATTTTACTACTCATATAACACAAGTATATTGCATAATAAGCCAAGTAAGAGGTAATGGCATACCTTCCAAAGAGACATCCTATAATCACATATTCCTCATGTCATCTATAACTTTGTTAAACCTGATCAAGACAAGATCATATACTATCATCAGGAAATCATCATCTTACATCTCATCTTACCCTAGTCGTGTTCATATTAGGGTTTTCTTATCTCATTATGATATATACATTATTACTTGTCTTATCTTCATCCTTATGTGGGATTTATGTTACTGATGTTATGTTCTAGATTATAGTTTATCAACTGGATATACTCATGTGTCACATTATTATGATTTACTTAACTTAGTCTGATATTCCCTCTCTTAATTGTATTATTATCTTAGAATTATCTTACTGATGTCATATTGCAGATTATTATACATAATCTGAATATTTGGTTCCATATCATTATTTATACATGTTAACCCTAAGTCACACGTATTACTCAAATTAGGGTTTCATCATGTGTTTCAAGGTTCATCTTAATATAACAGGGATTCTATGCATCATCATGATCTCATAATTAAAACTGGTGTTCCATATACTGATATGGGATTACTCTGTAAATTTCATCGTTTATTGATCGTACATGTATTTATTGCATATTAATTAGGGTTATTAGCCCTAATTAGCCATATAAAGCAAATTACATGATTTTGTGCATCAACATGATACAACATATGAATCATAAGCATGAAAATAAGTTTATTGGAATTTTATGATAATTTTAGGCCATCGTTTGATATTTATTATCCACGAAACAAGCATAAACATCTTTCATGATATCACTATGATTTAAGCATAAAAAGACTTATATCATGGTTACATATTATTCTACACATTTTTCTGAGGATAACGATACCTTGTTTGCATTTTTCTGATAAACATTCTATTTTCTACGAATTATGCAAGATCTGAGTATTTCTAAGGATTTTACCTCATCGGCCAATTGGCCACTGCCACATGGCTGGGCGCTTCCCTTTACTTGAGGCAGGCGGCCATTTTGGGTTTGAGGGTTGGTTCACTAGTCTGGACCCGGTCCTCCTATGCGTGCGTCTCCTTTCTCCAGTGCCGCTGGGATCTACTCCTGGACAAAGTCGTCGCCGCACAGCAAGGCAACAACCTGCCTCTTCTCCTAGAAGTCTACACGAAACAGACACCTGAGGTATATGTATCAGCGATGAAGCCTCCGCCGCACTGACCTGGAACGCTGGTGAGAGGTTGGCCATGCTCTGCTCGCCTCCATCTCTCTCTCACGCCAAGTCCGCAGCGGGACTCACTGTTTCCACGACACGACCACCGCCTAGGAAAGGTTCCTGGCGTGCAACCAAGAACGCCATCGCTGCCGAGCAGCATGTACTTCCTCCTTAGAGCTTCACGATTGCAAACTCAAGGACTGTGACCACCGCCTGGATTAGCTCCGACACCTTCGTGCGTCCGTGCTTGGCACCATCATCGATCCTAACTCTAGTGTGCGGTCAGCCACCAAAACCTTTGGCGCATATAGACAAAACTACATAGGTGGTGGTTGATGCCGTGAGCCAGGACTCCAGCGAGGCTAGCGGCAGTTGATCACCTCTGAACTCCCTTTCCTCTGTGCTCGTGAGGTCTACTGTTGGGTGAGGGTCAGGGTGGATATGCCTGATGGAAAGCGAGGCCAACTGCCCACTCCTAGTCGCACGTCCTCATCGTGGATCATGGGCACCCCACATCTCAGTCACAAACCATAGGAGGTCGAGGGCAATACACAACCATCAGATCCATGTTACACTGCCTAGATCAAAGTGAGCTACAAGGCGATCCGTGGACTAGCCCTCAACCAGGCCGTGTGACATCATCTGACATCCATAGATTAGGCTAAAAAATCAAATAGCTTGGTCCATAATACACATTAATTCATCATTTTCAAACCTCAATAACTTCATCTAGGAACCTCTATTCTTCATCACATTTTAACCATCATTTTAACACAACTCCCTTACAAATCTTAATATAACTCAACCATGTGATTTCATTTATGTCATTGAACATTTAGGATTCCAAAATTCCACTCCATCACAACTTCCATTTGGCACACCATCTGGCATGGGAGACAGTCGCCTCATACTACGAGATGGTCGTCTGGAAGTTTCCCAATTGCACACAATATTGACAATTCGATTCCATAAATGTTAGACATTAATTCCTTGTACCACAAGTATTCTGCAATCAAAATGAGTTTGAGAAACTTCTAGAACATTCGTTTGGCCCCCACCCAGCCATCTCACACATAAAAAATGCTTATCTTTCTCACCCAGACGGCCGTCTGGCAAACTGAGCCAAGTCAGTCAGTACATCAGAATGAAATGATCAGTTCATAGCTCTGTTTGAGCATAACCTAGCCAATTTCAGTTCAAATTGGCCTAACACTCCAAACTCTTATATAAACCCTTGATATGATAGTTTGGCAATCCAAATAGTCGTATCACTCAATGAGATGGGCATTTAGTAGTTCAGTTAGCCTATTTGTTGAGTGAATCAATTACCTAAATGCTTTAGTAATTAATTCAATTGTCATTCAAGATCAAACTCCTCTTCTAGGTCAAGACCTATGTGTGTGACCCTATAGATCCCGTATTACATTGGTAGTGAATGTCTATAAAATCTTATGACATCACAAGTAATGAGCGGTGACTAATTGCGCATCAATGCTACCCAAGTAAATGAAAAGTTGGAGAACAACTTCAACCTACAATCTGTGTATGGTGTTGTAGTTTTTGTATAGTTCCTTTGTCACTGATGTCCATATTGAACTTGAGACATGGAGCATTCATCCTCTTCATCATTCAATCTTGTTTCTTGAACCAGAGCAGATTGTCTGAGATATATATAAGCTCAATATCACATATTGACTCACATGTGCATGGCCATGCATTTCTCAGTATTGCTAATCAAGAGGCCTGGGACATCAAACTCCTATAGGAGGGACAAATCTCATTTATATAACTCACAATCTATCCCCATGTGTCAAATTCACCCAATAATCACCTTTATAACAACCCATGTTTCATGAATGTGTTTGATGATGTCAAAGCGTACTCAACAACATGTGATGATTCCAGTGATTTCAGATCTAAGAACCAAAACCACCACCATCACTATGAGAGCTGACTATGACTTCCATGGTGATGGCTTCCATTTGTCAATATCACAGTGGGTCTGTATGATACACTATTCTCTAACATGTATTTGTATGCTTGGTTTGATATGGCCATATCATGACTAATGAGGTTTTGTCGTCAACCAACTCACACTCTGATCTTATGTGTCATTGTTGTCTATCAACTTTCCACAATAACAACTGATCAGGGACATAATGAGAACATTTATATGTATGATCTCATTTCCCCAAGTCCTATACTTGAAGACATACGTCATTGAGTAATATTATTCTCTAGACATTTGTAATGTTATATCATTATCTCATAATAAAATAAAATAAAATAAATTGGAAGGTTGCCTTTATTTATTAATCAAATAAATTACAAGTTATGCCATTACAATCATCATCCGATTCACTCTCTGGGCATACATACCAACACTTTATAGGTCTTGATCCCTATCTCATAGGATATGTCACCTAATCATTCATTGTTGAAGGGTTTTTTCATGCCAGTTCTCAGTATTCACAATATTGAGACGTTATTACTCATCATATGTGGAATATTCATATATGCTCCCACTAAATCTTTTGTAATCACAAATTTCATCTTTTATTTTGATTCAATTCAAACACTTTGACTATCTTATCAAGTCATAAGATCCCATCTATGAGATGCTTGTTTCAAATCTAGATTGAACTTTGTAGTTATTAGAATTTATTTGCATTCATGAAGTTATAAAACATTTTAGTTGTGTCATGTACATATCCTCTAAAATATTCCTTTAAAGGAATCTAGTTTCTATCTTCACATGCTAAATCTCATAGTCTATTTTAAATACAACAACACGCATGATAATTGATAAAGGAATTTCTATCATGTTCAACAACTTGAACTGATTTGTAAAACTTTTCAACCAATTTGTCCTTCTATGTTATCCATGTATGTCTTTACCACAAGACCCTACTACACCCTTTAGGTATTACCCCTTAAGGTGCCACTACCAAGGTCCCACCTTGCTATTTTACATGGAATTCAAAAATGGATTTGAGTCATTACGAAGATTATGGTTCTTAACAGCTTCTAGTTGATTAGTTGGCTCATCCTTTTATGACCAATATGTTTGAGTCATTTGTTGGATTCACAATCCTCCAATTTTAGATATTGTCTACTAGAATTATTGTGTTTTGTGGCTCATCCTTTTATGACCAATTTGTTTGATTCATTTGTTGGATTCACAACCCTCCAATTTTAGATATTGTCTACTAGAATTATTTTGTTTTGTGTCATATGATGAACTTGAGATTCCACAACAACTTGTGATTCTCTTAGTTCTCATTATACCACTTTGTTGACCTCAAACATTTTGAGTTCTACTCTTACTCCCACTGATTCTTTAGGAACTTAGTTTTCCTATCAACAAAAAAATTTGTTATTGGGTTGTGATTAATAGTATCATTCAACAGTTATGGTTTGTGGATAAACCTTTTCAAGAAACTACTTTCTCATTGTAGGTTTCTATGCTTTAGACATATTGGGACATCCCGAATACATATCATATATGATGTCTTATAAACTTTTTAGATGATACATTATTTAGTGACAGGTATATATTTTTTAGGATATAAGAAGATTATATTAATTGATAATTATATCATGACTTATCATGGTATAATTCCTTCATTCTGAAGCATCATCATGTACAATTGGATTTGACTTGTGATACATTATTGCAGTTCTTTCCTGAAGGTTCTTAAGGTATTGATGTAAAGGATTTTAACATTTAATCTTATCAAAGTTTCTTAATACTTTTATCAAAGTTATACTTGATTTATAATCACCTTGAACACTTCAAGAGGTTTATGTTTCTATTTTACTGAGTACATATCATCATATTACCAGTAAATGAAATGAGGTATAAGTTATTATCTATAGCATTCATTCCAAAAGATCTTCATGCACCACACATATGAGGTCTAGTGGAGAACGTATCCTCCCACCACATCTAGTAAAGGATGTGATGTCATATTATGTGTAAATAAGACTTGCATATTTCCTGAGGTTCATCAACATAGGGAATCTAGATTAACATCAATATGTATTCTAGATATGCATTTCTCAAATATACGTCCAAAGTGACTTTTCCTATTGATAGTTATTGAGTTATCAATCATTATCCTTTGGTATAAACATTATAGACATTCATCTTATGATTCTTTTATTCAAAGACCATTATATGTTTGGTAAATGCCATACAAGATCATGTCTTTTGAAATAGAAACATCAATAACTCACTTTATTGATTTGTCATCCCTGTCATACAAGATGTGTAAAGTAAATGTGTTTATTTATTTGGCATAATGAAATAGCAATTCAACTAACTCCATTACATGCCCATGTGGATAAGATAAATTTAAATATAGACTAAAGCTTCAACAAATCTTGCTCCTCCTTATCCACCTTTGTCCTTCCATGAGGGCTTTTACTTCTTGTCAAATCCTACACATCAAGTATGTCAGATCTCTATTTGATATCACATACCAAGATGAATAAGTAATAAAAATTTATCTTATAATGTTTATACCTATAGTGGAGACCTCAGTGCCTTCCTTCTTCTTCATTAGTTCATCTAACCAGAGTGGGCAATTTCTTTTCTAATGTCCAGGCTGGTGACAATCGTCTCTTTTCTTTACTCCTCCCTTTTCTTTGAGATCTGAAGACTTGGGTTGTTGGCTATCTTTAAAACTCTTATTAGCTTTGCCTTTGCCTTTAGAATTCCCCTTTGTCTTCTTGATCACCATCACAGACTTGAGCTTATCTTTCTTCATTTGTGTCTCAGTTGTCCTCAGCATGCTCAACAACTCTGTCAACGATTTGTCAAAGTCATTCATGTTGTAGTTCATGACAAATTGACTATATGACTCTGGAAGGGACTATAGAATCATGTCATTGGCCAACTCTTGACCCAAGGGGAATCCCAATCTTTCTAGATTCTCTACATACCCAATGAGCTTGAGTACATGAGGACCTACTGGGTCTCCTTCTTCCATGTTGCACTTGAACAATGCCTTGGAGACATTGTATCTATCTTGTCTTGCCTGATCTTGGATCATGTTCTTGAGATGTGTGACCATATCAATAACATCCTTGTTCTCATGCCGCCTCTGTAACTCATATTTCATGGAGCATAGAATCATACATTTGACATCGATACTCCAAGAAAGTAGGCCGTAGAAGCTTCTCAATCGTTTGGAAAGAAGTAAAAAACAACATGATCATCTAGAGAGAAATAAGAAGAAATAGCATTGCTCCATGATCTTCATCACAGTTGCTAACAACGCAACCCAGAGAGTGATGGATCACAACAATAATAGTAGTCATTGTAAAAATAAAGTATGGTTGGGTCAACATGCAAAATAGAGCACGAATGAGCTAGAGAGTGCTGGCACACAGAAGTAGAAAGTTGACATGCAAACAAGGCACAAATAAGTAAAAAAGGTCAACATGCGCAAAGCATGGACAAACCAGAGAGTGATGGCGCATAGATGGTCAAAGTCCCAAAGAGTGTTGGTCACAATAGTCAACATGAAAATAAAGCACATACAAATAGAGAGTCAACGTGTCAAAACATGAACATGCCAGAGTGTGTTGATGCACAACAACAAAGTAGATGACATAGCCAGATAGAAGACCCTCAACATAGACAAGTAGGCAACAGAAATAAATATCTAGAAACTAGTGTCTTCAAGAAGGATGTAATAATGGCAGGAAAAATAAACTTCCCCTTCTCTCCTCCTTCTCATCTTTCTCCTCTACTCATCTTCTCTTCCTCCTATCTCCCCCTCACACCAAGGATGAAGGAGTCAAAGAGTGGTTGGGGTGGAAAGTCAAAACAAGTGTTATAGGTATCAAATTTTTAGGTAGATATGTGGAGATGGATAACTGATAACACAAGATAAGGTGAAAAATGACCCGATAGGAAGATTCAGATATAAAAATAAATGGATCTTTCTCTGACTCAAAAAGGGCTAGAAAAAGGATCTGATTAGCATATATATGAGTAGAGTGTATATGGGGGGCAGTAAAAGAAATATTGAGGGACACAAAAAAAATTTAAAGCATGAAGGGTTGTTTGGTAGTGATGAGAAGTGGTGGGAAGCAATGGAAAGTAGTGGCTGGACACCCAGATATACAACAACATTAGTACATTGCTAGGAGTAGGATGAACATCAGATGTGGGGGTTGCAGCAGCTGTTGTTGTTGAGAGGTGGCTGGTAGATTAGCAGATGGCAGCGGTAGTGGGCATAGGGGAAAATAGCAATGAGCCAGTGGTGGTTGAAGGTATAGAGGCAAAAGTGGCCAGCATCATCGACGAGCAACATAGTTGCTTGGCAGAAGCACAGGGCAGGTAGCAACAGGATAAGGGCAAGCAACAATGGAAAGGGGCTACAACATGTAGCAACATACTCAGACGACAGGTAGGCTGGTGGTGAGGGAAAATGAGGCAACATGTATTTGAAATAGTATAGAGGACCACTATTGGTGGAATGGCCTCAATAAGCAGCGGTGGTGGAAGCCTTTGCTTGGCAAGCAGCAACAGTGGAGCACTTAGTAGCTGTAGAAATGAGTAGGGTTGCTGGCTTGGCATTATAGGGTGGTTGGAAGGGTGACAGTAGATGGAGAGTGAATAGTAGGGGAGCGGTAAAAAAATAGATAGGGAGAAGATCACAGGGAATGACACAAGTAGGTAAAGGAGAGAATTATAAAAAAATTCCCTACGGGAAGACAATCTCCACCAAAGGCGGCGGCCACCTACAAGGGGTGTTCCTCTAATTTTTTGTCTCTCGTGTAGGGTTTTTGGTCCCTACGACGGTTGATATGATACCATCTTAGAGAATAAAAGGTGACTAGTTGATGTATTATATAAAAGAAACCTTGATCCTAATAGGAGGACATGGAAGTGTACAAACATAAGACCAATCCTAATGGGCCAAAACACCTTAGGCCCATATTACAAACTAATAATTAAACAACAACTAAATAACTCTCAACACATATTAAGTCTAAGATACTTTCCATTAGCAACACACATGCAAATCTTGTTCGACTAAGTGTAGGTTATGTTGTAGCTTGGTGCATTGTCTACCTCATGGAAGTGTGATGGTAGTAATGTGGGTTCCACCCTAGCGGGGTGCATTATTATTGTGTTGGTTATTGGGTCAGGCTTAATTGGTGATTCTTAGAGCATCTAAGCCCAGAAGCATGCAGATGATTATGTCTAATAGTTGTGCATATCGTCTATCAAAATTTCATATGATGCAATTGGCAAATTTCCTACCATAAAGGTTGATTGTTTATTGAGGCATTGGTTGAGTGATAATTAGAAAATTGATTCACTAAAATTTTTCAAATTGATACTTGAGAGTTATCAATTTGATCAAAATAATGTGAGAAATAGTTAATTAAAAACCTAATAAATATAATAAAATTTTAATCAAATCAAATCAAATCAAATAAAAAATGAGTTTTTTTTTACAAAATTGCAAATTCTTTTGTAGAACCAAATGGCAACAAACAACAATAACTTTTCTCTGCGATCACTCCTTGAGAAGGAACAGTTAAATGGGAACAACTTCCATGACTAGTTTAGGGCATTGGGAATCATTCTCACACAAGAGCTCTATGTCCTGGAGATGCCAAAACTAGATGAACCAATAAACCTTCTATCCTTGATAGTGGTCTTGTCCAGCTATCACTAAACCATACACAACATTATAGAATCACTTTTGTTTTTCCTTCCTAACAACATTTAATAAAGGGTCATCATCAACTTTCTCTCACTCTCTCTAAGGGAGAGGAATACTTGTAATGTTCATTTAATAAACAAATCCAACCTTCACATACTTCCCATACTATTGACACATCTTGGATACTAGGATTCATTAGCTTGGTATCCACCTCATGTGCTATAAGGAACTCACATCCTTATCTCATATACTTTTACCAACATAATAAATTTCAAAACATATAAGAGGAGTCTCCCAAATTATTGGAAGGCTCAAAAGCAAACTCATCACAAAATTTATGATCTTGGAACCATAGTCCAAGCAACCTTATTCTATAATAAGTGATCCACCTTCATGTTTGTAGTGAATCCACATGTACCAAGCGACAATGATCCACTTGAAAGTTGTTCCCTAGAAAGGAAAGACACAAAGGGAAACACACTTCCCACATCATAGCAACATCGTTCAATGGTAACTAGCAAAAAGTTAACCAATTCTATTTTCATTATGAAGGTTACAACTTCTTATGTATCATTTTACCTTTTTCATTTCGGGTTCCTTGCCATTAGCATAGGAATCATCATGATGAACATATCTCATTACTTCTTCCTTGATGACTATTTATCACACTTGGGTATGTTCTCTTATTTTATTATATTTTTAAACCACTTATTAACATGTAAATACTCATATTCCACATTTGCTTCATTAAATTGGGATCATCTCCCTTAATTTCTTTCACATGCCATGATGATTTTTCATTAACACTTTCTTACACACATAGGTTGGTTTGAGATTAACTCAGGTTCCACCTTATTCCTTTGTCATTGTTCTCATTTATCTTCTCATTATATACTTATCATTGGAGTTCTCTCCATCTTATGTGGATTTCATACCTTGAATCACTTTATAAGCATAGACTTATCTGTCTTTTACTTTATTTTCTTCTTGAATCACATCTTCAAGAACTCCTCTTTTCCTTATTTGTATTCAGATTCAGATTTCATGGTGTTGTATCTTTCTCTTATAGTTACCAAAAATTCAAGTTTTGATAGATTATGATGCAATTCCCATCTTCTTTAAGATAGGATTTATATATTCACACCATGATTTGTTATAAGTTATGCTCTTTAGATTGTCTCAAAATGACTACTTGATCAGAGTAATAAAAAAGATAACAATCTAAGAGTTCCATACTTACCCTTTCTTCAATAATTGAATACCTGGCCAGGGCACCCAAATACTGAGATTAGGTAGTATGCACCATATTTTATGTCATATTCCTAACTTAGAAATCATCCTAGTCCTAAGTCCTAGTGTCCCTGTAGACTCAGTGAACCTAAAGATCTGATACCAACTTGTGAGAACCCGTTATACTAAATGAGATTACTCAAAATATAAAACACAATCAATCACTAATTAATCACATACCCAAAAATATGGGTAAATTAAAACTGATTTCAACGTCAACACCCACTCAGAAACATTTGCATAAGAGCCCAACATCTTTCTTATATCCATACTATGCCAATAATTTGATATAAATTGTTCTATCAAATTAGCCACCACATATATACACAGGAGAACAATATTCATATATGCCACACAAAAAAGTATTAATATGCTAACAAAAGTCTGATTCGTTTGAAACATCATATACAAACACTTTTCTCGCCCGAACCTGAGAGTACAAGGATGACTCTAGGACACACTAGACATCTAATCAACTTTATCAAAGATTCATTACTATAAATCCTCTTTGCTTCCACATGTTTGTTTTTGTCACTTCTGATTACCTAAAAAAAGTGTGGCGAACCACAAGAGTGAGACCCATGTTCCAGCAAGAGATATAACCTCCAAAAAAATTTATTGATTACAAAATTTTTAAGTAATTAATCAGTTAATCAGTTCAATCAGAGATAACAAATAAAATCAGCAATATTGATGATTAACAAAATACATAAAAGAGTAGATAATAACTATCATCATTAGACAGACTATCATCCTTTATCTTGTTGACAATATAAGCAATTCAGTAGCATATGCAGTTCTAGCATCATGAGCAAGTCTAGTAACATAGCATAGCTAACAACATGAGCATGTCTAATTGGTTGAACATATCAAAATCATAAGAAGAGCTAACAACATAAGCACAGCTACCTGGATAAGCATAATTAGCAGTATATGCATCTCTAGTTACAAAGGCATGGCTAGCATTCTAAACATAACTAAGAACATGAGATAGCTAACATCATGATTATAATCAGCAGTAGAAGTATAGTTATCAACACAATCATGTCTATTTTATGTACACATCTACAATCTTAAGCATATCCACAACATAAGTATATCTACTATCTCTTAATTGCACTAAGCATCATCTTTATGTAAAGATAACAAACAAGGGTTATCATCCAATGTGAAATGTTGTGTATAACCCTAAACAAACATGCTACATGGCTATCTTACATCTTTTATTATTCCCTATGGAAATTGAGGATACCACTCAAAATCCAACTGACCACTGCTAAGTCGAAATTAGTTCCATACAAGATCTAGGAAGACTAAGACTCCTAAGATCTTCTCTGCCCCCAGTCAGTATAGGTCTGCCACAGTGACACATAAGGTCAAGCTGCTAACAGCCTAGTCCGTCCTTGGTACAGGGCACAACACTAGTGAAAGGAGGTGGGTACGCATACCCTACCATCCGAGGTACAACCGTAGTTGTCCTCCAATCTTGTCACATATATAATCATTGAGACATGACCACAACCATTCTCAATCACATCAGATGTATGAGGCATGACCATAGCCAACCTCCACAATCTACATTGTGTATGACAAGGATATATCCTCAACTTGCCACCCCCACATAGTCAATAATATGCGCTCCGAGTTTCCCTTAGGAATACTTGTTTCACCATCTGGCATATTCTGACACTAAGATGGATCTATGGCACAAGGCACTACATGATTAGAGTTTCACTTGATTATTTATACCAATTGGGTGAATTAAGGTTGCATCAAACAAGTGGACATACAAACCCTAATTCACTTCTATCAAGAATATAAATATCACAACTTTCAAAATATATAAAATGTGTGAAACATAATTTCTCATCTCATCATCACATGGTACTATTCACTTTCCATTCATGAGACCACACTAGTCATCATACTATCACAAGATAATAATATTTTTTACAATATTACAGGGTATCAACCCTTATCAACATAAGAGGATTACACCTCATTCAGGGCTCAACTATGCCAAAAGGTCATTAAGACCATCATATTATTCCCTACAAGATCATCATTATCTTTGCACGCCTTATAACAAGGAGCAAGAACATCACTTATATATAATACACCAGATTAGCACAATATTGCATTAATGAGCTAGGTAATATTCATAAACAATCATAGTAGGGTTATATTAACATTAAGAACATTCCTTTATTGCATCAACATGCAAGGAATCTAGATATGATTAACTCTCATCATATTCATTATGCACTTGTTTAGCATAAGAAAGTATCAACCATGTGGCTATGATAACCACCAATTAACATATCAAGGTTATGATCATAGTAAGGAGGTTATTCCACCATCATTCGATCATATAAGAATGTTAAACATGAATACTCATCTTTAACTATTTGCATTAGAGTTAGGTTCACAAGATAAGTTATATTAATGTTACTAATCATCACTTATACTCTCATGGCATCCCCATTGGATCATGGATGCATAAGGTGAAGCATCACCATCACATTCCATACTATTCTCAAGTATGAGACCACACATAAATCAATGTGTAACCATCATGTTATAGCATACTAGGGCTTCAACAACAATAAGAGAGTACTCCATGATTGTATTAATTATTCAAGGACTATTCTTACCCAATTACCATCATTTAGTTATATTAAAGCTAGGTATAGCAAGCTATACCTCATTAGGGTTACATATCAACACAATATGATTATCATCCCTTCTATTCATATGAGTGAATAGGTAAGACTACCTTATTAAGGGTAACCCTCCATTTGTTCCATCATCATTCAACCCATATCACCATAGCACAATGTCACCCAGAACCATGAGATGTTTAAAAGGTAAGACCATTGATTGTTTACATAAGTAAACACCTTGGATAAACCACCTATTAAGTCCGTGATTTGTGCTCTAGAAAGAGTCACCATCTAACCCTAGACATCCCTTGATTAACAACACAAAAAGTTCCATTGAGAGTAGGGTAAAACCCACAATTGACTGTTCATTTAAAACAAGCCATCCATTGTCAACAATTAAGCTCCTTAAGTTGATCATATAAAGGAAACCATCTAAATAACATTATTAGGACCAACATATTACATTATCCATTATTACTCTTTATTGGAGGAATAAATAGTAGATCTTGACCATTGGGTCAAGTTCATATATTAAAACCATCAATTACAGTATAGGTCCGACCATTGCATCAAATGACCCAAGAAACCATTGGTCTAAGGCTTAACTGATGATACAACTACAATGCTTGACTCAACATAGGTTTTAGAGACCTGATACACCATCATTAGTGACCATTAAATCACCATAGGTTGTTAGATCAACACTATATTCATTAATCAACATCAAATATTAAGTTAATGTCGTCATTGATTAATAACATCAATAGGGTACTTAATGGTTGATCATTAAACTTCTAATTGGTCCAAAACCTGACCTATGGGGGTGACCATAGTTTTTCACCATAATTTGACACCCTTGATCACGACCATCAGTTGTTATGAAGACAACACCATAGGGTTGTTGCAATGGTACCATCATCGGGTCATGGTTTATAGAAGAAATCAACTTTAAACCCTAAAATTGACCATTGTTTGATAGGTACTTAGCACCATAGGTTGTCAAAACAACCTGATCCAAGTCATATTATACCTTAGGAATAACATACACAGGATCAAAGGTTCATATAGAACTGAAATCAGAACAGGGAACATTACAAAAATTGAAATCCAAGTCAAGCATAGCTTTTTAGTGCATAAACCATCATTTTCAAGCAAGAACATGAGCTAGTAAGCTTATGGTAAGCAATAAACGTTGAGAAAGTTATAAAAATTGCCTCTAATGATAATATGAAACCCCATATAGAAGAAATTTCGAGCAGGTAGGGGAGAAAATCCAAGAGTAAGCTATGAATTCATCCATCTTGCACCTTTCTTCATCAAATGAGCAAACCCTAAACATAAGGAGCAAGAAAGGCAGGGTTTTAGAGCTTTAGAGAAAATTCTACCATGGAACAACAAGGTTCAGACCTGGAGGAAGGTCTAAAGAAGGATACGAGCAAGAAAAATGAAGAAGGAAGGAAGAAAACAACTTGCCTTGGTCGAATTCCCTAGAAGATGACCTTGGAAACCCTAGGTAGGGCTAGATGGAGCCCTAGGAGACCTTCTTCTCCAAAAAGGGGTTGTCTTCTACCTTAGAGCAGTTGGTTCCACAAAAAAACAGAGTGAATTATTTGATCCAGGTTATAGGAAAGATAAAGCAAGCATAGTTTCATATTTGGGCAAGGAAGAGGCAAATATAGCCCATGGATAAGGATAGAAGCAAGCATGAGGTGTAAAAGTAGCTTCCCCATGTTTTTATGGCCTTAAACTATTGAGAATATACCAGAACACACACAAGAAGCTCCCCCACCATCCCTATCAACTTTCTTAGATTTCCTTTGTCGAAATTCCCAGCCAATCACATAATTCATTAGTTGATAGCTACTAAAAGTAGCTCATCCGTGAAGGGGTAAACCCTAAAATACCCTTGATTCACCTTCAAACCATTTCTCAACTAGGATCCCCATGGCTCAAAAATATAAATAATGATAATATAAAAGACAAGGAACATAATGTATGTGAAAAATTGCAAAGAAAACCCCTCAATTGGGTAAATTGTAGAAAAGTCCAAAATATACTGAAAATTACATAACTTGCTCAAACAGTGTCCAAATTGGACCAAATTTGAAACTTAAGCTTGTATTATGATTTCAAAACATATAAAAAGGTTATATTAGGTATATAAGAATTAAATTATGGTAATTAAGCTCATTCAACTCATTAAGAAAGTTCATGGGCCTTATAGCCATGATGGAGGAGAAGCTGATGAGATAGGGATGTGAATTCCTTATAATGCATGAAGTGGATACCAAGGTGGTGAGTCCTAGTATCTAGGATGTACTAGTAGTATGTGAGTTGAATATTTTTATCAGATGAGCTTCCCAGTGTTTCTTTTCCCTTAAAAAGAGATATTTTGATGTTGAGATCCTCCAAGTTTCGTTTAGAAAGAAGAATAGCGACTTTGTGATACTGTATATGGGTTATCAACATCTGGACAAGACAAATTCTAGGGATAGATGGTTTTTTGGTTAGTTTAGAGGTTCTATAGTGTTCCATCAAATAGACCTGAGGTCAAGATGTCATCAGATGAGAATCATAGTGAATGACATAAGTCATGTAGTCACTACAATTTCATGGTTGTACCATTTAGACTAACCAATGCATCAACATCAATTATGGAATTGATGAATAGAGTGCTCAGGTCTTATCCTTATGAGTTTTGGAAAGTTTTGTTGATAACACCTCAATATGCTTCAGAGATGGTCAATAACATGGACATCATCTTCTCTAAGCTCTAGGAGTGTTCAAGCAATAGTAACTCTGTGTCAAGTTCAGTAAGAGTGAGTTCATGGTTAACTAAAGTGTCTTCTCAGGGTTATGATATATCTTCTAAGTATGTTATGTGAATCCAAGGAAGGTGAAGACAGTGTTGGAGGGGGAGAAACCCCAGACACCGATTGTGATTCAAAGATTCTTAAGCCTATCCAGACACCATAGGAAATTCCATTCCAAATGTCAGTGTTGAATCTTTACCCCTAACAAGGTTGACTAGGAAATGTGTTCCTTCTTGTATGGAATGACAAGTGTTAGTGTTGGTTTCAATGTTCTTTGTAGATGTGAAAGAAGATTTGACAATGGTTCCAATGTTAGTGTTTCTAAAACAAAGGGAAGGATACATCATATTTTATAATGCTTTGAGGAATGGTTTGGGATACATGCTGATATGATATATGGTCAACCATGAATTCATCTTAGTCAACGTGTGCAGATAGGACATAGTTATGCTTTTTGATGTATCATGAAACAAGACATACTAGAATCACTTCACTAGGAGGATGTATAGTTGGAAGTATCTCAGCTGGAAAGCTTATGGACATAGCTACACATTAAATCAATGATAGTATAGTAGGACAAACAAGTACATGTGGATGATACCATGACACATGACATTAGATCAGAGTTGCACAATGAAGAGCATGATAGATTTCATGGGGCAGGAGACAAGATAATATATGATTCTACAAACTGACAATGGTTCCAAATGTTGATAGTTTTAGTGATATAGTACCTGAGTGGACTCATCTTCAACACATATGATGTATCTGGTAAATAAATGCATCATAAGGTGAAGAACGTGAAATGGCAACCAATCATGGAACATGGTTTGGCATAAATATGGTCAAGTGCATAGTTTTCAGTCAGTCAATAAGAAACATTAGAAGCCTATAGAGATAAGGATTATGTGGAAGTTCAACATAGCCTTACATAGTAGACATGTGGCCATTCAACCATTCAGACAATTGGAGAATCTTCTAAGAACATATGCCCTACAATTCTTGAACGTTAGGGGATATCCACCTGATTGATTGAGTTTCTTACTACAACAACCACCATAGGAGCATAAACATGACACCTTGTGAAGTTACATAGGGTAACATATACAAGACATTCCATGATTGGTAAAAGCAAGTCAATATGGCTTCTGAGTAATGTTTTATACAATAGACTACAATTAGGGACATGATGATTCATCAATAGATGGAAACATTCAACACGACAACTAGAGTTCCAAGTTTGAAGTCACTACGAGAGTTGTACAGGTTGCACATTAGTTTCTATGTTGACCCAAGATGATATATGCATGAGTTGAGGGAGAAGAACATAATTCCTATGAGAGTGTTGTGACATCACCAATATATGTAAGTAACCATGTGTAGGGTAGATTATGAAATGTATCAGAGGTACCCATCTATGCTTGTCGTGGATTTTAGGGGTGAAATCCCTAATACGGGTTTATGGTTGTGAGACCCTAACCTTGATTTTTGGTTGAATATGCTTTCTTACATTAATTGGATTCTTAAAACCCTAATATAACCCTAATATGTTCTTTTATATCATGTGATAAAGCTAAGATTCATGTTTGGTCCAATTTGGACATTGTTTGAGCAAGTTATGCATTCATATGCTTATTTTGGGCTTTTATGCAATTTACCCATATCTGGAGGTTTTGTTGCAATTTTTCACATTCTTGTTGTTCCTTACATGTTTCCTTATCATGTTTGGGTTATTTGTGCCTTGGGGAGCTTGGTTTCACCTTGGTTTGGTGGTGATATCTTTCAAGGGTTGTGTTAGGGTTTTGCTCTCACAGATGAGCTACCTTGGGTGGTAGAACTCGATGGTTTCCCTTTGTTTGTTGGGATCTGATGGTGTTGGGATCCGATGGTGGTTCCTTGAAGGTTCCTAGAGGTGTGTGGTCAATGGTTTCCCCTCTTGGAACTCCTCAGGTCGGTGGTTCACCAAGTGGAGGTGCAAACTGATGGTGAGATGGGGTTTTCACCCTTGTGACCAAAGGGTCATGATATGATGGTTATCCTGCTGTTTTAGGTCTATTTATACCCTTAGAGTCAACCAATGATGGCCTATAAGACTCCCACAATTGATGGAGCTGATGCATTGCATGTATGGGATGGTTAAGACCATGGACACTTGGCAAATATAGTAGGACACCTAAACCTTCTTTCCTCTCTCACCCTAAGACTTATATACCTCACTCCTTGCTTTCGAATGATCTCTTCAATCACCTATCTCTCCCTTTCTCATCCTTTGTATTTAGATCTTTTTCCTCCTTGGCTGGTGGATAAGAAGGTGCCCAAGGTTAAAGAAGGTGGCCAAGCTCCTTGCATGTGTGGCTAGGGTTCAAATATAACCTTTCTTTGAGCTTATGGAGCTTCCTAAGCTTGTTCTTGACCTAAGAAAGTAAGATATTCCTCTTTCCCTTCGTTTTTATTTCTTCCCTACCTCCTTCTTCCTTTTTCTTGGTCGTGGCCATGGTGTTCCATGGTGGAGCATGCTCTAGAGCTTAAAAATCAGCTCCTTCTTGCTCCTTTGACCTAGGGTTTGCTTCCTTTCTTGGAGAAGGAGCTTGTTTGGCTGTGAGGAGTGCTTAAAGATATGGTTTTTTCCCCTTTTACTCGAGCTATTGCTGTTTTTAGTTTCTTCTTCTTCCTAGAGGTGAGTTATATAACTTCTTTCACGTTTATTGCTTACTTATAGCTTGCATGTACTAGATCTTTCTCTTAAACTAAGTTCTAAGTAGAAAGATTCTACCTTTGCCTAGGGTTTGAGCTTAGGTTCTAGTTTTGGATGGTTTATCTTCTTGTATGTGCTCTAATACTTGTGCATGACCTTCCTTTGGTGTAGGAAGCTTTAAGGCTTGCATGCATATCAAACGATGGCTCCTGGTATTTCTCAAACAATGGGTTTACTTAGGGTTTTTGAGTTGTTCTCTACCTTGTTCATAACTCGATGGTTTCCCTTCTTGCTAGAACCAATGGGCCTGTATTTGCTTCTGCTTTGCTTGTGTTTCTCATGGAAACTGATTTTCATACTTTAATAACTATTTTGATATCCTTTGTGCTAAAAAAACGATGATCTTGGTGCTCTAGTGATGGCTTCAATTGATGGTTTCTTATCCTTCACCAAATGATGGTTTGTCCCTGTGTTTTGCCTTGTTTCACCACCAGTTGATGACAACCGATGGAGGTTTTGAGTCTGACAAACCTTGGCCCTTCTGGTTCATCAACCAATGGATGTTCTTACTCCAAGACTGGATGGTCCTTTGACCTATGATCACCAATCAATGGGTCTACTGGTTCAACACTCGATGGTGTCAACCAATGGAGGTTCCGAATTCGTGATCTGATGGTGGTCATGCACACCACAATCCATGGTGGCACTGGAAACCCGATGGTGATCCATAATACTACAACCGATGGTGGGTTGCATTCCCACAACCAATGGTATCCTTTGATTCAGCAAACTATGGTGCTTCTCATCTCTTCAATTGATGGTTCTCTTTGTGTTACCAAATGATGGCTTGAATAGGTTGAGTTGGTGACTCCTTCTAGGTAACAACTTGATGGTTTCTGTAGATGGTTTGTCCAATGTGTTTTCTTGTGTACAATTGGTGAATTTACCTACTCAACATCTGATGGTTTTGGGGTGATGCTCATGGTATGTTGGTTTTGTTTTGACGATGTAGAATCGATGGTGACATTACCATAATCATGTAGTCTTACCCTTTACCTCATATAAATGTCAACTTATGATCACCACAATAAGGTTATGTGTAATTCTATCTATCTTACCTTGGTACAACAAACCCTAATACAACTAAATGTTGATAGTTGATCATACTTAATCTAGCTTGTTGAACCTACCCCTATTGTAACCCAATAATGGTGATTGATCATTCTCAGCTCTCTTGTATGACTAGTGTGATGATCGAATAGTCTCTTAATGTTATTGTAACCCTAATGTGTTGTTATGTGAACCTTTAAATACAATGTCATGCTAAACATGTTCATCACAAGTATTGATGGTTTTTGAGCTTTTGGTAAGGCATGGAAAGATAATGATGTTCATGCAGGTGATTATGATGTGATGGTCTTAATGACCCTTGGGCATGGTTGAGCCTGATGGAGGTGTGATCCTTTTACTTATGTGACAAGAATTGGTATCATGTGAAGATGTGATAAGAGTTATACCTGATATGCTTTATATGTTTTAGAATGCTATATATCAATGAATTTCTAGAAATGAATTAGGGTTTTGTATGTACACTTGTTTGATGCAGCCTTGTTTCACCCAAGTGGAAATACGTAATCAAGTAAGACCTTAATCATGTAGTTTCCCTAGCCATAGATCCATTCTAGCATCAAAATTTGTTGGATGGTGAAACAATTATTCCTAAGGGAAACTCGGGCGCATATTGTTGAGTATGTGAGGTGCAAGTGACTATGTGTTCTTGTCATCTTAACCCCATGTGTTTTGATGATGGCCACCAATCACACCTCAGTGTGGGAACAGAGACAGTCATGTCTTGTTGATTATATACTAGATGTGATTGGAGTACAAGTACAATTGTACCTCAATGGTAGGGTTTCATGCCCTGATGTCAAGTGTTGTGACTTGTAGCAAGGTGGGCTAGGTGTTTTGAGCTCGACTATATGTCGTTTGTGGCATTTTGACTGATATGATATTGTGGTTTTCACTCGTAATGACTGAGTGGGGATAAGATCTTGGATTCTGACTCTTCTGAGATCTTATATGGAACTAATTTTTACTTAGCATTGGTTAGTTGGATTTGGGTGGTACTACTCAAATCCTCAGGGCATTAATAAAAGAGGTAACACATCCATGTTAGTATACATGTTAGGGTTATACACAATGCTTCACATTGGATGATAACCCTTGTTTGCTCTTTTCACATATAGATTATGTATAGTGCAATAACAGAAGTAGCCATGCTTATGTTCTTAGTTATACTACTAGCCATGCCTATGTAGTTAGATATGATTATACTGCTAGTCATTATTATGCAGACAATTGTGCTTATGATGTTAGCTCTACTTATGATGTAGATCTACTTATCCTGTTAGACATGATAATAAGGCCAGATATGTTCATGATGCTAGTTAGGAGTATGATAATAATCATGCCCATGATGTTAACTATGCTTGACCTCCTGATAATAATGTTAATCTTTCAATGCTACAAATATGAATCTTATTAGAACTGTTCTTGAGAAGTTTTATATCTGGTCTTTCTACTCTATTATATAATATGATCTATATGTTTCAATTGCTTAATCTGTTTAATTTATTTAATTGAAATATTTGTTGTATTCAATAAGTGTTGTTGAGAGTTATATCTCTTGCTGGGACATGGGTCTAACCTCATGGGTCCACATATTTTTAGGTGATCGGCAACAACGGTAGTAGACCCATTGCAGAAAGGAGCAACTTTGGGTGATGGACCTTAGTGAAGGTTATTTAGATGTTTAGTGTGTCCTAGAGTCGTCCCTATACTCTGAGGTTGGGGAGGGAAAGTCTGTATGCTGTTTTAATCAAATTGAGTTTTAGTAGCATTTTGATGCTTGTATATGTGGATAATGCTCTTCTGTATGTATATGTTGTGGTTGATGCCACAGAATAATTTTAAAGATATTTGGCATGATATATAAATACAAGCAAGATGTTGGGTATTTATGTGAATGTTCTTGAGTATGCTGGTGAAATAAATCAGTTTTAATTATCCCCTTTTTCTGCTATATGGTTAATTAGTGATCAATTGTGTTTTGAGTTTTGAATAATCTCATTTTAGCATGACGGGTTCTCACATGAATTCCTAATGGCATTGTTCACACATCACATTGCAAACACAAGGAGGGACAACATTTTCATGACGATCTAGCTTGAGTCCCACAAAGGGGTTGCTTGTATGGGCTAATCATGTTCAGCATTCCAAGATCACATACTTATTCTCTTAGTAAAAATGTCAAAAACATAAAATGTAAACAGAACATAAAAAATTTGTTAAGCCCAAAGCGCACTCAAATATAAATATATATTTGTGACATGTTGATTTTCTTAATAAATGTCAAGGATAGAGCCCATGGAGGCGTCTCTAATGTTTAACGCCTTAATCCCACCAGATAGAAGATTGTCATTGGAATACTCGCTATATGACACAACCTAGTTCGTTAAGCATTACACTGAATACAAGTGGATCACAAAAACACCATCTATCTTCTGAGATTCAAAGATCCCATACAAAGGTTATGATCATCAATTTCCACAAGTCAGATGAAAATGAGAAAAAAGATAAATAATAAATCCCAATAGACACATATAAATGTGTATGCATTCATGTCTTGAATTAATTACTCCATGAAGTGTTGAGAATAGAAATGATGTGGTGTCTCTGATTCTCAATTCCTTAACCCAACTAGGTGAGGAGTTTCTGCTCTAATACTTTTGACATGATATCAAGAGCTAGTGGAGCATTAAATCCAACATAGGTGAACATTCTCCTATTGGTACATTTGAATATGATTCATCATGAGAGAAAACTAAGCCTACTAGTAGTGGGGAAGATATAAAACAAGTGTAAACATGTTTGAGGTCTCGAATCTCCTTAAACTCTAGTAATGAAGAGAGGAATATAAGGTGAGATGGGTTGTTGTTAATCAACATATGTTAACTTTATATGATGGTATGATGACTAATATGGTTTAGTTCAAATCACCGACATGGTCTATCTCATGAAGACGTAAATATTTTTGAAGATCCTTAGCCACAAAGTGCCTAAAGTCTAGATTGTGCTAACTACCATGGAGAGTACAAACATCAAAAGACACAAACCATGTTAAACTTAGTCAAAATGAACTAAAATTAACTTTTGAAAACTTCTTAAAGGCTAACATAGATGCACTAATCTCAAGAGAATATTTTAGAAAACTACTTTGGCCAACAACATTTAGAAGTACGTGAAACAAGTCAAATGGAGGGTCTGAGAGTGAGGATCAAGAGAAGTTATATATAATTTGTAGTTGATGTATATTGAATCTAAAACTCGATTCTTTCGATTGATTATAATGTAAGAGTAAAACTTAGTTGTGAACTTGTGACACTTATGTATAAATCAGATGTTATCATGTTAAGTTAATATGAAGTTTCATGAGTTCTATGAACTCAAAGAAATAAAAAATTAAGGTTCATTCCAGTTAGTGATTAAAAATTGATGGTTATGTTAATCCCTTTTTGACGATCGTAAACCCTAGCTAGTGAGTTTGGGTTACAACTCTTGGTATTAGAGCCCAAGTTTGGGATAAAGGTGGTAAGAGACCAATATGAATAGGATGATTTCCTCTTTGAACTACAATTCTCTAATAGATATGTTTTGTTATAGATATCCAAATGGCGGGAAGAGGATGTGTTCAAGGTGAAGAACACAATGAGAGCTGTTATGGCCCTGACCCTGATACAATGGCTCAAGGTGAGGCAGACATGATGTATCCTATATTGTTCGATATAAAAGAGAAACATAACATAGGTATGAGGTCTTGAATCTTCTAAAAGTACCTAATGAGATCCTAGGAATTGGTGAAGAAGTTCTGCGGGACTAAGTTTTCTAGAACCCAGTAGTGGCATATGTGTGGCTCCAACAGTTGGAAATGACTTTCTACATGTAGAATTATTTATGGATAAGTAGATCAACCCTGACATCTATTTACTTAAAGTAAATAATGCATTGTGGTGTCCTGGAGTAAAAGATAAGAGAAGATATGTGGTGATGACATGGAAGGACGTTGTAGATGAGTTCTACTTGAAGCATTTCCCTCCAATCTTCTTGAGTGATACGATCACACAGCTTGACAGTATTAGACATGACAATATGACTATTGGTGAGTATGAGGCATACTACATAAGGTTGGTTACCTTTTATCCATAACTTGTATTAGATGACATAGAGAAATGTAAGAGGTTTCAAGTGAATTTAAGACCACAATTTAGACACAACATATCATAGTTAGCTGAGGGGATAGAGAAAACTTTAGAGAATTTGTGAAGTAAAAAAGGTGTATTACTGAGTTAATTAATGTTGATAAACATTATTTTTGTTCTCTAGAGGGGGTTGAATAGAGCTAATAATGAATTTGACAATTTAATAACACAAAGAAGGCTATCTTACAGCTTGCTTAAGAATATGTGATAGTTAGCCACCGAGGTTGTAGCCAATTGAAGTGGAATGGGGGTCCCTTACTGGGAGGTACCATGTTGGATTCCTACCTTGACCTTACTCATCGGGTTTGGTGAGTGGTCATCCTCCCACTACGTTGGGCCTCGAACAAGCCTTATAGGTCTCCTAGGTCACCGATAGAAAAAAAATACGATTGTGGAAATATAAAGCAAGTAATTAGACAATGAAAGAAACCAGATAAAACAAAAGATACAGATTGATTATGTCCAAAGACGTCACCCCACTACCTAGTTGTCCTAGTTATTTCCAAATGGCATTTCCAACATGTATTTTATTCCTTTTCTAGACCGATACAAAATATACAATTTATCGGTGTCTTTTGTGGCTCAAGACAAGCCTCCTTTTCTAGCATAATAGACTAGATCATAGTTTGTCTCACAAACTTGGTCACATCCTTCTCGTAAGAAGTAGCTCTAAGAAGCTTCCCCACGGCCTTCTTGCAAGAAGTAGTTGAAAGCAACAACAACAAGTAAAGAGAACAATAGAGAATAACAAAATTTACAACACTCATAAGATATATAATTTTTATATCTCTATGAACAAGTGAGAATTGATTCTTCACATGGATTAGGAAAGGATATATTTGGTGGAGTAAGACACTAATATTCAATGCGGTCTTGTTTGTTAAAAAGAAGGATGGATCAATGCGGTTGTGCATCGATTACAGACAACTAAATAAAGTAACGATAAAAAATAAGTACCCCCTGCCTAGAATTGATGATCTTTTTGACCAGTTGTGTGGTGCAACCATCTTCTCAAAGATAGACTTGAGGTCAGGATATCATCAACTTCGTATTAAGGACAGTGACATACCCAAGTCTGCTTTCAGGACAAGGTATGGTCACTATGAGTTCACAGTTATGTCGTTCGGACTAACTAATGCACCAGCTGCATTTATGGAACTCATGAATAGAATTTTCCGACCTTTCCTCGATCAGTGTGTTGTTGTCTTTATAGATGACATCCTGATCTATAGTAGAGATGCTCAGTAGCATGAACATCATCTTCGTCAGGCTCTAACTTTGCTAAGACAACATAAGCTATACGCCAAGTTTAGCAAGTGTGAGTTCTGGATGCCGGAGGTATCTTTTCTTGGACATGTGATATCTACCTCGAGAATTCGTGTTGACCCTAAAAAGGTAGAATCTGTTCTACAGTGGGAACAACCGAAAACACCGACGGAGATTCGTAGTTTCTTAGGGTTGGCTGGCTATTATCGAAGGTTCATTAAAAACTTCAGTTCTATAGCCCTACCCTTGACAAAGTTGACCCTGAAAGATGTTCCTTTTGCCTGGAGTGATAAGTGTCAACAGTCTTTTCAGCTGTTGAAGGAGAGGTTGACAAGTGCACCTGTGCTTTTGCTACCTGAGCAAGGAAAAGGATATGTAGTCTTTTGTGATGCCTCCAAGAATGGACTTGGATGTGTGTTGATGCAAGATAAACAAGTGATTTCTTTTGCTTCCCGACAGCTTAAGAAACACGAGGAGAATTATCCGACACATGATTTAGAGTTAGCTGCTGTGGTTCATGCCTTGAAAATCTGGAGACATTATCCTTACGGAGAAACCTTCCATATTTTCACAGACCATAATAACCTTAAGTATATCTTCTCTCAGCATGACCTTAACATGAGGCAACGTCGCTGGATGGAGTTAATCAAGGATTATGATTGTACAATAGATTACCATCCAGGAAAGGCCAATGTAGTTGCAGATGTCTTGATTAGGAAATCAGCAACATCATCCTCTGATAGGGCACAATTAAACTCTTTAGTATGCCCTAGGAGAGATATGCTTATCTCCTTAAGGCAAGACAATGTACAGATGAAAGTGTCATGGATTTCTGAGTTGTTGGTTGAGATGCATATCAAACCCACCCTAAGAGAGCAGATTAGGGAGGCACATCAAGTTGATGTTGCAGTTCAGCAGATCAGATATGAGTATGGTGATGAGAAGCGAGATGGTTTTCATGAATCAGATGATCAAGTAGCATGCTATCATGGGAGGATGATAGTACCAGATGTAGATAACCTTAGGAAGTTAGTCCTGGAAGAAGCTCATTCTTCAATGTATGCTATGCATCCAGGAAGCACCAAGATGTATCGAAACTTGAAAGATATGTATTGGTGGCCTGGGATGAAGAAGGACGTAGCTGAGTTTGTTCTAAGGTGTCCAGTGTGTCAGCAAGTTAAAGCTGAACACCAGAAGCCTGCAGGAACAATGCAACCTTTACCCATACCACAGTGGAAGTGGGATCATGTAACCATGGACTTTGTTGTTAGTCTACCTATAACAAACAAAGGACATGATTCCATTTGGGTAATTGTTGATAGGTTGACTAAGACAGCACATTTCTTTCCTGTCAAAACAACCTATTCTGCTGAAAGGTTATCCCAGTTATATGTTCAAGAGATAGTGCATTTGCACAGAGTTCATGTCACCATAGTTTCTGACAGAGGTCCTCAGTTCACAAGTCATTTTTGGGAACAGCTACATAGGGCACTAGGCACCCAGTTAAGGTTTAGTACAGCCTTTCATCCATAGACGGATGGACAGTCAGAAATGACTATACATACCTTAAAAGATCTGTTGAGAGCATGTGTTCTCCAGTTCACAGGAAGTTGGGATCTGCACCTAAGCTTGATAGAGTTTGCCTATAACAATAACTATCAACATAGTATTGATATGGCACCTTATGAAGCCTTGTATGGAAGACGTTGTAGATCACCCTTATGCTGGTATGAGACTGGTGAACATCAATTGTTAGGTCCTGATCTTGTGCAGCAGACTACGGAAAAGATTAAAGTAATACAACAACAGATTAAGACTGTACAAGATAGGCAAAAATCTTATGCTGACAAGCATCGTAAACCGTTGGAGTTCCAGGTTGGAGACAGAGTGTATCTCAAGGTCTCGCCTTGGAAAGGAGTCCTTCGCTTTGGAAGGAAAGGGAAGTTAGCTCCTAAATTTATAGGGCCTTATCCAATCATTGAACGGGTTGGAAAGGTAGCCTATAGACTAGAGTTACCACCAGAATTACAAAACCTACACCCTGTGTTTCAATCATATTAAGTTTTAGAAAATCCGGGGACATCACATTCGTTGTACTTTGACATCATCCAACATGAACTTGAATAAGGGTTACCATATAGGTGATGCTCAGGTGCATTGTGCACATGGAGATTGACTATGAGTGATGTAGATGGGATTTGTCCCTCCTAGTGGAGTTTATATCCAGGACACTTGAAAAGAGAGATTGAGACACATATGGACATACTCATGTGTTTCAATATATGATATGTGATCTCACATGCACCTCAGACAGTCTAATGTAGTTTAAGGAACATGAATTGAATTTTGGGAGGGTGATGATTCCATGCCTCGAGTTCAATCTGGATATAGAGACAAAGGAACTCTACGATTACTATAACACTAGTTGCATATTTTAGATTGAAGGTGTTTTCCAACTTTCCAATTACATGGGTAGAAACAATGTATTGATATATACTGCTCATTGCTTGTGATGTCATAAATTAGTTATGGATATTCACTGCCAATGTAATTTGGGACCTATAAGGTCACACACATAGGATGCACCTAGAATAGGATTTACTCATGAACATGGCTTGACTCGATTACTAAAGTGTTTAGGTAATAAACTTAAAAAATAAATTGTCTAATTGAAATCTGAAATGATTGGTTCAGTAAGTGAACTGACCGGTTCAGAAACACGAACCAACTAGTTCAGGTTGTGAACTGACTGGTTGGAAGATCAATAAGACTCGATCAAGTATTGATGTAGATGTCATGTTGTGCATTAATCAGATATTAAAAGCCAATATGTTTGCAAATAGGAAACAATGTGAACAGGTCAATTCAAGTGTTGAATCGATCATTTCACATGTGAACCGATCAATTCAATAGTGAACCGAGCATTTCATTGTTCACTACTTCTGAAAAATTCATGAAATTATATTTCTTAGACTGCTAGATGAATCAGAAATCCTGACGCAGACCATCCTATATGGGGGGGTAGTCTAGGATTATAGAGAGACCACAAGAAGATCTAATAGTTATTTTCCTCTAACACTCATATTAACATGAGAGCCCGAGCAAGTCTTACCCATAAAAGGGGGAGATTGCAAGAAGAGATGACAAGGGAGAGCGAGTCAATGCTAGCACATTGACGTTTGAAGGGAAAACTCATTCCCCTTGTCTTTGGAGCATAATGAGGAGTTCTTGATGGTCTGTGTGGACTACATAGAGGCGTATAGGTTGTTTCCACCACGATAGGAGGACAAAAACCACCGTCTATGGTGATGCACCAGGAGGCTGCCCTGACGTTGTCCATGTCCTACTTGAGAAAGAAGGAAACCACTACAACGGTAGTCTCTAGACTTTTTCTAGGACCAGATAAATGCCTTACAACCTTCCTTCCCAATCCATAGTTGTTGACGTGGTCCGCTGGTTAAAGGAGAATACAAAAAGAATTATTTTTTCTGCTTCTATCTATGTAGATATATTTCCCTACAATGTCCTTAGACATTGAGAAAGCTACCTTCACCATGGAATGGGCATTTCCTATAATACATTTATGTCATTCAAACTAAAAAATGGATATGCAACCTACCATTGGGCCATGATATCCCTCTTCCATGTCCTTATCCACAAAGAAAATAATGTCTACATAGATGACATGATCGCCAAGTCAAATCTAGGAAAAGTGTGTGTAACCTATTTGGAAAAGTAATTCCAAACAATACAACATTTTTGTCTCTAAAAAAATCAAGCAAAGTGTACTTTCAACATCACATCTAGAAATATATTGAGATATATAATTAAATAATGATATATAGGTCAATCTTGGGAAAGTTTTGTTGATTACAAAGATTCCCTATACTTAGATAGAGAAAGGGACCAAAGATAGGCTCTAGAGATTCTAGTAAATGGACCTCCTAATAGTGAAGCTAATATTAGTTTGTGAATCAATATTAAAGTTATTGGGAAATAACTCATAATAGTTGAAATGATCAATGTCAAGTTGCATTTGACAATTTAAAACAATACCTATCCAACCTATATGTTCTCAAACCTCCAGTTCTAAGTCAATAATTTATCTCAAGGATCTTAGTTATAGATGAATCTATGTGGTGGGTCCTTACACAAAAGGTTGATGAAGACAAATATCCCATCTACTAAACTTACAAAGATTATGGAAATAGAAGGCATATATATCCTATGGAGGAACACTACCTTGGGTAAGTTCATGCTAAGACAAAGCCTCACACTACTAGATGAACTATATAGTGCTTCTAAAAGCTTCATGACCCTTTAAGCTATCTTTGTGATTGTCCATTCCTCTTGGGATTGTGACACCTCATGCCACAAAAGTGAGATTACTCAAAACAAAACCATGGAAGAAAGATTAACAAGAAGATTATTGGAAAATAGTGAATGTTAAAACCTATTTCATATAACTATCAACCAACAAAAACCTTTACATACGAGTCATGTCATGCCTCAAAGCATTAACCAAGTGTGCCACCAACTTGTGATAAGGAAACTTATTCCAACACATATATACATATATCCATTACAACTGTTCATAAAACGGCATACAACCAACCATGCATAGAAATCACGTATACAAAACATCCCTAAAGACCCGAGCGTACAAGGACGAATCTGGGACTTCTAACAACAAAAGACATCCAAAAGCACTTCCAACCTTGTCAGATATTGCCTTTCATGTTGCTCCTCAACCTCCGCTACACGATTTCTACCTCCTCATGCATGTGCACCTAAAAAGGATGTGGGAGACCCACGGGGTGAGATACAAAATCTCAGTGGGATATATAACTCTCCATCAACTCTATTATTAACACAAATAAGATTATTAAAGAAAATTGTAAAGTTATAATGTTGATAAGTAGGAAATCATTATTAACAGAATGAGAAATTACTATGGAATTGTAAACATGTTAACATTATAAAAGGAATATGAAGAACATGTATATTTTCTGTCGATACTATTTTATAAGAGCAAGTAAGGCCTCAACCAATGTTTTCATATTTGATCCTATTCAAGTATACTACATGGCTGATTACTTATTTTATTATGCCCTGAGCATTTGAGTTGTACCACCCAAATCTAACCGACCACTGCTTAGAAACTATGGTTTAAGTGTCTTAATTTGAGGAACACATAATGTTCGACGTGGTTCTGGCCAACTTCACTGTTTCAGATTCTTCGGTAATGTACCTGCAATTCAACATGGCCTTGGATAATTTTTTACACTTGGGCATTTCTATCATGGCATCCAAAAGAGGGATATTGACGCATAACTTCCTCATGGTCTCCTTAAACCTTTTGTACTAGAGTTCAAATGGTTCTTTTTAAGCCGTCCTGCAAAGGGTATACATAGATTATAGATGTTGATGTCTTCTTGTGGGAAATATGACGCTAGTGGTTGAGGGACAACAACTTTGTCATTATCTCCTTGTTCATGTATTATGGGGAAGGGACTCACTTTTTCTGAAGTGGCAAAGTATTGTGAGAAACCATCACAAAAAATGCCAAAATTGATCTTGGAGTTGCGAACATCAGAAGGTACGAAGGAAAAGGGGAAACTGGGATGTCTGAAAATTGGCAAGAATTGAATTTCAAAAAAAGTTTGTCGAGTCCTAGGCAAAAAGTTTGGCATACTGTATAGTAATTCATTTCAGATAGGGTTGATATCCTAGTAAGATTTGGTTGACCAAAGGGCGTATACAACAAGAGTAGAGATGGCTACATCTCTTGTTGGTGGAAAAAAGTAACATTAAACTAACAAAAAATTGAAAACATAAAATGTAAAGGTGAAAAATAGAATCTCTGTACATTTTAGAATGTTTAGGATGGTATTTCAGTCCATCATTAGAAATATAAATAATGATTTTTATTCAAAATGCAAATAGTTATCCATAGATTAAAAAAATGTTATCGTTTCTTGTGATAATGGAAATACTCCACATCATGATCACAAAAAAGTATTGCTTCCATCATAAAGGTGAAGGGATTTTTTTCCCAACTGTAAATAGTTATGATGTCATATAATACATTTAATAATTGGTAAAATTATGTTTTGATACATTTCTCATCTTGTATAGATACATGGCTAGCTTACTTCTTTATTCTTTTTAAATGTGTGAACTATTAATCTTTGTGCTTTTTAGTTCATATTGGAATCGAGTGGAGTGCTTCCACCTTTTCATTAGGGTACTATAATGTTCCATATGCTAATGAACACAAAATTCTTATTTACATAAAAACATAACACAAGATTTTCTTTTCTCACTTTTTTCTTTTTTGGATTATCACTTATATATCCTAATGTAATAATTTACTAGTTGTTGGGACATGCAAATACAAAATATCTAAAAGGATATACTATTTAGGTTTTAGTACTGTTGTCCTTGGTAAGGGCCACAGTTCTAAAATTGGCCACTATAGTTTTCTTGATTCCCATGATTCCACTTATTATTATTGGGGAAAACCTAGTGAGGTGGTTTTTTGCTTGAGGGAGGAGAGGTCTTGGTTGAGGATGGAGTTGGGAAGCATTTTGCACATCCAAAGGGTTTCCATATCAAAACCAGTGTGATTTCTAATTTAATTCAGGTTGTAATAGGCTTGACTCGAAATGCTATGAGTGGATTTGATGTCCTCCATTTTCTATCCAACCTCTTGTTGCATGGGAAGATTATAAAAATATTGGCACTGTAAGGTAGCATGATAATACCTTTGACAAATCCTATAGAGATATTCTATGGCCTTTACTTGTTGGGGTGTTTTTCTCCTTTCAAGGGAACTGACAGAGAATTCAAGTCGATCATGTTTTAAGGAAATGAGTCCATGGCTTTTAGTAATATTTTTGATGTCGAAGTTCTCCTCAGCCTTAGCAACCTTGAGGACCCCACTGGTTCCTTGTTGTGCTTGGGTTTCAAAAGCACGTTTAATAACCTTCCAAGCATTTTCTACATTTTGAAACATGAAATTTCCTCTAGAAGAGGAATCCAAAAAAGACATGGTGTCATTGTCACACCATGATAAAATATTTCAATCAATTGGGCTTGGGAGATGTCATGGTGTGGACATTTACATAGGAATTCCTTGAACTTCTCCCAATCTTCTCCTAGTGTTTCACCTGGGACCATAGAAAGCATAGTGATTTGGCCCCTAATTTCATAGGTGAGGGAAGGGGGATAGAATTTCTCCAAAAACTTGGTTTGAAGCACATCCCAAGCAGTGATGTGTTCGCTTCCTTCCAAGGCATTATACCAACTATTGGCCTGGCCTAAAAGGGAATATTTGAAAAGCCTAAGTCTGATGGCATGTTTACAAATACCATGGATCTTAGTTAAAGAACATAGATTCGAGGACCTTTGTAGGTGGTCTTGGAAACTTTCACCCCTATTTCTAGAAAAAGGATTGGTCTACAGCAAAGTGACCCATTTAAAAAGATCTAGAGGGGGTGAATAGAGATTTTTTAAATTTGAAAATTAATTCAAAAACATAAATTGCAAGAGAAAGATAAACAAAGGAAGGAAACTTGTAATTTAGAGTGGTTTCACCTTTCAAATTGAAGGATGTCAGTCTACTACCCAATTGTCTCCAAGTGGGATTTTTAAGTAATCAATTTTATTACCTTTCAAGGAATTATAATAAAATACAATCACTTCACCTACACCTCTTCATTACCAGTACATGTAAGAGAACCCAACGAGTGGATGATGATCCACCTCCACCACCTTGATGTAGGCTTCACCTCCTTGAAGTAGCGTCAATCACCATAGAGTAGTCTTCACTCCCTGAAGTATCTCCAATCATCTTAGAGAAGCCTTCACACCTTGAAGTAGCTTCGAGCAAGCTCCCTTAGACAGCCTCCCACACTTTTAGTCAAGGAACACATTTACATAAACTTGGAGAAGTAGATTGGAAGAAAGAATATTATACCAATTTAGTAAAGTTCTTTGATCCTATATCAAGTGTTAGAAATCCTAAACAATTAGTATTGATGTTTCTAGGTGATGGCTAGGATATTGTATCT
This sequence comes from Alisma plantago-aquatica, assembly GCA_963693085.1. Classification (NCBI taxonomy): domain Eukaryota; kingdom Viridiplantae; phylum Streptophyta; class Magnoliopsida; order Alismatales; family Alismataceae; genus Alisma; species Alisma plantago-aquatica. Next base: position 144,184,907 of record OY856409.1, on the reverse strand, counting down.
ATAGGACACTAACTTAGAGCTCAAAAAAGAAGATAGCAAGTGTAGTTCAGTTGTTTCGATCTCTAGAAAAATTTCTTAAGTGTAGCTTGTGTGTCCTTGGAGTCCTAAGGTCACTTCTATTTATAGGAGTTGGTTGCAAGTGACTAGGGTATCTTAGGAAAGTGTCTAGAGGGTTCTTAGTGGAGAAATAGTTGTTTAGATGAGTTAATGTTAGGTTCAATGACTAATTTAGTCATTTCTAGAAATCAGTCCAGAGCCCAATTCGATCGATAAGTTTTTCAACCAGAAGTCTCTCCATCGACAGTTTCTTTGACCGGTTGTGTTTCAAGTGTACACGTTATCTCTAATGTCTAGATATAATTTAAACTTGTTTAGTTGATTGGTTTAATAGTCTACTTCCTATCGACAATATTCTCGACCAAATGTGACTTGGTCCATAAACTACTCGACAGAGAATGACTTAGAGAAAGTGCATTATTAACATTTTTCTGGTGCACTGAGTCTTCAACCGAGGGATGTCTCAGTCGATAATTTTCTCGATCGAGTGTTTCTCAGTCGACAATTTTCTCGATTGAAAAAATCCATGTAAATTGGTTTGCAAATTTTTAGAAAACCTATCTAATGATTTTTTTAATAAAGGATAATAGATATACACTCTTGGGGGGGTCCTAACTAATGGTTCTGGGTGGATAGAGAAAATATAAAGCTTGATTTTACATGACTTCTAGGTACTTGTATAATATACACTTGGATAAGCTATTACAAGTTGTACAAACATGTAAATAAAAACATTAAACATGTAAACTACATCTATCCTTTGAGTGTGTTCTCCTTAGACCCTGAAACACTTAAGTACCAACTTAGATATACAAGAATGAAATGTTTGTCATCATCAAAATAGAGTATAAGCTAATGTCCAATTTAGCCAACAATCTCCCTCTTTTGAAGATGGAAAACATTTCTAAAATATAAACAAAATATTATAAAGATGATTTTCATACTTGAAGTAGCATAAAATGTGTAATAGTATGCTTAGAGAAATATGGAACATAGTATCCATATTGTAAAAAAAATTAGAATCAAATTTATATTTGCCAAGAGAGTAAAGTTATAAAATTATCATGAAGTTCAAGGAATGAAAATATTTTTCTTAATGTTCAATTTTCTCCCTTTTTCATCTCAAAAAGATAGTCAAATATGTGAATTAAGATGACTTCTCCTGAATTGGATATACCACGTAATAGAATCTGCATGTTTTAAGGTATAGAAAACAAAGTAAGTGTAAAATGTCCAATGAAAGCCACAATTTCAAGATGCACGCTAGAAGCCGAGAATAATGATAATACACATAGTATAATCAAGAATCTTGAGCAAACATATCAAAGTAAATATCTTCTAGTGAAGTAATGAGGAAATTCCTACTAATATAGTGAAATTGATCCAATGTAAGTGGTTTGGTAATAATATCAGCCAATTGTCCCTTTGTATCAACATGATGAATAGAGATGTTATTCTTGGCAATATGATCTCTTAAAAAGTGATATCTTACTTCAATGTGCTTGGAAAACCACATGTGAGGCCCCCAGTTCCAGCGATATGATATAGCAAAGATAATATCTTCTTGCTTACAAGCATAATATAATCAATTATAGGTAGTGTAACATCCCTGACCCGAGTTATGCTCTAACCCTAGATGTTTTTCTTAATAATGTTGATTAGATGATTGTTCATATTTCTTAGAAAGTAATTAAGGCTCAAGAGGAACTTATATTTCAATTTTAGTCCTTTTTTAATAATGTTGAAACATTGTTTTTTTAGTTTTGGACTACAGTGCAAATTACCCAAGTTGAGGGGTTAACTTACAAATTGTACATGATAAGATGTTTCTGATATGTTGAAGCATCATAAGAATGAGAATGATGCAGTGGTATGGTTTCCACAAGCTTGAGCACCCAGATAAAGCTTGTTGAGCAGTCCTTGTGCATTAAAACCTAGTTTTGGTGTAATGTGCAATTTACCCAAAACCTAGGGTTCAATATGCAAAATACCACTTCCAGAGGGTCCCCCATGTTTCTTGGCATCAATTAGAGAAAATAAAATGGGAGGGGCGCTTCAACCAAAAGGCGAGGGATGAATTTTCAAAAGGGTTTTACGAGCCTATGCCTTGCAAAGGGATGAAAATATCTTGAGTGAGTGGAAAGCCCACTCACATTAAGTTAATACAACGTAATATCCACTAAAAAGGGGATATTAGTATAATATGTTTAAGGTGTTTAATTCCTTTTCTTTTAATTCTTCGATAATGAAGAAGTTTTGCAAGAAGGAGAAGGTGGCTTCTTGGCCAAGGACTTGAGGGGGAAGAGGCGGCACTAATTTTGGAATTTAAAAGAATTTTATAAGGCATTTTCTCTCCCATTGATTTTCTTATAAAAACACCTTTTACAACTCAAATCAAAGGCTTTTTCGAACCCACTTCCTCTCTTTGCTTTCAAACCGACCAAGGGAGCCAGGAGAAGCTGGAGGACGACCCCCAACCTGTTGGTAAGCTTCTTGATCTTCTTTCACCTTGATTTCATGGTGGAAATCACAAAACAATGCATGATTAATTCTTCTCTATTTCACTCCATCTTCAATCCTAGCCAATCTTTTCACTCCAAAGCTTAAGGACGAGCCTTGGGAGAGTTTCAAAATCTTCCTCCACCATTTTTGATGTGAATCTTCAAGCTTTGAAGCTCAATTGGAGGCGGGTTATATAACTCAAACCCTTTAAACATTGTTATTGCATTCAATTCTCCATTATTTGTTGAATGTTTTGTTCTATTTGAAATTTCCTTGATCCATTGCTGTAATTACCATGAAAATGGCAGTAACTTTTGAATGAATGAAGGTATATGATGATGAAAACATCTTGGGCATGGAATCCAACATGTTTCCCTTGCAAACGGTTTTGAAGATCTTGGTCCAAACGGTTCCACCAAACTGTTTGGAGACTAAACGGTTTGCAAACCGTTTAGAGACTTGAACCCCAAACCATTTGGGATGATTGACCGTTTGGATGGGTTGACCATTTGAGGTCAGGACCCTATTACTTGTTGGATGAGGATCTAATAGTTCCAATTGATTGAATCAATGTATGGACAATCATCTAATTAGAAACCCTAATTGGGTTGAGTGCTGATTTTGCAATTGATTAATTTAATTCTTTGGGTTGATTAACCCAAACGGTCTCAAGACCGTTTGGAGATCACCCAAACGGTCTCATGACCATTTGTAGGTCAACCAAGACCGTTTGGAGGTCTAGGGTTGAGTATGGTGAAGAAGTTGAAGATTCAAAGATATCAAATTGTAATGCAATCAATAGCTAGTTTGATGAGTAAACCAATGATGCAAACTCTAATTGAACTTAACAAATTTTAATGATGGATGGGGCAAACGGTCTCAAGACCGTTTGGGGGTTGTCCAAATGACCTCAAGACCATTTAGAGGTCATCCAAACGACTTCAAGACCGTTTGAGGTCAGGTCATGCCCAATTTTAATGATAGTCCAATGATTTCAAAGCAATTAGTTCCACAATGACTAATATTGCAAGTTCATCGATTTCAACCCTAATTCAATTGGGTTCAAAACCCTAATTGATGACCAATTGAAAGTCTAATGAATTGAAAGATGATTCCTTAATCTCAATTGAAGTATGGTGCTTAGGTTCACTTGGTGAGTAATCACATGGATTCAATTGATGAAGGAATTAATCTTGGAAACCCTAAACTAATATGAGTGGTTGAGACCATTTTTGGTCCAATCGGTTTTGAGGAGGTTTGTACCAAATGGTCTCAAGAACGTTTGAGTCCAAATGGTCTCAAGACCGTTTGGGACCAAATGATCCCAAAGTGATTGAGACTAAAACGGTTTCAAGCACCTAATTTGTCAAACAGTTTCAAGCACCTACTTTGCTAAACAATTTAAAGTGTTAATCAAGACCGTTTGGAGGTCTAACGATCTTAGACCATTTGGAGGTATTTCAAGCAAGACCATTTGAGGTATGGTTGGTCAAGACCATTCGGGGTCTAAGTGACCAAGACTATTTGGAAGTAATTAACCAAAACTGTATGGACACTTAAGGTGATTAAAGGTCAATTGTTTAATTGATCATTACATGATGTAATTCAAGGATGATTATGATAATTGTACTCTTAACAAGATAGGGGGATTAGTACCTTTTGAATGATTAATCCTTGATGATTATGGAAGTAATGACACAATACATGTGTCATCTCTCCAATCAAGTTGAGTTAACCTAATCTAATCAGGTCTGAAGTAAATATCATCTTATGAAGGATGAGAGAGAGAGGACTTCCTACATGAATGATTATCATGTAGTGATTAAGTCTCAAGACTTCCAACATGAATGAATGTGTAATTAGGGTATGATCCTTGATAAAGAGGTCATGAACCCTAACTAAGAAGGTTAATGTACCCTAACCCTAATTGAGGGCAATGATAGGTGAAACCCTAATCTATGGTAATGATATGACCCTAATTTAGGGTAATGACTTGAGAAACCCTAATTCAGGGAATTTTCATAATAAATCCTGATTGAATGTGAATAGTAAACCCTAATTGAGGATGATGTTATGAGAAACCCTAATCAAGGGTGAAGCTATATGAAACCCTAAAGTAAGGGTGATGTCATGTGAAACTCTAGATAAGGTTAAGTTCAAAATGAAACCTTAATGCAATGATGAGATGTAAAACCTGATTCAAGGTGATACTATGTACTGGTATGTGACACTTTGATACAAAAACCTATATTGATATAGGATAAAGATATGTGGAGCCCTAATCTTGGGTTGCAATGTATGAAACTCTAATTTTGGGCAATATGATGATAATCATGACCCAAATCTGGGTAATGAGATTAAGTATTCCTAATTGACATAAATTGGGAAATCTTAGCTCAAATAAGGAAATAGTGATGATACTCTTACAATGCATAGTGCTGATTTATAATTGATTTAATTGTTATCATGTGCACTAATTATGCAGGTTTCATGAGATGGTGGACATAGCCAGGTATGAGCTATGATGCTTTACTATTGAATTTGCTTTATGGGCCTTGTGAGCCATAATATGTTGTGTTGCCTAGTGATAGGTAACAAGAGATATTATTGGGCTTTAAGAGCCATGTGAAATACCTACACTGCAATTATTATGTTTACAATGATCAGATAACCTGAAGGCATTAAGTTACCTGATAAAGTGGTAACAAGTGTCTTGGTGAATTAAGGGTTTGAACACCCATGTTTCATAATCATGATGATGAGATGATAAGGGATGGGAATACCCTGATGTGATAAGGGATTGAGGTCCCAATGTTTAACAAAACTTTGAAAAGAACTTGATAGAAATAGTACTCATTCTTTGTAGCAACTGTTACAATGTTTTATGTTTGAAAAACATGTTTGATGCTAAAAGAATATTGTAATGTATTTAATTAATCAAGTGAAATGGTATCATGTAGAGCCCTGACCATAAATCCATCATCGTCAGTAGTTTGATGATGGTGAAATAGGTTTTCCTACGAGAACTCCTGGAGGGCATACTTTTGAGTATGTGGGGGTTATGGGCGTGAATATCCTTACGCCCTAATGAAGGAATTGATGTGAGGTAAACATTAAATCTCTCAATCCTTCATTATTTATGTCGGGATGGATGTATCATTAATATTTCGATGATCTTAATGCCGGATCGATGTGAGATAAATATAATATCTCTCGATTGCGAAGAGAGTATAGCATGCCACTGTAACTCTAATAGTGAAGTTGCCAGTATACCCTGGAAAGCTATTTAGTAGAGACAGAAGATGCCCTGCATTTGTTCCTCACACTGACTGTAGAAGATGAGGTCATGGAAATCTGACTCTTCTATTGACCAATGTATGGTACCGATTTCGATTTCACAATGGTCAGTTGGAGTATGAGCGGTATACCTCATCTCCTCAGGGCTTAAGTATGTTTGTAAAATGTAATCAGCCATGTAGCATACTTGCTTAGGAATGAAATACAAGAATCAATGGTCGATGATATATTGCTTAGTATGTCTTAGTTGGCTAAATGCTATACATGTTCTTCATATTCCTTATTAAATAAATGACATACTGCTCTATCAAGATATAGCTAAAATGACTTGAATAGAGAATACTGCTCTAAATTGTTTAGTCAATAATTTAGCTGTTGTTGAATACTTATGATTCTTCTGCTCAGTTTTATTCTATTAATTGCAATAATAATGTTTCTGGCGGAGAATTATATCTCTCGTTGGGACAATTTTCAATTGTCTCACCCCCATGGGATCCAACTTTTTAGGTAGACACCGAAGAAGAGGCAGGAACCCTACAACAAGGGAAGAACAGCAGCAACAGTAGAAGAACCAAGGACAACAGTGAATCCTCAGGTGGAAACACTGGTGGTCATGTCCTATAAATAGAGAGTCCTATGTGTCGTCTCTGTACTCTCAGGTCCTAGGAGTCAGTAGTTAGTTTAATATTGATCTGAGATTTTGGCTTGATGCCTCGAGATTTTTATATTGCCTATGTACGGTTTAACAGGGCAGCTGATGTTTGTAACGCTCGAGAAGGATTGGTACAAGATATGTACTAGTAAACCATAATGTATTTGAAATGCTTTGGTTCCTTATGAAAGAGGTTTTCAGTTTATGGATCTCTTTATAAAAAGTTTTAATTTTTAGTGATTTTCAATAATTCTGCTACTAACGACCGCTTCCGCATTAGTTAATCTTATTTTTGTGAATCGTTCACCACAGGTAGATTAATCAACAATTAAATATCATTACATAAGACATATCTATCAAGTACTAATTCTCATAATTGTATATGTCTATTGAGAAAAAATACAATCTCTTCACATGGATGCATAACCAATATGTACAAAAGGCAATATCATGCACGTACTTGAGTTGTATGCTTACCAGTACAAAGTAGAAAACATATGAAATATTTGTAATAAGTTAATGAATGCAATTGAGCATCCATGTGATTTGTTAATCAAACCTAACTAGATATACTACACGGCTGAGTTACATACTTTATTATTGCACTATGTAGTTTGAGACATACCACTCAAATAACTAGCTGACCACTATGAAGTTGCAATAAGCCGCGTATAAGATCTAAGATGACCAAAATTCTCAATATCTCTTCCCCACGGTCAGTAATGTGACAATTGTAGTAATCATCCCAACTACTAAAATAGCATGATCCGTCCTGGGTACACAGGATACGACACAAAAAATTGGGGTATAAACCCTCAAATATGAGTTCCAAATGGAGCCACTCTCAATCACATATAAAATTAAGACACAACCACAACTATTGTCAAACACCTTAAAGTTTGGATGATAGAGAAAAATCCTCCATGCACCCACATATACTCAATGGTATATGACCCTCAGCTCCTCCATGAGGATTTCTCATTTCACTATCCAACAAGTCCAGAAAATGAGATAGTTCTACGATAAAAAGGCACTACATATTTAAGGTTACACTAACTATTTAATTCAATTAGGTATTTTTTACTCCATCAATCAAGATGCATACAAGTATCTACAAGTATTTGGGAAATAAGTCAAGTATTGCAATTCCTAAAGATATAAAACATGTATCAAGACACTAAATAAAGGTATAAGTAGCCATATTTGGCCACAATAAGACCAAATATGTCAACTTTGTCCACAACTAGATCCAAAATAGCATTCTCGGTCATAACAAGGCCCAACATATCATCCTCAGATACAACAAGGCCCAACATATTTATTCATGGGACATCAACCTAATTCAAGGAAAAAGGGATATTTCTCCTCTAACTTTTTCATCTCAACATTTATATAGTATTCCAATGATATGCCACTACCCCATACATAGACATCCTCAAAATCATCATAAAAGACTAGACATGACCATAGAACATGATTAATCATCACTATTCAAGTACAAGAGTTCATGAGGGATTCTCATATTGAATTGTTTTAAGGAACATTAATTAAAGTCAACCAATCCACATTGCATGCATCTTCTAGAGTCTAATTGAATATGATAATGTGTACATAATTACTTTCAGGTAAAGTTATCATATAAAGTCATATAACTCATCCACTTTTAGCAATACCGCCATTTTATTCACCATCTTATGCTTGAATCATATTCAAACAGGGGTGGTATTTAAAAATTGGGTCTAACCATCATCTAAGTAATGAGATACAAGTCATTTCACCCTATTGGTCAACCTCAAAGCACCAAGTCTAATATATATATTTAGCCCATATGCAAGATATTTTTAATGCCATTTTTATATGTCATTTAACTAACCCTTAACATTATAAAAAGAAAGGTTATATAAAACATAGTAATTGTGTGATTTAGAGAAACATCTTATTAAAGATATTTATCATTAAATACTTATAGTAATTGTTAACATGCCAACCAAAAAATGCATTAATTGTTAACACTCACATTCAATTTTGAAACCTCCAAATTATTCCTTGGTTATTTTGTTAATTGATTTTATGATACATACCCTTCATATTAATACAATTACATTTCTTACTTGTAAAAGTACTTTGACATTTATAAAGGATATAAGTGAGGAAAAACATCTTCAGGAATATAATATGGTTTATCATAGAATTCCAAATACTCACTGGGCATACAGTCCCGATACTAGACATAAAGAGTGTAATATAGGCATATATGTTCACATTAGGTTTGATACCATGTAAGAACATAATATCCATTTGAAATTATGTATTACATTTCACATTATAGTTACACACTACAAACCAAATTTCATATTCAAATTCCAAAATATGAGGGATTTTTATTGCAAACAGTATTGTACATAAAAAAGTGCCACCTCTATGCATAAATGACCTACTTTGGGATTATAGATCAAATTCAAAGGAACTTCCAACATTCACATACAATGCCTCATTAACTTTTTATATCAACTTCTAATCACTAAGAATAGCATTCATATACATTTCCTTTCATATGATAATAATACACCATAAGGGATGACATTTAGAAACAATTACACTTACATTTCAAAATTCAACAAGCACATGATTATTTTATTCTATAAATGACATCAGGGAGTAACTCTAGAAGTTTTGAAAGAACAAAAAGAATCCACGAAATAGTCCACTTATCCAAATTAGTTCTCATCATCTTTTAGCACAAAAAGATGTCATAGAACAATATTTAGAACAAAATAAACTATAGTACACATATTTCGGATTTCAGACCTTAAATGAAAGAGTGTGGGTCCCTTTCATCAAGTATTCATAAGTAAGATACAAGGAAAGATATACAAGTTTGAAATCATATCACATGGTAGAAAAATAATCCTCCAAGATTCAATATTCATGCATGTTAATCAAGTTTTTTTTTGGTCAGCTAAAAACCCGGTGATGCTTTTTTTGTATTTTTTTCAGGAGGAATTACAGTGCAGCTACTCAACTGAGTGTTGGGTAGTATAGATGAAAAATAATGAAAAGAAAAGATTTAATTGGTAACAGATCCCTTATCTCTGACAAAATAAAGATCCTAAGAGAGAAGAGGGAAAGCAGGAAGTCCATGGCGATCAACCTAAGTCTCCCTTAATCTTCCTCCAAACTCTATCTGTAGAATAGAAGCAGTTGTTGTGTACATGTAAATTTCTTTCTATCCATGTATTGTAAAGTATCATTAGGAATGCTCTAGCTTTGTCTTCATCCAATCCTTTGACTTCATACCATCTTGAGCATGAGAGGTCAAAATTGAGTTCGTTATAAGCTGCAGAGATAACGTTTTTGGCAAAGTTGCACTCAAAGACAATATGGTGAGTATCTTCATATCCACTAAAGCAAAGGAAGCAGATAGAGGCAATCTGAATGCCCATTCTTCTGACATAGTCTCCAGTGATCATCTTATTGTGGAAGGCCTTCTAGGCATGAAAGATACATCGAGGGGCGACTTTTTATCTTCCAAAGCCATCTAAGAAAAAGTTCTTCATCAGAACTAGATCTGATGTTGTTCCAGAAGTCTTTAAGCTTCAGATTATCCAAGCCCTTATAAGAAATGAAGTCTGATCCACCACGAGGGGAGGGTTGCTCAGCTATGAGGTTCTTGAGCTTCTGGTTAAGCCTTTTATCCTCGATCAACCAGGCTGAGTCAATGATAATATCACTGAAATAACAATCGTGACTAAGACTAGATTTGATGTAGGAATCCTTTCCAATGGTTTCTTCAATGAAAACTTTATCCTTAATCCAGGGGTCCAACCATAGTTTAGTGTTGCATCCATCGCCTACAACAAAATTGGTATCATAAAGAATGGTAGTTCTTGATTTGAAAACCCTCTGACTCAGCCATCACCAACTAGAGTTAGGAGAGGCTGAACAGAAGGTGTGCTTCTTTAGGTATTTCTCATTTATCCATTTAACCCACAAAATGTCCTTCTTTGAGGCAAGGTTCCAAGCATTCAAGCAGGAAGAGGCAATGGGCATATGCTTTACCTTCCTGATGCCTAACCCACCTTCCACTTTAGGTAAGGTGATTTTGTCCCAAGCTATAAGATGTAGATTTGATTTGTTTTCAGATTTGCCCCACAGAAAATCACGACACAGATTGTCAATCTAGTTGCAAATAGAATCTGGTAGAGGAAAAGAGGATGACCAGTAGATGTGAATGGAAGATAGTATCGATTTAATAAGTTCACATCTCCCTGCGAGAGATAGAGAACTAGACATCCAACCTTCTAGTTTTGTTTTAACTTTATCAATAAGAGGCTGACAATCTCGGCTCCTGAGCTTACCAATGAACAAGGGAATCCTAAGGTATTTCACGGACAACTTGCATTCTTTCATCTTGAGAAAATCTAAAATTTGTTGTTTGGGGGAGCCTTTGCTGAAAATGGCTGAGCTTTTATCAGATTTTAGCTTAAGACCCGAAGCTTCTCCAAAGGAATTAAGAATAGCATTGATGGTGATGGCATTTCCTAAGGTTACTTTAGAAAAGAATCATGAGATCAACCGCGAAAATGATGTGGGACACAAAAAGATTTTCATACGCCTTTATAGGATTAAAGCTTTTGTTAAGCATTGTTGTATTCAGCATCTCAGTTAAGCCTTGCATAATAATGACAAACAGATAGGGGGCAATGGGGTCCCCTTGTATGATCCCATTTGAGGGTTTAAACTTGACGCCTATCTTACCATTCACTGATACTTGGTAGGAAGTGGAAATGAAGAACTCACGTATCCAACTGATCCAGATAAGAGGGAATCCCATTTTCAAGAGAATTGAGAAAAGATAACTCCATTGAACGGATTCATAGGCTTTTGTGAGATCAATTTTTAGACACATGTTGTTCTTGGAGTTGGCTTTGTTGAAATCATGGATAAGTTCATTGGTAACCATGACTGCATCCTTGATATGCCCTTTTATGAATGCACATTGATTGGGACCAATGATATCAGGAAGAACTTGTTGTAGTCTATTCGCCATGATCTTCGAAATAATCTTGAACATCACATTACAAAGAGCAATCAGCCTCCTATTTTTGAGATAATTATAATCTTTCTCTTTGGGAATCAAGGTGATGAAAGTATTGTTCACCTCTTGAAGAAGTCAGCCATTCCTGAAAAACTCCAGAATTGCTTCACTGACGTCTTGCTTAATAATGGACCAAGTCTTCTTAAAGAAAACCACAATAAACCCATCAGGCCCAGGGTCCTTGTCTGGGTTCAGGCTATCAACAATATGATCAATCTCCATTTGTGTAACAGGATGCAAAAGGATTTTCCTGTGCCTATCACTAATCTTGGGGCCATTCCAATCACCATCTACACCCTAGGTTGTTGTTATTGAAGAGCTTTTTATAAAACTCTGAGACATGGGATTTGATAGCAGTTAAGTCATAAGTAGTTGTTTTATCAATGATAAGAGATGTAATACAATTCCTCTGTCTTCTAGTGTGATGAGAAGAATAAAATAACCTAGTGTTGGAGTCCCCTTCTCTTAGCCATTGCACCCGGGATTTCTGCCTCAAAAGTGTTTCCTCTTTAAGGGTGGCTTCATGAGTGATTTTCCTTAATTCTATAATAGTGGAATTCAGGGCCTCATTAGTAATATCTACATCCGCATTTTCCTATGCAGTAAGGTCCTGACTTCTTTTGATTCTAGCATCTGAGAAATAGTTATGAACCTTTGATTGATTCCAACAGATAAGATCTTTTCTAACCATATGAAGTTTTCGATAGACCCTGTACATCAAAAATCCTTCAAAGTTATTAGACCAAGAATCACTGACAATATATAAAAAGTCTTCTTCATTTGCCTAATTGTTAATAAAATGAAACTGTGATCTCACAATACGAGGGTTACCCATATGGAGGGTAATGATTTTGTGATCGTTGACCACATTAGAAATAACACAGCCATGAAAATCTACCAAATCATTGAGAGATTTTTCATTCTATAGAATCCTATCAATCTTTGTCGTAACAAATCTACTTCCTTCTTAATGGTTATCCCAGGTGAAAGGAACTCCATTCATATTAAGATTGTATAAAACGTTGTTTAAAACACACTCATTAAATTCCTCCATAGCCTTCTTCATAGGGGGCAGCTTCCTGGTTTTTTCATGATCAAATCTAACAGCATGATAATCACCAATAAGGAATCAAGGGCCATCAATAGACATAGCAATAGATGAAATAGTTTCCCATAAAGATGTTCTGTCATGATCTTCAGTATGTCCATAGATCACAGAAATAAAAAAGCTTATGTTGTCCACATTGACTTCATAGTGAACTAGCTAATCAGTAGTAGAGACTTTATGGATATCGCAAACATTCTGGTCCCAGAGAATAATTACTCTACCCAAAGGATGTGAGAAATGATTAGAGACATAATTGAAGTTAGGAAAGTATCTAGATAAGAACTGAGAGAGCTTCCTGCTTCTTATTTTGGTTTCCAAGAGAATAAGAATTTGACCCGAAATCCTCCTTAATTCCTCCTGGACAGCTAGTATGTTGTTACTCAACCCTCTCACATTCCAGGAGGTGATTTGGAGATTCATCTTGACCCTTGGGTTGGATTACTACCAGCCTCAATTTCAATATTGGAATCTTTCATATCAAGGTTCAACTCCCTCTTGTTAGCAGGCAAAAAGATAGAGTCAATAAGCCTTTGGGACAACCCATGGATGGCTTTGGGAATGATCACTAGAATCTCACTAGTTTGAAATGGAGGAAAAGGTGTAGAATGGATTGATCTTGTGTTGCTATTATTTGCGCTTCCAGTAGTGTTGGATGTATCTTTGAGCCCAAAGTCCATGGCAAGGAGATTGTAGACCTCATCATCATGAGGTGATATCCCACATCTGCTACAAGCCTCTGGAACCTCTGATAATAGCTCAACTGAGTACGAGTCTTGAATCTTATCAGAACTCAAGCCATTAGAAAATATATCAGGAGGAACTTCAGTTGGAATGTATTTGCAGTAGTCGTCCTCGTGAACAAAAAGACCATAGAATTTACAGATAGTTGGATTGCCTTCATACTCAATCCTTACCCTTGTAATATCTCCTTCATCACTCAAGAGCTCTATGGATGTTTGAAACTTTATAGAATAGGGGAGAAGAGCCATCAAGCGAGCATAATCAATTCTGGTGATGGATCTGGTTAGATAGTCAGTACAAATCAGGTGACCCAGAAGAGAGCCAATTCTTTCAAACATCCTTGAATCCTATAGCTCTAGCGGTAGATCATAGATACAAATCCAAATCAATGACTCAGAGAATCTGTACTTGACAAGAGGCTCACCCGGTTGCCATATCGATAAAACCATAGGATTATTCTTGACAAACCATGGACCGTTTCTAACAACATAATCCATATATGTAGCCAACTCAAATCTAAGGATGAAGAAATCATCATTTTTCCCGATAACCTCGATAATCCCTTCATGTTCCCACAAATGATACACATATTCTTGTAAGGTTGGAACATGGGGCTTAAAGTTGATAGAATAACCTGCTAAGCAATGCTTCCACCTTAACGCATTCTCCCTCGCCTTTGATCTCAGATAGATGATATGTCCTCCCTTAACTTGGACAGCTATTTTCTTAAGATGTTCATCCTTGTTGTCGTTAAGAAAATGGAGCCAAGTCTTAGAACCAGAGGATTGATGAAGACCATCATTCGAGCATGGGGGTGTCTTTCTTCTTTAGCAACCCAGATATGGCGAGAGGTTTTAGGAATTGGGGAGCCGACGACACAAAATCGCCCTCAGATCGCCACACCCATCGCGCATCCCCAGCCTTAATCAAGTTTAGAACAAGTGTTAGGGATTTGCATGAACAAGTAGGCAAAAGAATTCCAACCATTCTATATCACTCACATCTTATGGTGATAAACATGAGTCCATAGTAGGAGGCCACGAAAATGCTTCTAGGTCCTAGATCATACCTCCCAAATCCTCCAAATCCATGCTCCAAGTAAGATCCAACTCCCCTTACAGCAAAAAGATGAAAAAGGAAGGTTATTTAGAAAGGTGGGGTAGTTTCCCTGATGGAAGTACATGGGGAACAACAAAAGTAGGAAGATGGGGTGAGGAAAAAAAGAAAAAAAATCTGAATGATGAATCTTACATGATTAAGGCTAGAGACGAACTTGCCAAGCTTGGAAGCATCTGGAAGAAGTTAGATCTACAACTTGAACCCACATGCATCAACATGAAATGATCCATCCATGTTCATCCATTCCTTGGAGATTTTTTTGTGAAGTGGGGGATATGTGCAGAAGTCCAAAATGCCATCCACTAGTGTTCATAACTATCCTTGGTCCAAAAATGTCATACAATGGTCAAAGAAAACATATTTATTAACCCTCCTAACATTCTTATGTTTTATAGAACCATTATCATCATCACATGTGAGGTTTTCATTGGTTTATAATTTCCATAAGCCAAAAAGTCCACTTCCATTGGCAAAAAAGTTCATTGGTTGAGCACAAGAAGCTCTATCGGCCATCATCATCAACCACCGCCATCATGCTAGTTAAGGTTGAAGCCTAATCCAAATAATGTAAATAGAATCAAAATAAATCAATCTATGAAGATTCCAATAAATATCATGCATTTATATATTTGCACTTAGGTTTCCATTTAATGTGAAATTCCATATTAGTCCACATTTGTACATGATATCTCATTTAAAGGCAAATAAAGTAAATGAAGTTTATCGTAGAGTCATATCTTAAATAATTGATTCTAAAACTTAATAAATAATGGAGTAAATAAGTAGAACTAAAGTGATCATATTATAGTGATTGTTCAATTCAGTCCATAACTTATACAAAAACTTGAAACTGAGGCTTTCAAAGTGCAAATTGACATTTTATAGGGTTTTAACTTATTCAATTGTGCACCAATTCTTTTCCAAACACCCAATTAAGATAATAAAGAAATATTAGAGAGAAAATCATGATTAAGATAGGATCATGGTCTGACAAAAAGGATCTTAACATGAGCCAACACAGATGGTTAGATCTCAATAAAGAATTATGATGTTAGCATTGATTACCATCTTGGGAAGGCCAATGTTGTTGCATATGCTCTCCGTAGGAGTCTACTTAACATGTAGAATTGTTTTCTATGGCATGAGTAAAAAGAGACTTACTGGTCAAAATGAGAGAGACAAATTTAGATTTGAGTTTGTCTAGAGAAGGTGTATTGACTGCACAAATGTAGGTTATATTTACATTATATGATCAAATTAAGTATCTCCAATAGAGTGATGATGATTTGAAGAAAATCATGCATGACATGACAAGAAGTAAGAGGATAGACTTTGGATATTCAAAGGTTGGATTGTTGTATCAGTAAGACAGATTGTGTGTGCTAGATGGCATTGAGTTAGAGAAGTAGATTCTTAAGGAATCTCATTCTTCTATGTATGCAATGCATCCAAGTAGTTCCAAGTTGTAAAGAAACCTCAAGTAATTATATTGGTGGACATGCATGAAGAGATATGTATTTGAGTATGTTACTAGGTGTGGTGTGTGCCAACAAGTCAAGACTGAACCAAAAGGTAACATGTACCCTGCAACCACTCCATATTCATATGTGGAAGTGGGAACATATTACCATTGACTTTGTAATTGTGTTGCCTAGAACATCACATGAATTTATTATATCCAGGTGATTGTGCATGAAGTACCTAAATCTTCCCATTTTCTCCATATGAAGTCAACGTGGGATGCATCGAAACTAGCTAATGTCTATAGAAATGATAAAGTTAGTGTAGGGTTTTAGGGGAGGCAGAGAAGGCAGCGGAAACAAAAATTTATCCCCCAAACCCGGAACAAGGAAACGCGTCAACGTCTATATAATAGGAAAGGGATGGTTTGTGGAATCATACCTTGTCACGAGGCTTGCTCGGTGACAATACCTCGTGCCTTGCGCGGTCTTCAACTCTGGTCTTGGACGGTGTCTGTGCAGCTCCTGGTCACACCGGGACTGACGACTCCTCCTCTCACCGGGACTGTCGGGGTTGACAGTTGTTCTCCAAGCGGCAGAAACCTCCTGCCTCTGAAGTAGTCCACACGGACCACCTAGAACTCCACACTCCTTGTCCCACAAGGAGTTGTAAGGAGTCGCACCCTCCTGTCAGCGTACTAGTCGCCAACACACTCTCCTGCTACCAGTCGCAACTGTAGTTGTCTTTCCTTTGTTGTGCCTCCCTTTTCGGGTAGCACTTGCTCGGGCTCTCTCAGTTACCAAAACCTGAGAGAACGAAAACTTTGTAGAGCAATTGGTTGCACTGAGTTGTACTTTGAGAAGCCCCCAATACCCCTATATATAGGAGGGTCATGGGATAGGGTTCTCCATCCCGGGCAATGTAGGACTAAAAGCGGGAGTAGAAGGGTTCGAGATTTTCCACAAAAACAACCAACTCACAAGCTGAATCGATCGTTTCATTTATGAAACGGTCGGTTGGGGATCTGAGCCGGTCGGTTGACACTCAACTGATTGGTTGGGACTCATGAGCCGGTCGGTTCACTTTCTGAACCGATCGGTTCGTGGTCCTGATCAGTTCCCGATCGACTTTCCCTCTTTTATTTCTAATTGGTATCAAATACCAATCCTTGTTCCAATCAAATTGGGCAAGTGAAACGCAAGGAAAATTCTCACCAATCTGACTTTCCCAACTTGCTCAGTTGCAACAGTTGAACTAATCGTTTCAACACTTGAAGCAATCGTTCACCCTATCCATGAGCCGATCAACTCACAACTTGAGCCGACCGGTTCACCAAGCTGAGTCGATCGGTTCATCTCATGAGACGATCGGTTGGGAGTGCATATTGTGTAGAATCAGTCAATTGCGGTTTCAATCAATTCGATACTCTAATCAATCTGTCCAACACCTTGAACACTATGATTTTGAGCTATCAATCAATTGAGTGTTTAATTGAACTACTAAACTCCTTTAGTAATCAATCTAAACATTGTTTGTGGACAAAACTCCTCTTCCAGGTTAAATCCTATGTGTGTGACCCTACAGGTCCATTTCACGTTGGCAGTGAAAGTCCATAACACTTATGACTTCACAAGCAAAGAGAGGTGCCTAGTCACACATCAGTGCTACCCAAGTGAAAGTAGAAAGTTGGAGAACAACTTTCAATCCTACAATCCATGAATGGTGTTACAGTGAATGTATAATTCCTTTGTCACTGATATCCCGAATGAACTCGAGGCATGGAACAGTCATCCTGTCAACGTTCATTCACTTTCTTGATCTCAGAGTAGATTGGAAGAGATATGTATGACATCAATATCACATACTGATTCACACATGCATGCGCATGCCTATTTCAATCCTACTCATCAAGTGGCCTTGGATATCAAACTCCCTCAGGAGGGACAAATCCCATATCTATCACTCACCCCGTAAAAAACCCATGTGTCAAAGCCACCCAATCATCACCTTTATAACAACCCATGTTTCAGGACTGCGTTTGATGATGTCAAAGTGCGCCCAACGACATGTGTTGAGTGTAGTGATTTCAGGTCAAAGAATCACACTCACCACCATCACTGTGAGTATTGACTATGACTACCATGTCATGGTTCCATGTATCAAACTCACGATGGGTCTGTCCGGTACACTTGTTCTCTAACAAGTACCTATGTGTTTAGTTTGATATCTCTATATCATGACTAATGAGATTCTGTCATCAACCAACACCACAATCTAGTCTTGTGTGTCATTGCTGTCTATCTACCTTACACAATGACATCCAACTAGGGACATAATGAGAATGTACAAGCTCTTAGCATCCGTATGATCTCATCGTTCAGGTCCTGAACCTGAAGGCATACGTCATTGAGTATTGTCATTCTCTAGACATTCAATCTGTTCTATCACTATCTCATATGACTGAACCAGAAAGAATTGGAAGCTTGCCTTTGATGTTTATCAAATCAATCTTAATGTATCCCATCAATCATCCCATGATTGGCTCTCAGGGCATACATACCAACAGACTCCCACTTGCACTACGAGCCAATCACCCTTGAATCATATTTATAGTGATCTTCAAACATGTCCCACATGTTACTGTGCTCTAGTGCGAACATAGTGAGTTATGGCAACACCTTGCCAAAGTCAGTTTAAATTGCATGTCTCACATCTCTTCACTGTACGCCACACGTATGAGATGGAGTTGCCGTAATATGCGATCTAGTATTCCTTTGCTAACCTTTAGCCACATTGCATGATCAAGGATTCCATACTTGTCATCAATGAGCGGAATATCTATAAGTTCATCTCATGAACTTCCAGATCCATATAGTATCTACTGTTGTTCTCTAACACATAGATACTCGACATTTCCTTTTAAATGGTTTTATTGGAACACTTCCAATTATCAACAAACTTTCACTTTTATACATCCTATGTATATTTTGCGATTAATTTTCTGTCCTTTCGGAAGTTTGCATCAATGTAACTCTTTACATCGAACTCTTCCTTATCTCCATAGAACTAGTACTTCTCAAGTACTTATCAAGTTCTCATGGTATTCCAGTAACCCTTACTGGAGGTAGACAGACATCCACTCGGCATGTCCCACATACAAGTTATCAGGATGAGCACATCATATTGCCATGTCCTACATACAAGATGAAATGCATTTTGTTCTTGCCATGCCGATACATGCAAGATAATGGGATGATTACATACATGATAGATCCATATCTATTCTTAGTGTTCCCATTCATACTAACTCCATGTAGCATGGACAAGTTTTCTCCCACTGAATCTGTGCACACTGAACACTTCAGTATAGATTGCCAATTGTATGCTCTCTCTTTTTAGGTCAAGAGGTTTTTGAGAACTATCTCTATAGATCTCTATTCCTATCACATAGGAAACATCTCTATCTTCCTTAAAGATAATTTCCACTTTTGGATTTCCATTCATGAACATTTCCATTTCACATCAACATGTGAAATGTGAACACGCTCCCACTAAATCACAAATCCCTTCTTTATCTTTGACATATCAGTCAAACCCTTTGACTATATCATCAAAGTAAAGATCCAATTCTAAGCTGCTTGTACTCAATCAATCACATTGATTAGTCCATTGTAACTTATAGACTTCATTTGCATTTGTGGATTCATAAACCTTATAGGTTGTGTCACGTACACATCCTTGTTTTATTCCTCGTAGGAATGCGGTTTTCGTATCCATATGCCAAATGCCTTTAGTCATTAAGTTGCAATCAACAAGCATCATCCTTCTCAAAATGTTATCCATGTATCTTAACCTTTAAGATTCATTTGCACTTATGGATTTCATTCCAATGGGTGCTACCATCAGGGTCATACCTTATGGTTCACATGGATGTCATTTTAGGATGTAATGGTCATATACCATAACTCAAAATTCGGTTCCTCATATTCATCTAGATAGTTGACTCATCACATGAACAACTCATCACATAGATAATTGAGGTGTATCTGTTAAGGATATAAGAACTCACAACTCCTTGTGAATCTCAATGTCCTTTATTAGTGTGGGGTATTCTTTTATTAAGAAGAATTCAGTTATTTGATAATCATTCTCTAACTCCTTAGAGTATGATTCCATCTTGATTTAGACATCAACATGCCTTAATCATGAGTTAACTATGATACACTATCATAATCACTCATAAGGATCTCAAACATTTGGTCCAAGTATTTCATTCATTGATCTCATCAAGAATTAACACTTTACCAAATTTGTACTTCATCTATGATAATCTTGAACACTTCAAGATATTCATATTGGTATTTCTCTAAACACCTTTTGAAGTATTATCATTTACTCCAATAGGTATGTAAATACATCACATGTATTATACCTAATTGGATAATCATTCTCCCACTACCATTAGTGAAGATTGATTAATCATGTCCAAGATATTC
Source organism: Alisma plantago-aquatica (assembly GCA_963693085.1). NCBI lineage: Eukaryota > Viridiplantae > Streptophyta > Magnoliopsida > Alismatales > Alismataceae > Alisma > Alisma plantago-aquatica. The sequence goes on along the minus strand of OY856409.1, from coordinate 144,164,376 downwards.
ATGTCTCTTACTGGTTCTCTAACCAAAAGAGTCTAGATTTATCCATCACATGGAAACTAGAAATGAATTTCTCATGATTGATGCTAATTTGATTGTTTGAGTTATCTTATAACTTTTAGGTATCATTTTATCTTATGCATATCAAATACCACAAGATAAACAAGGCAATGCCACAAAGATCATATCTTTAAGATTGAAAACTCAACTTTATTAATTGCCATCATTGTCATACAATATGCAAAAATAAAGTGTTTCTATCTATTAGAAAATATGAAATAGCAGTTCATAACTGTATTACATGCCTTATAGGCTCAAAATAAACTAAAGTACTCCTATTTATGGTGGCAACAATTTCCCCAATTATGAGTGCTTTACACTTTACATCTTGGTATCATATACCTCAAAAAGTGTTACAAGTTTATTTTCATGACACCTTTAAGTAGAGACATCAGTCGCCTCCTTCTTGTTTTGTTCTTCCAGATAGAGAGGACAATTCCTTTTCCAATGTCCTGGCTTTTGACAATGGTGGCAATTTCCTTTCTTGGTCACGCCTCCCTTGGCCTTGAGAGCTGAAGACGTCTTGGGCTCCTGGCTAGCATCAGAACCTTTCTTAGCTTTGCCCTTACCCTTGCGCTTGGACTTGCCTTTCTTTCCCATGATCACCATTACAGACTTAGGCTTGTCCTTCTTCATCTGTATCTCGTCTGTCCTCAACATGCCCAACAACTCTGATAGTGGCCTATCAAAGTTGTTCATGTTGTAGTTCATCACAAACTGACTATAGGATTCTGGCAACGATTGCAGTATCACGTCAGTAGCCAACTCTTGGCTTAGTGGAAATCCCAGTCTTTGTAGCTTCTCCACATACCCAATCATCTTGAGTGTGTGAGGACCAACTGGATCTCCTTCTGTCATGACGCACTTGAACAACGCCCTAGAAACATTGTATCTCTCTTGCCGTGCCTGATCTTCATACATGTTCCTGAGATGCTGAATCATCTCAATGACACCCATGTTCTCATGTTGTCTCTGCAAATCATGGTTCATAGAGCACAACATCAAGCACTTTGCATCAATGGCATCATCAAAATGCTTCTTGTAAGCATCCCTTTCTTCCTTTGGTGCATTAGGAGCGGGTTCCTCTGGAATTGGAGTATCCAGGACATAGAGCTTACGCTCTTGAGTGTGAACAATTCTAATTGTCTGATACCGATCATGGAAGTTTGTCCCATTTAGCTTGTCCTTGTCAAGGACCGATCACAAAGAAAAATGATTGTTGTTTGTTGCCATTTGTACTACAAAAGGAAAATATGCAATTTTAGTTCAAAAACTCATTTTTGACTTATTTGATTGATTTGAAAAGTTGACGATAAAATTAGGCCTTTAATTAATTATCGCTCCCACTATTTAATTTCAAATTGATAGCCCTCCCCATCAATTCGGAAGATTGCAGCATACAACCTTCTAGTGGGCAAGATCCATATTTCATCAAGTCATGAGTCAGCTTTGGTTGATCGCCCACAATCTTGACTATTTAGGTAGGCCATCATGCCAATTGCATCATATGCAACTCTTGATGAATGAACATGTGCAACACCTTGCCATGAACATTCCATGCCTCTGGGCTTAGACGCTCTAAGAATCACCAGTTAAGTCTAACCCAAAAGCCGACACGGTAAATATGCACCCTGCTTTGGAAGAACCTACATGTCTACCCTTCACACTTCCACAAGATAGACGGCGCACCACGCTTTGGCGTAACCTACGCTTGGTCGATCAAGTTTTTCATGTGTGCCGCTAATGGAAGGCATATAAGAATTAATATTTTAATGAGGGATTTGGTTTTTATATACATATACATATCCAATCACCACAATACATAGTACGTATCATATACATGCTATATCCCACATAAAATATGCAAAACGATAAAAGCGATGATTATGGCCATCCTAATGTGATTCCTCGAGCCAAGAGGAATCATGGTCATCTAGGTCTACATCTCATGCAACCTGTACAAGATGAACTATGTGCTTTGCCTTTCTGGGTTTGATTAATTCATCACATGACTGATCGGCTCACCATCAGGCCAGTCGGTTGGTGCCACCAGCTGATCGGTTGGCTCCTCTAGCTGATCGGTTGGCTCCTCCAACCGATCGGTTCTCCTGGTCATCATGCATATCATCATGGCTGCCACCCACTTGTCTCGCTCCTCGAACCGGTCATCAATCGATCGGCTCACTCCTTGAACCGATCATCTAGAACGTCAACCGATCGGTTCACGCCTTGAACCAATTGTCTCAGCTGTCGTCAGGATGTCCTCCATTCTTTGACATAACAGGAAATAAAATTCTATCCTATTTTACATTGTAAAAAGAGAAACCCCGAGTTACATTTGGGGGGAGCAAAGGTAGGAAAGAAATCTCGAATTATTTCGAGTTACATCAAGAATAGGAGAAGGAAGATCGGTGCGCAGACCGAGATGCAAGCAACCACATACAACCATACACAGATAGGGTTTATTGGCCATAACCACGCTATACATCCACCACAAAACTTGTTTAAGGGGGACGTGTATCGAGTGCATTAATAATACATATCATATATATAATTGGGATTTGTGGATATAGGATTGGACATGCATAAAGCCAATTTTATTTGCATCGTATGCAATAAATAAAGGCGACAAACCAAAATCAATCATATCGATATTCCTAAAATATAGAGCAGTTGACGTGGCTCTGATACCACTGTAGGGTTTTAGGGGAGGCAGAGAAGGCAGCGGAAACAAAAATTTCTCCCCCAAACCAGGAACAAGGAAACGCGTCAACGTCTATATAATAGGAAAGGGATGGTTTGTGGAATCATACCTTGTCCTGAGGCTTGCTCGGCGACAATACCTCGCACCTTGCGCGGTCTTAAACTCCAGTCTTGGACGGTGTCTGTGCAGCTCCTGGTCACATCGGGACTGATGACTCCTCTCATCGGGACTGTCAGGGTTGACAGTTGTCCTCCGAGCGGCAGAAACCTCCTGCCTCTAAAGTAGTCCACATGGACCACCTAGAACTCCACACTCCTTGTCCCATAAGGAGTTGGAAGGAGTCGCACCCTCATGTCAGTGTACTAGTCGCCAACACACTCTCCTGCTACCAGTCGCAACTACAGTAGCACTTGCTCGAACTCTCTCAGTTACCAAAACCTGAGAGAACAACAACTTTGCAGAGCAACTGGTTGCACTGAGTTGTACTTTGAGAAGCCCCCAATACCCCTATATATAGGAGGGTCATGGGACAGGGTTCTCCATCCTGGGCAATGCGGGACTAAAAGCAGGAGTAGAAGGGTTTGAGATTTTCCATAAAAACAACCAACTCGTAAGCTGAACCGATCGTTTCATTTCTGAAATGGTCGGTTGGGGATCTAAGCCGGTCGGTTGACACTCATCTGATCGGTTGGGACCCATGAGCCGGTCGGTTCACTTTTTGAACCGATTGGTTCGTGGTCCTGATCAGTCCCGATCGACTTTCCCTCTTTTGTTTCTAATTGGTATCAAATACCAATCCTTGTTCCAATCAAATTGGGCAAGTGAAACGCAAGGAAAATTCTCACCAATCTGACTTTCCCAACTTTCTTGGTTGCAATAGTTGAACCGATCGTTTCAACACTTGAAGAAATCGTTCACCCTATCCATGAGCCGATCGACTCACAACTTGAGCCGACCGGCCGATCGGTTCATCTCATGAGCCGATCGGTTGGGAGTGAAGATTGTGCAGAATTAGTCAATTGAGGTTTCAATCAATTCGATACTCTAATCAATCTGTCCACACCTTGAACACTATGATTTTGAGCTATCAATCAATTGAGTGTTTAATTGAACTACTAAACTCCTTTAGTAATCAATATAAACATTGTTTGTCGACAAAACTCCTCTTCCAGGTTTAATCCTATGTGTGTGACCTTGCAGGTCCATTTCACATTGGTAGTGAAAGTCCATAACACTTATGACTTCACAAGCAAAGAACGATGCCTAGTCACACATCAGTGCTACCCAAGTGAAAGTAGAAAGTTGGAGAACAACTTTCAATCCTACAATCCGTGAATGGTGTTACAGTGAATGTATAATTCCTTTGTCACTAATATCCCGAATGAACTCGAGGCATGGAACAGTCATCCTGTCAACGTTCATTCACTTTCTTGATCTCAGAGTAGATTGGAAGAGATATGTATGACATCAATATCACATATTGATTCACACATGCGTGCGCATGCCTATTTCAATCCTACTCATCAAGTGGCCTTGGATATCAAACTCCCTCAGGAGGGACAAATCCCATATCTATCACTCACCTCTCAAAAGCCCCATGTGTCAAAGCCACCCAATCATCACCTTTATAACAACCCATGTTTCAGGACTACGTTTGATGATGTCAAAGTGCGCCCAACGACATGTGTTGAGTGTAGTGATTTCAGGTCAAAGAATCACACTCACCACCGTCACTGTGAGTACTGACTGTGACTACCATGTCATGGTTCCATGTGTCAAACTCACGGTGGGTCTGTTCGGTACACTTGTTCTCTAACAAGTACCTATGTGTTTGGTTTGATATCTCTATATCATGACTAATGAGATTCTATCATCAATTAACACCACAATCTAGTCTTGTGTTTCATTATTGTCTATCTACCTTCCACAATGACATCCGACTAGGGACATAATGAGAATGTACAAACTCTTAGCATCCATATGATCTCATCGTTCAGGTCTTGAACCTGAAGGCATACGTCATTGAGTACTGTCATTCTATAGACATTCAATTTGTTCTGTCACTATCTCATATGACTAAACCAGAAAGAATTGGAAGCTTGCCTTGATGTTTATCAAATCAATCTTAATGTATCCATAAATCATCCCATGATTGTCTCTCAGGGCATACAGACCAACAGTTAGATTCCATGGAATACCAATCAACTATATCTGATAGAGACCGCAAGTTTAAATCTTGATTCTACAATCAGCTATAGTGTGCCTTGGTAACATGTTTGAAGTTTAGTAGTGCATTTCACCCTCAGATAGATGGACACTCATAGTGGACAATTCAAACCCTATAGGAAATGTTGAAAGCATGTGTTTTATAATTCAGTGGCAGTTGAAATAATCACCTTAGTCATATGAAATTTGCCTATAACAATAGTTATCATTCTATTAGGCATGGCACCTTATGAAGAGGTATGGGAGAAAGTGTAGATCTCTTGTTTTTTGTATGAAATTGGAGAGAGCCATATTTTAGGCCTGAACTTGGTGGGAGAACAAACAAAAAAGATATTTTTGACTTGACAACAGTTGAAAGTTTCATAGGGAGGATAGAAAAGCCATGCAGAGAGAAGGCGTAGGACACATCAATTTGAGTTTGCAAGCGAAGTTTACTTGATAGTGTTACCATGAAAAGGTGTACTAAGTGTTGGGAAGTAAGGAAAACCAACTCGTAGATATATGGGTCCCTATCCACTCATCTAGAGGATTGGTCCAGTAGCATACAAACTTCAATTTCCTCCTGGTTTAGCCAACTTACATAATGTGTTCCATGTGTCCATGTTGAACAAGTTCATCTAGTTGTCGAGAAGATCATAGATCTAGATTTAGTAAAACTAAGAGTTGATTATCCTATGTTGAATGCCCTATAAAAATTCTAGATTGTAGAATTTAGAAGTATACAAAGAGGGAAATACCTATGGTGAAGATCTTTTGAAGGAATCATGTTGTAATGAAGTTACATGGGAGTCAGAGTTGTGTAAAAATTATCCCTTCCTCTTCTATAATATCAAAACAAAATTTTTATAAGATGAGGATATTATTACAACCCATATGCTGCTTGACTATAATTTGAAAGTTTAAGATAACCCTGGTGCTAATTACACCTTTATTATATACTTTGCACTATTAACTGATTGAATTGTCTTTATTTGATTTTACACTTATTCTTTGATAAGTTTGAAAAAATCATGATTTGAGCATAGAATGAGATTTGAACTTTAGTTGATATAGTACTCACCCACACAAGTTGGTAGAAAGAGATTTAATGATATTTAATGAATTAATTTATTAAAAAAAATATTATTTGATAATTTTGTCAAAATTTTGTTGTATAATTATAGATAATTCAATTATGAATCCAATGCAAATTGAATCAACCAAATCAGAATTAAAATGAGACGTCGTGGCAATTTTTGTTCACACAAAACTACCATCGGTTGCCAATCGATGGGCCTTCAAATGGCACAAATCGGAGAAAATGTGTTGAGCCACCGCCCCGTATAGCCAATCACAAAATCAAACATAACATTTCATATACTCATTGGAATTCTATGAAAATTGTTTCCTTGGATTCGTACTTCGAACCTCTACATGACTAGAGCCCTGAAATATAGAAAAGACGCACCAAAAGGCAATCCCTATGGAAATTTTTGGGTAGAACACAAAGAGTGTGAGAAAACATTAGACCTAGATGTAGGATCATCAAGGTAAGTCTAATTGATGATTTCTCTTTTTTATTTCTCCTTTTACTTGGACAAAGCCTAGAGCAAGATTAATAAATGGTTTCTTTCCTATTTCCTTCTTCTTATTCATCCAGTAGACAAACCTTGAAAAAATAGCTTGCCTTTGACCTATAGATCGTGGAATTAAAGCTCCTAACTTGAAACCAAGTAGAGTAGAACAAAATCCATGCATGCCAAGCCTAGATTCAATATTGGTAATCTGGATTAGATCTAGGTGAGTGGAAAATAAACTTTAAACTATGATTTTACATAAATTTATCCCCAAAAAAATATGTTTTGCACAGTGATTGTTCTTTTCAATTTATTGAACCAAAATATGAGATTTTCGTTGAGTTATTTATTGTTTTAGTATATTGTGATGTCTTATAGATGCTTTCAATTATAGAATAATATGCTATGAGACTATGGTAAATATTATTAATAGAATTATAGGAGCTAAACCACTAGTTTGTCCTAGTTTTGACAATATTAAATCATAATTTGAATCTATGATCTAGTCGATGGTTGTTTTCAGTTATATACTTATTAAGTCTAAAGAATAGTTCATTCTAGTCATTATTGGTATAATGGATTTACTAGTCCAGTTAGATTACTTAATTCATGCCAATGATTTAGACTAAGTTTAGTCCTTAGAAAGAAAGAAAAAAGACACCTTAAGTATAGAGTTAAGATAAGAATAATACATTAGTAATTCTATTATTGAAACTAAAGAATCAAATAGACGTTAGATGTCTTGAACATTATAGAATCCATCATTGAGGTATGCACTATGAAGGGAAAATGTTTGTACTCACTACAAGAGTCCATGATGAGGTAGTTGTAGCATACCAGAGAGGCATGGGGGATTACGTTTGGTAAGGATTATCTCCTTAAATTAGTAAGGTACCCAACATTAACCTTAGATTATGGTGGTACCTAGTATAGTTCAGATATTGGTCAATAGGTCAGCCCTTGTGTAACCACTAATGCAGATAGTGAAAGCAAGTACTTTGACTCTCTACCTGAGTGCCTAGGTTTAGAGGATCATTCTAGTTTATTCAGCCATCTTTGTAGCTATTGAGACCATACATGGCAAGCCCCATTGTAGATCAAGGAGCTAGTTTGGTAAACCTAGAGTCTTGAGTCTACTCTTGAGTATTATATAGTGACATCATAGCTTGTTGTTAGACTTCCACATGTTGGAGTACACTTTTGTGGATTCAGGACAAAATAATATGAATAAAAGTTTAATGAATCAATGTTTTTTTACCCATTGTGGTTATTATCAAAATTTCTATCATGTTATATGGTTTATAGATTTCAACTTCCATGTTTATATTCTTCTGTGTTGAATTCTATTAACAATATATGTTTGATTTATCATGGTTTCTTGATGACTTTCTGTGCACTGAGCTAGTGTCTCACACACTCTACTTAAACATTTTTCAGGAATAGGTCTAGCTCAACAGGAGGAGTCAGAAGCTAGCATATATCAGGAGTAGATCAGTTCAGTCTTAATAGAAATAGTTAGTTAGATGGCCTCATATGCTTCCTCTATACTTGTGAATGTGAGAGTGAGGATCTAGAGTTGTTTTGTAATAAGTTGTAATTGACATGTATATTAAGGCTAGAACTCATATCATTTAGTTGATTATTATGAAAGAGTATAACTCAGTTGTGAACTCGTGAATTTTATGCTTAAATTAGATGTCACTTGTTAAGTTAACATGGAGTTTTATTAATTCTTTAAATTCAAAGAAATAACAATTTAAGGTTGATTCCAGTTAGTGATTAAAAGTGGATGGTTAGCCTAATACCTCACAATAGGATTAAACCATGGTTCGCGTATTTGGGCCACTTCACTATCCACCACACATATGGGCCCACAAAATGATGTATTCTTATTGACAATTGCACGTGGACATCCCAATTTTAGCTAAAAATGAGTTTTGGTACCTTCTGAGACCCTAAATGTTATCCTTTAATATTGAACCCATTGAATCTTTAAAATAGGCATAATTACCCCTGGCCCGTATCTAACATCAACCCATTCTCCTAAATCTAGAGATAAAACTACCCTATCTTGATTGCACCTTGACATGTTCCTGTATCAAAGATCCTTATTCTAGAATGATGATTTTGATCTTCTTGGAGGCTATACAAATGGTAAGGTTCCATAAAGAGCCTATAATTCTAGTTATAATGTTTCTTCTAATGTTCTTCTTCTCCCCTGAGTTATAATTTTTCTTGTTATGTTCTATGAAAAAGTTTAAGATATTAAAACTAGAATTTACAATGTTCATGATTGGTCTCTCATGTGAATACCATAGAAGTTATCATCCTACAAGCACTGAAGATCCACCAAAGGTGTGATATAATAATAGGGAAATTCCATCCCAGAATGTTAAATTATGTCAAACTCATCCTGACATAATGATTCCTTTTTTGATCCAATACAAGGAGGGAAAATCCATATTAATATTTATACATGCTCTCATGACCCACTTCTCGCTCTTTGAGTGCAATATCCCACCCTTGAATGTAGAAAACGATAGGTTGCTCCATGGATTATGAGCTCACATATAAATAACTAGAAATGGCAAGGAATTGAGTTAGAAGCTCATGAAACATGTGCTTCCATGGCAGAGCTATTGCATAAAAACAAGAATTTTCACATTCAATGTGTCAAAAAGAGGTGTGAATCATCAGTCATATTTGATAGTCTAAATTTAGCAAATACTCCTGATCGAGTGAGATCCATACATATGAGAAGCTAAGGAGGTCATCATGTCTAGTTTATTGAATGGTCTTAGCCAACTCAAAGGGCTTCAAGTCAATTTCTAGATTTCCTTTTATCATAGTATATACACTCACATTCCTAATGTATATATAAAAACATTAGATAGATCCTCATCCTACTTTATGGGTTTTTTGATAAATTTTCTTAAAGTTAATGTTGTGTATGTCACTAAAATCAAATTGACATCATGTGTCCTAACATCAAGTGTGAGTTGCACGAAAATTGCAAGTAAACTAGGAAAAAACTATTGAAGTCATAGAGGAACCTAAGAAGGAAAATCTAAACACATGGAAATCACACAAAGAACAACTACGATGATTAAATTAGAAAAGGTGTTGTTATATGCATCAAGAATCCATGTGGACAGCACATCAAGCTTGTGTTTTAAATCAATGAACTTCAAAGTCAATAAATATGGTGAAAATGTGTCATAGTCATGTGTTACTAACATACACAAGATACTTAAAATAAAAAATGCAATCAATAGAAAACACATGTACACACATTAAAACATGATTTACATGTTCAAACATAATGTTCCATCTTATATTAGTTTTTTTATCAATGGCATACATCCTTCTAATAGGACACGAAGATGCAATATCTAGTCAGTTATAAATGTTGAGGTGTTACATTATTGAGTGGAAGTTAAGCAAGAAGTGATGCAAACAACATACTTTGCATCATCTTACCTAGTACCTTAGATAGGGAAACATGTTTCTAATAATATAGTAAAATGTCAATACATCACTATTGTGTTTAGTACTAAAAAATGTCAACGAGTCAAGATACAAATGGTTAAATGGAAACTTGTATCTAGGTAAGGCACACATTAATGGTACCAGAAGGGGGTATGTGTCATGATCTTGTAACAAAAAATACATTTCCTTTTAACATAGAAACATGTATTATAGTTTAAAAAAATATGAAAATTCTTATCTTATTTGAAGTTGAAGAAACTTGTGAAAAATAAATTATAATGAGTTCATTATTGTGATTAAGAGGACATGAAACTAGAATTAAGAAGAAAGGATGATGAGGGAAGAGATAAAGTGTAGAAAGGGCAAGCAACTACATCACTTTTGCTTCACCTAATCATTTATCATGTCGATAAGATTTAGCATAGTAATCATGTCAACTGTATTCAAGGGGACCTATGGCAAATAAACACCATTGAAGAGTTATTTTCATAGAAGGGAGTGTTTGAGTGTTTCAGGTTGACAAGAAGATTCCAAGGTGAATAAAACACAAGAAGAGGGAGATTTAGAGACTACATAAGGATTTCATTGAAAGTTTGATTGCTTTTTAAATAATAATAAATCAAGACTAGTTGATAAATAATACTAAATTAAGACTAGTTGATAAAACTATATTATTATCATGTAGTGCTTTGGTATCCACTAGAGATAGAAGAAATAAATGTATGTATCATTTTTTCTTGGATAATTTAGGAAGATTTCTTATTCAAATTGCCTTCTTGCAAGCAAACTCGGATCATTAATACATTCACTAATGCATCTTGTAGTAAGAAATGTGATAGTACTACTAACATTACATCTATGCAGAGTCAGAATATTGACTAAGAAATGAGGAGGTGTAACATAATGAAAGACACTATGGTGGTTTTTAAGATGATACTTGGAAAGATTATTTGTAGGTTTTCTCTTATTGTGAAAAAATTATTGTACTTGCCAATTGTTCTTCAGTAACTTTTGAACCTTTAAAGTCCAGTATGCATACCTTGTATGCACCTTATGATCTTCCCTGATATTTTTTGTTGGAGCCATACAATCTATCTCAATAATGACTTAGTTAAGGTGTTGATTTGCTTCATACTCCATAGCCATGCAGATTCCAATAAAATCCATATGAGTGGCGCGGTAGGTGTGATGCTTCCTATCAAGGCCCCCAACCCATTGTCCATTATAGTATCTCACCACAATATAAATTGCAGCTTCATCTTTGCTAACATCTACACTGTGAAGTTTTATCCACTGTGAAGGTTGGTGCTTCCATTTGCATCTTCTGTTATGACAACCCGATGCTATAAGAACAAAATAACTCAAAACAAAGCACGAAACTAATACTAAACATCCAAATTACCATAAAATAAGGTAAATTAAAACCAATTTTATATAACCATAAAAGCATAGACATATTATATTTAAGTCCATAGACTGTACCACCTGTATCATATAGCATGCCAGAAGATATTATATATCACTGCTCAGTGGCTAATGTGCCACAAACCTGTTACATATAATAACTTGTTCTCATATATACGCCATATATGTACAACCATGGCATACTACTAAAAACTTGTATCGATGTAAAACATCTACCAAACAAACCCAAGGACCTAAGAGCACGGGGACGACACATAAGACTCTACTACAAACACTAGAAGCATATCTAGCCTTCAACAACTATTGCTATCTTTGTTTCTCTTCCTCAACCGCACAATCTCTACCACGTCGTGTACGACCACCTAAAAGATGTGGAAACCCACAGGGTAAGATTAACATCCTAGCGAGAGATATAACTCTTCTCTAGCAACTATTATAATCACAAATATATTAAAGCAAGAATACAACATTATTATCAAGATGAGCAGATTTAATTAAATTATATAAGTAAAGCTAGTAGCACAGGTTAGGTAGATTAAGCATATACAACTGAGCAGTAGAACATCTTATACTTTTAGAAGGAATATGAAGAACAAGTTTAATCGTTATAAACTAAACTGTATAAGAAACAAGGCAAGGTTTCATCCAATGTGAATCATGTTTGACCCTAAGCAAATATACTATACAGTTGTGTTACGTCTTCTATTTTGCCCTGAGGAGATAAGGTATACCACTCATGATCCAACTGACCATTACTAAGTCAAAATCAGTTCCATACAAGATCTAGGAGAGTCAGACTCTTATGATCTCCCACACCCTCAGTCAGTTCGAGTCTGCCATAGTGAAATATAGAGTCTAACTGCAAAATAGCCTAGTCCACTTGGTATATAGGCACAACACTACTGAAAAGTGAGTATATGGCCAGGTATGACCACAACCATCCTAAAAAATATATCATATATATATATTGAATCACAATATCTGATATATGGCCTTAAATCTTCTCCTACCAGGGTATGATTGAAGCAATTCTTGTGAAATGCATATACTCAACAACATATGACTCCAAGTTTCCACTGAGGGACCGTTTTACCATCTAGCAAATACTGACGTTGAAGATGGATCTATGGAATAGGGAAACTACATGATTAGAGTTTCACTTGATTAGTTAAGCCAATTGGGTTTATTTTAAGGCATCAATCAAGTTATGACATACATACCCTAAACAAACTCTATAAAGATAAGGGTATGTTGCAACGTCAGAAGATATCAAATGTATGAGGTATGTATGTGTCACGTCATCTCATGATACCACCTCCATACAAGGACATAATCATTATTACATCATCACAGGATGACCATCCCTCATCACATTAGAAGAGGATATCACCTCACATTAGGCATTGAGCCTTTGCCAGGTCATAATACCCCATCATATAGTTCCTGCATAACATCATTATGTCATCAAGCCTTATAAAAGTTCATAATCATCACCCTATGTCATATAAGAATTAACATAGCAATCACCAGCTATGATGTACATTCAACATGCAACATAAGAGTTACACAAGTAGGAGAGAGAAAAAAACATCTCATGTTTATTCACTTCAACCAATATAATCATGACAGTCATACACCAAACTAGGGTTACAATTTCTCATATAACATGTAGCGTTGTACACCATGGTACATCATTCCCACATTCTTGGAGCACATTAGGGTTAAGCATCATTATCATCATGATTAACCAATCATTCCAAATAGCATCAAGTGTCGACCATACAGGAAACCAAGGTGTAGTGACCCACCTTCATAACACATGTAGCGACCACTAGGATTTCACTTGTGTGTCGACCACTAAGGTTACACCATGAGTAGTGACCACTCAAACTGAGGAAACTAGGTATGTGTAGCAACCAACCAAGCACATAAGTAGTGACCACAAGGTAGTTAACATCTTTTTGCAACCACAACACCACCCCTAGGTGTAGCAACCATCTTGATTAGGGTTAGGGTTTACCTTGTGACCGCAACAACCTTACACAAGTAGAGACCACAAGGGGAACAATCATATAGGTAGCGACCAAAGAGTGAGCACACTCAATGTAGTGACCCTTAAAACATGGAACATGTAGCGACCATTCATAGGTCAAGGTAGTGACCGCAACAAAGCAACTCATGAGTAGCGACCAACTACAAGGGTTCATATGTAACGACCAATACATACTCAAAACATTATGATAAATCCAACCTACACCACCATGCCAACAAGGGATGGTTACAACATGAAACATGAGTATCATGATGAACAAAATAGAAGTATAACATCAGGGAAACCGAGGCATCATCAAGGTAAATCTCTATGCAAAGGTGAACATCAAAACTATAAATCAAGCACAACAAGAATCAATCATAAAAATCCATGATATAAATGATGAAACTAGACTTCAAACACATGCAAATAGGAACCTAAAACCTCCATTCAACATAGGATAACCGAACCATAAGCATGGTGATAAAACCAACATTCAAAAGTCATAAAAGAACCATTATCTCCATCGTCACCATATCTTCGGGTACATGAAATTAGGGTTTGGGAAAAAGAGCAATCATATGGAAGAATACTTCAAAATGTTAAACCCTAGATCAAGCTATCACTATCCATCAATTTATGATCATGTTTTAGATATATAATAGTACCATTCAAGAAATAATATGGTGCAATAATAGAAGAGGGGAAAGTTATATAACATGCCTTAAGATGAAGACCAAGCTACAAAGCCACGAGCTCCAAGAGAGAGAAGGAACTTCAAACTTGGATCAACTCCATGGCCAAAAAAGTCACCTCAAGAAGAGAAGAACACAGCAAGGTCAAAGGAAAGCTCAAGAAGAAAGAAGCACAAATCGTAGGCCGAACAAGGAAGAAGAAAGAAAAAAGTCTTCGGTACTCCCATGGAAAACCATGGATCTCAACCTCTATGGAGAGAAGTTCCTCTAGATAGCCACCATAGAACAACCATAGTTCACAACCAAGAGAGGAATAAATAGACAGGGTTCCAAAGGGAAAATGAGATCAAGGAGATAGAACCACTTACCAAGAAGGAAGATCACCAAGAACAACCACAAAGAAGATGATCAAGTCCAAGATCACCACATGCAAAGGTGATCGGACACCAAGCTCCATGATTAGCACCTTCATTTTCTCCACCAAGCTCAAGTCCAAAATCAGGTCATAAGAGAGGAAAAAGAGTGCTAAAGAGGGTACTTGCATGTGAAAGAAGGAGCTTATATACTCAAGGGTAGGAGGGAAGTAAAGATCATGAGGTGTAAATATATGAGAGCACCAAAAGAGCACATGTCCCATCAAAGATAGGCCATGAAAACACTCTATACATGCATACAAGAAAGGGTGATACAAACAAGGTAGTGTAGAAACCACTTAGGTCCACTACACCCACAAGGTCAAAGAAAAACCAAGGGTAATGACCGCTACACAACCAACCAAGGTATATGTCACAACACATCTCAACACATGCAAACCCTAGTGACCAAAACCAAGGCCAGAACACCTAGGTCTCTACAAACACCACCAAAGCAATGTGTATTTGTCAAAGCACTCTCAAGGCACAAAACACATGGTTGACACCATCATGCATGCAACCCATGCAAAGCATGCAAACCCTAAATCGTTACACATGATGCCACCTCATCATCTAAGGTCCAACAAGGTGTCCCTAAGCATCATTCTCTCTCTTGATGCCAAGGCAAAATATGCACATCCAACATGTGACAAATTGCAAGATAAACCCTCAACATGGGTAAATTGCAACTTGGTCCAAAATAAGAAAACATATAGCATAGATAGCTTAAACATCAATCAAACTGGAACAAACTGAGAACATAAGCATGTCACATATTATTATAGGCATCACATTATCATATTAAGGTTTAAGCATCTTATTAATATAACCAAACACAATCAATCACTAAGCTAGGTTAGGGGTCTTACATCTACATTGCTTTTTACCTATGGAGGTCAATGCCCCTGCAATGTTGTACAATTGAAACTCTAGGTAATGTGATGCACTTTATGTTCAACTATCATTATAGATGTTTCAAAAACTTGAAAGTTGCAACACCTCTATATATATCCACAAGATGTTAGGAACTTTCTTTGTACCTCAATGAACGTTGTCATATAGCTTTGAAACCATAGCCTTGTTTCCATGATTCCATAGAACCTACCCAGTTTAGATCAGTCAAGAGTTTTCTCCCATAAAGTTTTAACATATATGCAGTCTCTAAGGGCATGCAGTATAATTTCTTCCTCACATAAGCATATATCACATTTACCATAATCCATTAAGTGTTTGCTTTCTCTTCATGCATTAGTGAGTAACCATTCATGTGTCACAATCCATGCATACAGTTGTATCCTACTAGCAATTTCAGCATCCCAAATGAATCTCCTATCCTTATGAGATGCAATTTCCTTGAGATTCTTTAGAATTTCATCCACCAATTAGTAGTGAACAATCACTTTGGTAATGGTCCCATACCCACACATCATCTTGTTCGTCCACAAATAGGACATTAACTTGCATAATTTCCTTCACCATAGTTGTTTATAATCACTCTTGCATGAAGTTTACATCCCGCTTACCTTCCAAATGAATGATGCTTCCTACTCGTAGGTCCTGAAGTATATGAGGGGTTGGTTTGAATACACAATTTGTGAGGAGGATATTAGATTGTACCCCAAAAATCCCTCCAGAAGATAGGTGTTTTGACCACCTAATGGCTGAATTTTAGCACTACATGAAGTCCTTTGAAGCAAAAGCATATTTCCCTAACTGCAAGACAAAACTGGATTTAGAGGGATTATAAGTCTAAAACTTATGTCAAAAGTGTGTGCACCGGAGAGTCATTATGTCATAGATGAGGTCCCTAGTATTTCTCAGTAGTAAATCTTCATTCCAATCCCTCACATTCTTGAGGATGAGTCCTCCATTTTTTTGGAACTTGTCACCTTATTCCAGGCCACCAATGACGTAGGATTGGATTTATAATTTCCACTCGAGATGAACTGTGCAATGGTGCCATCAATTATGTCACGTAGTTTCATAGGAATCACCATTGTTTGCATCACATAAGTAGGTATGGCAGCCAAAGTAGCTTTTGTGAGAGATACTCTTCCAGTGTAAGACAAACAACACGTCCACCAGGCATCTACTTTGTTTGACACACTAGTTAAAATTTTCGAGGATGTGTCATTACTAAACCTTGGAGTGTATTATCAGAACTACCAGATACCTTCCTGAATCCTCTGTCACTTGGAAGCCACTATTTATTTTGATTCTTCATTTCTCCCATCTAGAAATTATGTGAGAGAAGAAGATTTTGGTCTTAGATACTAATATTGTCTACCCTGAATCCCTTTCAAACATATTGAAATGGTCTTTAATAATGAGCATTTGTTCCTTACTTGCTTCAGTGAAGAGGATTAAATCATCATTAAAGCAAACTTGTGCAATCGCAAGACCCGTAACACCAAGTTTAGCATGCTTACATTTCTTCTCTTGAAAAAATGTGTGGATCAATTGACTAAATCTCTCCATGCATGAAACAAACATATAGGGAGATAAGGGATCTCCTTGTCAGAGGCATGTATCACCTTTAAATGCTCTAGATAATATGCCATTTCTTTAAGATCCTTGACCTTGAATTATGATTGAACATGCTTGCTTATCTTAGTTGGGTGCTTAAAACCTTAATCATGAAAACATGTATAGGGGTGGTGAATAGATATTTTTTATGATTTAAAAATAATTAAAACAATCCACCAAAGAAGGAGGAGGCAACAAGGAAAACACTTGTGTTTAGAGTGGTTCCAACCTTTAAATTCAAAGGTTGTCAGTCCACTACCCAATTGTCTCTAATTGGGATTTTGAAAGTGATTAATTTTATTACCTTGCAAGGATGTTACATAAAATACAATTACCTTCTTTGAAATAGCCTTCACCTAGAAGTAGCATGAACCTCCTTGAAGCAGCCTTCTTTGAAGTAACTCCAAGCCCTTGGAGCAACCTTCTCCTCCTAGAAGTAGATCCACCACCTTGAGATAGCCTTCCTTTAGAAGTAGCCTCAACCATCCTTGAAGTAATCTCAAGAACCTCTTGAATCATCCTTCTCCACCAAGAAGTAGCTTCAACCAAGCTCCCTCAAACAACCTCTACAATCTAGGAGCAGCCAAGGAGCACAAGCAACTTTGACCTATGAAAGGGGATTGGAAGAAGGAAGTATAACAATTGAGTATTGTGATTTGATCATATATCAAGTGTTTGGATCTCCTATCCACTTAATATGGGCGTGGCTATATGTGGTGGCTAGGAGATCGTATCTATAGGACAACTCTAGAGCACAAGGAAGAAGATAGCAAGTGAATTCTAGCTTTGTTTCTCTCAATAGTGAATGCTCAAATGTAACTTAGGTGCATTAGGTGTCCTAAGGCCTCTCCTATTTATAGGAATGGTTTTCAAGTGTCTAGGGACGTTCTAGGGAGTGTCTATAGTGTTCTTAGTGCTTAACTAGCTGTTAAGTGTACATTAGTTGGATAGCAATTGCTAACTTGTTCATGCTTGAAAAGAACAATCCATAACCCTACTCGGTCGACAATTTGATCGACCGAACTGTGTCTCGGTCAAGATTTTATTTGACTGAGCCTGGATTTAAGGCAGAATTGTTGCAATGTCTATTTCCAACTCCTAATTACCAACCACTCAATCTAACAGTCACAAGCTTTAGACCAAAG
This sequence comes from Alisma plantago-aquatica, assembly GCA_963693085.1. Taxonomy (NCBI): domain Eukaryota; kingdom Viridiplantae; phylum Streptophyta; class Magnoliopsida; order Alismatales; family Alismataceae; genus Alisma; species Alisma plantago-aquatica. Next base: position 144,146,108 of record OY856409.1, on the reverse strand, counting down.
CCTCGATCAAGATTATTTTTGACCAAAGACTGTTTTAGAGCACAATTGTGTAAGTTTTTGAACATTGCTCACAATTTTGACCGAGGTGGTTCTCGGTCGATAAAAACTATGACCGAGTGTGTCTCGATCGACAAATTTTTCAACCGAAGGTGTCCCTATTTTAGACTTTTGAATCACCTACTAAGTGTTTGTTTCAATGAGTGATGGTGACTCTAACTATGGGGGGACCTATTTAAGGGTTATAAGTGAATAGGGAAGATCTAATGCTTGATTTACATGATATCTATGTACGTGTACATTATATTTTTTTATAGGTATTTACATTTGAGTACAATCATGAAAACATAAACAATAGAGCATATTTGATCTTCAATTTGTGTTGATCTTCAATTATCCACTTAGTATGATCTCCTTATTTCCTTGAACCCTAAAATACTCGAGTAGCATGTTAGATCCGCAAGAATGAAATCTTTGTCATCATAAAAACAAAGGGTATGCTAATGTCCAATTTAGCCAACAATTTCCCCCTTTTTTAAGATGACAAACATTCCTAAAATATAAGCAAAATATTTAAAATGAAATGAGTTTTATGCATGTGATGTATCTGAGATGAATAGAATATTTTGATCTCATAGAATGTGTGTTAATATACCTAAAGAGATATGAAGCATGATATCCATCTCTTAAGGCAATGTAGCACAAATTAATGTCAAGCCGAGAGATTATTATAACTTATGATAATATTTTACTTTATTCTATTTCTCCCCCTTTGTCATTTCAAAAAGATAATCATATGTGTAAGTCAACAACACTCCCCATTTAATTGATTACTCCCCCTCAATTGTTTACTTCAAAAAGAATGTCAAATTTAGCCACAATTCAAAAACCAAGATTAATTTCTCAACCATTTGCAAGGGATGTTAAGCCCTGAAATTGTATGAGATTCCTTTAGGCTCATGGTGGGGTCAATGAATGTATATTAATTTCTCAACCATTTATAAGGGGTGTTAAGCCCTGAAATGATATGAGATTCCTTTAGTCTCATATTGGAATCAATAAATGTATCTTTGACCAAATATAAGGGATGTTAAGCCCAAAGTGGTGTAGAGAATCCAATTAAGAGAAATATCAAAAATATATGATTATATCCAAGATTTTTGTGAGCTCCCCCTGAATATCATAAAAAAGTGAGCTTAAAAATACGAAGATATTTCAAATCATAATCAACTTTAAAATCTTGTTTCTTGCACTATCTTAAAATTTTCTTTTATTCTAGGTATATAACATGATGAGCAAATTGTAGATTTAATATACTAATGTTGGGTGCAAGTGAATGTTTTGATTTACAAATAAGCATTTATGTCAGGCTTATTTTTGATCGACCATGACTTCGACCAGAGCACCCCTCGATCGAACTCCATTTTGACTGAGATGCATTTCTACAGTTATCCCATTAATGCAGCTTTATTCTTAGAATGAACCAAGGTGTACATTTTCTTTTATATTAGCATAAATGAGCAATCTACCTTATGCATATTTACATCCATTTGATGATTTCAAGACAATGATTCATAAATCATATTTAAATCTATTTCTTCTCATTAAATCCTAATGTTATTCCATCATGCCCGTATAGTTCCAATGTTTTGATTTTAGGTCTAGGAGCTAAATTTTATTCATGTTTTTAGTAGGCTCATTTGTCCAATAATTAAATATTTTAGGATATGACTAAGTCTTGTTGTGTATAATCATCATTTATGTATACTTTTAAACCTCAGATTCTTGGTTTGATCATTTCAAAATAAATCCTTTTTGTGACAAGATCAATTTTTAGATGGAGCCAAATAGATTAAATGAGTTCTAGTGAGCAAAATTTTTAGTTGAAAAGAAATCCAACTTTTTCTTGTCTACAATACACAAATTTCATATTTATAAAAAAAATAGGTAATGATTCAAAGTAATTTTCTTGTGTGAAAAATCTTTTTTTGCCATGACCCATTTATTTTCACAATTAATGTCCATAGTGTTAAGAAGTTTACAATTTCCTTTATCAACAACTTTGATGTTTTTCTATGAATCTTAACCATTGTTATAGTACTTATGATGTAGTTCTTGACACATAGCACGTTTAAAATTTGTACCAACAACACTTATGGCAATAGTTTTACCTTTAAAATTTTCTTCACATGTGAACAATAATTTTACCTTTTTCTCCAAGTGTGTGAAAATCTTCTTGTTTCATGTGCCTTTTAGAGTATTTTTAATAGACCATCCAAACTAGCAAGGTATGAAATTTTTGGTCCCATATATGGTCCATTTGGTTAGGACCATTACTATAAATATTTTATCATTTCAACTGTTTGGATCAATTTAATATGAAGAGTTCATTACATATTTGGGTCACCAAATTTAATTACAATTGAATAATTTTGTTTTCAATAAGCAGTTCTGATAGAATTATTTTCGGTCGAACATTTCTTTGATCGGAAGAATTTTTGATCGAGCTATTTGTTGATCGGAAAAATTTTCCAGTAAAACAATGTTGATAGAACTACCTTCGGTCGATCTTTTCATCGACTGGAAGAGTTCACGGTCAAGCATTTAGTCAATTGAGGTAAATTTTTGTGCACTTTCAGTAAATTTAACATTTTTAACGTAAACATATCATCCCATTATTTTTGGATAACATAATTCAGCAATCAAAATATACAAAGATATACTAGTTCAAGCTTAATTCAGTTGAAATAAGACATTTTAAATTTCAAGATGAAGTTTAGGTCAAATCTCAACTAATATGTCTATCATTTCTAAGTTTGGGTTTTTGGAACCCAAACCAAGTCAACATCTTTTTTCTTGTATGACCAAGAGAATGAATAATGACCAAGACGTAAACAGTATTGATAGCAAATAGAATCAATTTCATTTCTCTTCTTAGCTAGATTGTGTTTAGGCACATACATGACATTGGTTTTGGGTTTTTGTGTTTTTCTAGTTCTAAGCTTTTGGTAGGATTTCTCTTAAGGTACATAGCCTAGTCCTATCATGCCAATTTGATTAGAAGAGTCCTTTAGGATTTTATCAAGAATGTCATTGTTTTTCAAGCTACTAATATCTTTTTGCAACTTGGAAATTTCATATATTTTCTTTTCAATGTCTAACTTTGATTGATCTAGATTAGATAATAAACTATATTTTTCTTTGACAATAACATCATAATCCAAATGAGTACATAGAATAGGTTGAGTTTGAAGATCATTTATCTTAGCAAGAAATTCAACCTTTTCTTGACAAAGAAAATTATTGTTGGTTTCTAGAGCAAGAAACTTAATATTGCAATCATTAATATATGATTTGAAAGTAACCTTTTCAGATTAGACTTTCTATTTCAAAAGTAAGATCATTCAATTTAGCATACAAATCTTCATTAGTTTTTGTAAGCCTTTTTAATTTCTTTTTACAATCAACATATTTATCATGTAATTCTTCAATACTAGTGACTAACTCTTCTTTAGATAAATCAAGAAGACTTACCTCATCTTCTTCTTCATTTTTTTATTGCAATGAAACAACTCACCTTGTCTTCATTAGTCATGAGACATTCTATTCCTTCTTCTCCACTCTCACTATTGCCACTTGAGTCATCCCAAGCAGCTTTGTATGCCTTTTCTTTCTTCTTGAGAGAAGATTTCTTGCCCTTCTTGACTTTAGGACACTCATTTTTTAAATGTCTCTTCTTGCCACATTCAAAGAACCTAATTGAAGAAGAGAAAAATAGAAGAATTTTTGTTAGTTAAATCTTCTATAGTGATTACTATTTACAATGAGTGCCTCCTCTTCACTATATTCTTCACTTGTTTCATTACTTTCTTTAGTTGCTCCTTTAAAAGCAATGTTCTTAATTTTCTCCTTCTTATGTTTGGTTGCCAATCTTTCTTCTTCTTCAAGGGTGACCTCATGAGTCTCTAGATTGCCAATGAGCTGCTCCATCCTCATTGTGGTGAGATCATTAGCTTCTTCAATGGTCATCACCTTTGGCTTGTATTTTAGAGGCAAGGATCTAAGGATTTGGGATACCTGGTCTTCTTTACTTATATACTTGCCTAATGCACTCAAGCTGTTAACAATGGAAGAAATTCTTGAATACATCTCACTAATAGATCCATTAGATTGCACTCAAAATTTTTCAAATTTTTTTAAGCATATTAATTTTGGTATTTTTAACTTGGGTAGTACATTCATGTGTTATTGAGAGTTTATGCCATATATCATAAGCCGTATCACATGAAGATATTCTATTAAATTCACTTACAGAAATAGAACAACATAGTATGCTTACCGCTTTTGCATTTAATTGAACTTGTTACCATATTTCGATCCCATGTTGCATATTCTGTTGTGGGGAGCACATAAGGAGTAAACACCATCCTCCATAACTCTAAGTTGATTCCTTGAAAGTAGAATTGCATTCTTCTTTTCCAATAGGTATAGTTGCTTCCATCAAATGGTGGTGGCCAACTCACGTAAGTTCCTTCAAGGTTGAGGTTGTGAAGTACACCGTCCTCCATTCTGTAAGACCTATTAGGGCTACTTGAATACCTACTTTGATACCAATCAAAAAGATCTAAAGGGGGTGAATAGAGCTTTTTGATGATTTAAAAATAATTAAAACACTCAACCAAAGATGGAGGAGGAAACAAGGAAAACACTTGTGTTTAGAGTGGTTCCAACTGTTGAATTCAAAGGTTGTCAGTCCACTACCAAATTGTCTCCAATTGGGATTTTAAAAGTGATTAATTTAATTACCTCACAAGGATGTTACATAAAATAAAATCACCTTCTTTGAAGTATCCTTCACTTTGAAGTAGCCTCAACCTCCTTGAAGCAACCTTCTTTGGAGTAACTCCAAGCCCTTGGAGCATCCTTCTCCTCCTAGAAATAGCTCCACCACCTTGAGATAGCCTTCCTTTAGAAGTAGCCCCAACCACCCTTAAAGCAGCCTTCCTTGAGGTAATGTCAAGCACCTGTTGAAGCAGCCTTCTCCACCAATAAGTAGCTTCAACCAAGCTCCCTAAGGTAGCCTCCACAATCTAGGAGTAGCCAAGGAGCACAAGCAACTTTAACCTGTGAAAGGGGATTGGAAGAAGGAAGTATAACAATTGAGTATTGCACTTTGATCATATATCAAGCATTTGGATCTCCTATTTGTAACATACTAGATCTCAAACCCTACCTTGGAAGTTGACGATTTGGACTTAGCCAAACAAGGTTGAAGGTTAGACCTAAATAGATGGTTAGAATAATCCCAATGATCTAATGCATGTATAGATCACCTTAATGTAACCTAATTTTCTAACATTAATCATAGGTTTATAATGGATATATAAAAAATGCCACATAACTCACTTTAGTGGTAATATGATGATAAGAAACTTAATTGGATGAATAATTTATATAATGGGCCATATGACATATCTCATAAAAGGAAGTCTCAAAAATGGAAACAAACTTCAAATTCAAAATGTACGTATCAAAATTAGCCTACATGTCAAATTTCATCTAATTTGGACATCCTTAAAATATTAGGATAAGCTTAGGAGAGAGAATGAGTAAAAGTCATAAGTAATGAATAATGTGATTATATAACTTCAAAATATGGAAATAATTGAAAATTAATATTCAACACATCAAAGATAACTTGTCTATAAAGTTTGGTCCAATTTTGATGTTGTTTGTGCAAGTTATGCAACTTTAGGTACATTCTGGACTTTTCTGCAATTTACCCAATTGGGAGGTTTTATTTGTGAATTGTAACAAACATTATGATCGTTATAGGTTTCCTTATCATTCTAGAATTCGTTTGTGCTTTGGGTCTCCTAGTTATACTTGGTTTGGAAGTATTTCTCTTCAAGGACAAGGATGAAGATAAGGATAAGGATAAAGGTCAAGATAAGGATAAAGATAAAGATAAGGATAAGGATAAAGATAAATATAAGGATAATGATATGGATAAAAGAGAGAAAGTGTGGGTAGTATCCGAGGGAGGTGTTGCATGGACATAGAATCTCTAGGCTATTGACACATGGAAAACTCCATGTACACCTCATGCTTGACCCCTTCCTTATCCATGAAGCTATATATACCCCTTCCTAGCTCCAATTCGAAATCATTGCTCACTCCCTATTTCCTCTAGCTTAGAGTACCTATCTTTCTCTATTTTGCTGTGGAACTAGGTGGTCAAAGGGAGAAGATGTTCCCCTTATTGAGAAAAAGGTCTCCTACAGTTCAATCTAGCCCTACCTAGGGTTTCCAAGGTCCTCTTCTAGGGTTTTTGACCAAGGCAAGTGATTTTCTCTCTTTCTTCTTCGTTTCTCCTATTCTTCCTCTTCCTTCAACCTTCCTCCAGGTTGAAGCCATGGTCTTCCATGGTAAAACCCCACCTAGAACCCATAAACACCTCATTTCCATGTTCTTTTGTTAGGGTTTTTCACCTCTAAAGTGGAGAAGGTGCTTCTTGCTCAAGATAGGAGCTTTGTTGGAGAAACCAACCTCTCTAAGCTTGGTAACCTTGCTTAATGGACCTATCCACCTTCCCTAGAGGTTCTTTAGAGGCCTAGGCTTGTACTTAGGTTGGACTTTGGACTATATAGACTCTGAAGTTGAGGTATGATTGCATCCCACATTATTTCTATATTGAGCAATTTCTAATTCTTCACTCTAAATGTATGATGTATCCCTTATTCCTCTATGTTGGCCAATTAACCTATTTTTGTCTTACTCTTAGTCCTATGGACATTATCATGCACAATGCTCTATTCTTTTGATACCATGGTTCTTATGAACTAGATTATTATTATGACCTTGTGAATTCTCTTAGACTCTTATCTTGTGCTTGTGCCCACATTGATGTGGATGTTTATGCCCACCTTGTAGTGGATGTTTTGTGCTTCTTTTCCCACCATGGTAGTGGATGTATATGTAGCACACTTTTTTGGATATTTTTTATTTCATATCTCTTGTTTATCCTTGTTAAGCATCATGTGGTGACTACTAGTATAATGTTGAATGTGAATTTATGTGGATGTGAAAATTCCCACATATGAATGCAGATGTGAAAATTCCTATATATTTTTATATATATTGGCAGATGTTGACAGACCCTGCCACCGCCCTATTATAGAGTAGATGTATACAAGACCCTGCTCGCTCTATATTTTTGGTAGATGTGTATTTCCTACCTACATGATATATTATTCTAGTTGTGTCACAGGTGAAACACATGGATGCTTTGAACTTGTATTTTGCTTTCATCATGATATGAATGTTCTTTTCTTTTATGCTCCTTTGGGTAGTACTTTCCTCTTCTATAGGAAGCATTTATAATTAATATCCTTATTTTCATATATTGCTCAATTTCCTATTTTAGTATACACATACCATCTTTTGTTGTTGTTTCTCTTTCTTCTCTTCTTTTGTGGGGTATGCTTCCAACCCCAGCTAGAGCAAGGAGGACTTGGACTTCAACATTGTAGCTGAGCTTTTGGGAGACTTTGAAGAGGTGGTTAGATGACCCTCAGCTTGATCTTTGGCTTATATGATTAGATTTCCTTTTTGACACCCATGTGTGGTGAAGTGATGTATAATGATAACAAGCTTTGTAATAGTTAGAACTGTCTTATTCCGCTGCTCTATTTTTGGTACTATGATACATACATGTAGAAAGTATTGGTACACATCCCTTTGGTGAAAAAGAATTGTGGTATTTGTTTCAAGGGATGTGGCCTTTTCTTTTCTAGTAGGGAGTGGATCCCCTATCAGGTCCCACTCCTTACAGTATGGTATCAGAGACATTAGCAGTCGGTTGTCTCCCTTGAGGATGTTTACCTTTATCTTAGGTTGCTTACACTTAGTATCCTTGCCTTGTGCAGGAAAACCTTATGGCTGGACAAAACTCCTTTTTTGACAACCTAGGAGGCTTTGAGACACCTTAGAACCCTAAGTATGGGATGCCAAGACAAGACCCTCCTGTTACCCCTGAGAGTCAGACTTCTGATCGGGATAATTCTGTTGCTACTAATCTTACTCTTGATCAAGAGTTGACCATGTTGAGACAACTTCTCTCTTCAGCTATGATGGGGAAGCTGAATAGTTCTTTTGTGCCTGAGAAACCCAAGGAGTACTCAATCATCAACTTCATGAAGATGCAACCACCCTACTTCAAGGGTGAGGGTGAGCTATAGATGGTGGACAAATTTGATGATTGGGTGTTGGCCATAGAGAGGATATTTTATGGTATGGCATGTCCTCCACACCAAAAGGTTAGTTTGTTGCCTATGTCTTGGAAGGACCCGCAAGAGTGTGGTGGAATGGAATTTCAAGGACTAGAGGCATCTCAACCATGTCTTGGGTGGATTTCTTAGATCTCTTCTGAGGAAAGTACATATGTACTTCTGCTTTGAAGAAGAAGGAAGCTAAGTTCTATAGTTTGAAGCAAGGTCCCATGCCAGTTTCTACATATGTGCAAAGGTTCCTCCTGCTTGAGAGGTATGCTGAAGGTTTGCATGAAGAAAGTAAAGCTGACCTTTTCCTTAATGGACTCAACTACAACATAGGTCATTCTCTTATTCCACAACTACCCTTGACCTTTCAATAGATGGTGGATAAGGCCTTAGCTGTGGAATCCTGTCTTGGTTTCCAGTCCTACAAGGGAAACAGTCATAGGAGGAAGCACCCTGAAGGTGATTATCATTCTAAGGATAATGTTGCCCGAAGAAGGGATAGGGTGCCAATATGTCACTACTGCAATGAAACTAGACATGTTCTCCCTAAGTGTCCTATGCTCAAGAATGGGCAAGCACCAGCTCAACAACAAGTACCTTCCCAGAATAATGGCAACAATAATGGAAATAATGGTAGAAGGCATGAGGAAAGAAAAGCTGGAAGGGTTTTTGCTATGGATGTTGAAGAAGTTCATGATGAGGACCAAGGATAGGAAAAAGTTGACCCATAGTTCCATAGTTAATCTTTCCTAGTTATGTTTTCCTTTTGCATGTTGCTTTTGTAGTAATATGCAAGGAAGTGTAGTTGAACCTTTTGTACCTGAAGTTTAGTCTGATATAATAAGATGAACCCTTTAAGTGGTGGTAGATAAATTTGCTTATGGATGTTTTGATTTCGAGGACGAAATCCCTTTAAGGGGTGGTGTGTTGTAACATACTAGATCTCGGACCCTACCTTGGAAGTTGACGCTTTGGACTTAGCCAAACAAGGTTGAAGGTTAGACCTAAATAGATGTTTAGCATAATCCCAATGATCTAATGCATGTATAGATCCCCTAATTGTAACCTAATGTTCTAACATGAATCTTAGGTTTATAATGGATACATAAAATATTCCACATAACTCATTTTGGTGGTAATATGAAGATAAGAAATTTAATTGGATGAATAATTTACATAATGGGCCGTTAATGGGCCATATGACATATCTCATAAAAATAAGTCTCAAAAGTGGAAACAAACTTCAAATTCAAAATTTACGTATCAAAATTAGCCTATATGTCAAATTTCATCTAATTTGGACTACCATGAAATATTAGGATAAGCTTAGGAGAGAGAATGAGTGAAAGGCATAAGTAATGAATAATGTGATTATATAACTTCAAAATATGTAAATAATGGAAAATTCATATTCAACACATCAAAGATAACTTTTCGATAAAGTTTGGTCCAATTTGGATATTGTTTGTGCAAGTTATGAAATTTTAGGTACATCATGGACTTTTTACAATTAACCCAATTGGGAGGTTTTATTTGTAAATTGTCACAAGCATTGTGATCCTTATAGGTTTCCTTATCATTCTTGAATTTTTTGGGGCTTTGGGGCTCCTAGTTATACTTCGTTTGGAAGTATTTCTCTTCAAGGACAAGGATGAAGATAAGGATAAGGATAAAGGTCAAGATAAGGATAAGGATAAAGATAAAGATAAGGATAAGGATAAAGGTCAAGATAAGGATAAAGATAAATATAAGGAAAAGGATATGGATAAAAGAGAGAAAGTGTGGGTAGTAACTAAGGGAGGTGTTGCATGGACATAGAATCTCTAGGTTATTGACACATGGAAAACTCCATGTACACCTCATGCTTGACCCCTTCCTTATCCTTGAAGCTATATATACCCCTTCCTAGCTCTAATTTTAAATCATTTCTCACTCCCTATTTCTTCTGGCTTAGAGTACCTATCTTTCTCTATTATGTTGTAGAACTACGTGGTCCAAGGGAGAAGATGTTCCCCTTATTTAGAAAAAGGTCTCCTAGAGTTTCATCTAGCCCCACCTAGGGTTTCCAAGGTCCTCTTCTACAGTTTTTGACCAAGGAAAGTGATTTTCTCTCTTTCTTCTTCGTTTTTCCTATTCTTCCTCTTCCTTCAACCTTCCTCCAGGTTAAAGTCGTGGTCTTCCATGGTGAAACCCCACCTAGAACCCATAAACACCTCATTTCCATGTTCTTTTGTTAGGGTTTTTCACCTCTAAAGTAGAAAAGGTGCTTCTTGCTCGAGATAGGAGCTTTTTTGGAGAAACCAACCTCTCTAAGCTTGGTAACCTTACTTATTGGACCTGTCCACATTCCCTAGAGGTTTTTTGGAGGCCTAGTCTGAGACTTAGGTTGGACTTTGGACTGTATAGACTCTGAAGTTGAGGTATGATTGCATCCCACATTATTTCTATATTGAGCAATTTCTAATTCTTTACTCTAAATGTATGATGTATCCCCTATTCCTCTATGTTGGGCAATTAACCTATTTGTGTCTTGTTGTTGGTCCTATGGACATTATCCTGAATGATGTTCTATTCTTTAATATCATGGTTCTTATGAACAAGATTATTATTATGACCTTGTAAATTCTCTTGGACTCTTAACTTGTGCTTTGTGCCCGGATTGATGTGGATGTTTATGCCCACCTTGTAGTGGATGTTTTGTTCTTCTTTTCCCACCATGGTAGTGGATGTATATGTAGCACACTTTTTTGGATATTTTTGATTTCATATCTCTTGTTTATCCTTGTTTTGCATCATGTGGTGACTACTAGTATAATGTTGAATGTGAATTTATGTGGATGTAAAAATTCCCACATATTTTTGCAGGTGTGAAAATCCCTACATATTTTTATATATATTGGCAGATGTTGACAAACCCTGCCACCGCCCTATTATAGAGAAGATGTATACAAGAACCTGCTCGCTCTATATTTTTTATAGATGTGTATTTCCTACCTACATGATATATTATTCTAGTTGTGTCACAGGTGAAACACATGGATGCTTTGAACTTATATTTTGCTTTCATCATGATATGAATGTTCTTTTCTTTTATGCTCCTTTGGGTAGTACTTTCCTCTTCTATGGGATGCATTTATAATTGATATCCTCATTTTCATATATTGCTCAATTACCTATTTTAGTATGCACATACTAGATGTTGTTGATGTTTCTCTTTCTTCTCTTCTTTTATGGGGTATGCTTCCAACCCCAGGTAGAGCAAGGAGGACTTGGACTTCAACATTGTAGCTAAGCTTTTAGGAGACTTTGAAAAGGTGGTTAGATGACCCTCAGCTTGATCTTTGTATTATATGATTAGATTTCCTTTTTGACACCCATGTGTAGTGAAGTGATGTATAATGATAACAAGCTTTGTAATAGTTAGAACTTTCTTATTCCGTGACTCTATTTTTGATACTATGACACATACATGTAGAAAGTATTGGTACACATCCCTTTGGTGAAAAAAAATGTGTGGTATTTGTTTCAAGGGATGTGGCCTTTTCTTTTCTAGTAGAGAGTGGATCCCCTATCGGGTCCCACTCCTTACACTATCCACTTAATATGGACATGGCTATATGTGGTGGCTAGGATATTGTAGCTATAGGACAACTCTAGAGCACAAGGAAGAAGATAGGAAGTGAATTCCAGCTTTGTTGCTCTCAATAGTGAATGCTCAAGTGTAGTTTAGGTGCATTAGATGTCCTAAGGACTCTCCTATTTTATAGGAATGGTTTGCAAGTGTCTAGGGACGTTCTAGGGAGTGTCTAGAGTGTTCTTAGTGCTTAACTAGGCATTAGGTGTACATTAGTTGGCTAGCAATTGCTAATTTGTTCATGCTTCAAAAGAACAATCTAGAACCCTGCTCGGTTGACAATTTGGTCGATCAAATCGTGTCTTGATCGAGATTTTATACGATCAAGCATGGGTTTAAGGAAAAAGTGTTGCAACATCTATTTCCAACTCCTAGCTACCAACCAATCAGTCTAGACATCACAAGCTTTAGACTGAAGCTTACTCGGTCAAGATTATTTTCGACCAAAGACTATTTTAGAGCACAATTGTGTAAGTTGTTGAGCAGTGCTCACAATTTTGACCAAGGTGGTTCTCGATCGACAAAAACTTCGACCGAGTGTGTCTTGGTCAGAAAATTTTTGACTAAGGGTTTCCCTCTTTTAGACTTTTGAATCACCTACTAAGTGTGTGTTTCAATGAGTGATTGTGACTATAAATTTGGAGGGAAACCTATCTAAGGGTTATAAGTGAATAGAGAAGATCTAACGCTTGATTTACATGATGTCTAAGTACTTGTACATTATATGCGCCCCACAAAGTAGTTGGAGATACCGAATGGTCACGAAGTTTGAGACAAAGGAAGAAGAAATTCTTTCTCTATGGCCTCTTCGTTTTGAGACATTATGGCTTTGGGGTCGACCCCAAAGAAGGAATCCATAAAAACTTGGGATCCGACACCATGATAAAATACTACCCTATGTACAAGTATTTACATTTGAGTACAATTATTAAACAATAAACAATTGAGTGTATTTGATCTTCAATTTGTGTTGATCTTTAATTATCCACTTCGTATGATCTCCTTATTTCCTTGAACCCTAAAATACTCAAGTAGCATGTTAGATCCACAAGAATGAAATGTTTGTCATCATCAAAACAAAGGGTATGTTAATGTCCAATTTGGTCAATAAATCAAACCCCAACTCATGCTTTGATATCATGTGACAAATCTAAGTTTCAAGTTTGGTCCAGTTTGTACATTGTTTGAGAAAGTTTTGCTATCTATGTGCGTATAAGGGATTTTATGCAATTTTTTCATATCTAGGGATTTATTTGTAATTTGTCACGTATTTTTTGCTTCATAATTTTTCATAACATGTTTGATATAGTTGCACCTCTGCACACCTAGTTGCACCATCAGATGTTGGGTGTTATCTAACTTAGGGTTTAGAACTAGATTGTTTCTCACCGAAGTGCCCTAACTCGATGGTTTCCTTTGATAGTTCAGGATTTGACGGTACACTATGGGAGTGGAGGATCTAATGGTTCTCTTGAGTAACATAAGGTTTGATGGTCTTCTCTTCAAGCACAATAGGTCGATGGTTTTGCATGTGGAATGCAACAAAAGATGGAGGTACTAGGGTTTGCTTTTGTGGCCAAGTGAGGGCATGATCCGCTGGACCACTTAGTGTTGGAAATCGATCGTTCTCTTGAGGTTGACAACCGATGGTCCCCCTAAAATCAAGATCCAATGGTTGACTTGGTTTGCATGGATGTGAGGTTTTAGCCTTTGGACACATGGCATGCATGCTTGCACACCGCAACCCACCTTTTTCTCTCACCCTAAGCTTCATATACCTCTCTCCTTTCACCCAAATGAGTTATTTACACACCTTCTTCTTCTTTCTACTTGTAGAGGTCTAACCCTCTTGCATGGTGGTGGAGACAAACTCTAGAGGAGGACGCTTGGTCCAGCTTGGTTGCATGTGGCTCTAGGGTTTGGATCTACCTTCTCTAAGGACGTTTGGAGCTTCCTAACCTTGTTTCTTAACCTAAACAAGTAAGATCGTTTTCTTTTCCTTTGTTTTCCTTGAAGCGCTCTTTCTTCTCTCTTCCTTCTTGGATGGATCCATGGAGTTCATGGTGGAGATTGAGCTAGTGGTTGAAGATAACCTTCTTTCTTCTCTTCTACCCTAGGTTCTTCCTTGTTATTGGGAAAGGAGATAGATTGGATGTGTCGAGAGCTCAAGCTAGAGTTTTCTTCTCTCACTCTCTCTTTGAGCTACCTTGATATTTGGACCTTAGTCACCTTCCTTGAGGCGAGTTATATAACTTTGTTCATGTTTCCTACTTACTCTTGACTTGCTATATATGTATAGATCTTGCTTTAAAACATATCAATGTGTAGAAAGATGATTCTTTGACTAGGGTTTGAACATATGTAGTAGTTCTTGTGTAGGTAACTACCTCTAGATTGCTTTCATATTCTTATTTTGAAGTATGCTTCTTAGACCCTGCATGTTAGAGGAGGTCAATGTTTTTGTTCCTTGGGACAAGGGTTTCCTTGAGTGTTGAATGCAATGGATTTTCCTTAAGTGTCATGAGCTGATTTCTATTTCAACTCAAGACTTGATGGTTTGGATTCTTGTAGAAGCAATGGTCATGATGCCCTCATCAATGGATGAATTGATGATTTCTTTAACACTAAACAAATTATGGTTTTCTCTTGATGTGTAAGTTTTGATTTTACTATGTCTTAACATTTGATGGCTTGCCTATGTACAAGAACCAATGGTCTTCCTATTTGTTCATAATTAATGGGTTTCTTAGTATCAGTAGTCAATGTTCATTTAGCTTAAAAACCTATGGTTTACCTAGTTTGAAAAACCGATGGTCTACCTGTGGATGACACTCGATGGTCTATCTAGCTCTATGAAATAATGGTTCTTCTATCTTTGTTAAACAATGGTTTTAAGATTTAATTTCACCTTATGATCTCAAATGATGGTTCAACTCCTCTACAAAATGATTGACCACCTCAAGTAAGGAAATGATGGTTTCTCTAAGTCTATGATTTGATGGTTTTTCCCTATATGGAATTTGATGGTTTTGTTTGACGTCCATGATTTGATGGTTATGCTTTGTGTTATGTACGTACCTATGCTTGTGCTTAGTATAGAAACCAATGGTATTGTTAGTGACCATGATATGATGGTCATGTTTGATACTCATGATCAGATGGTTTGGGTTTGATGCTCATGATCCAATGGTTTAGATATGGGTGCTGATTTGTAACACTAATTCAATATACCTTGTTAAATATATCTCAAAATAATTAAGTGTTGATGGTTATTTATACCTATCTTCCTTGTATGTTGCAATGATGGAAGGGTAATCTCATAATTCTAATGATAATCCTGATATCTTACCTTTGCAAACATCATAATTCTTATACATGTGTACCTCAAGTACGATGATGGTTTGTAGAACCTTCTACAAGATGTGGAAAGATAATGATGTTCTTGCAAGAAGTATGTGAATAGCCTTAATGCCCTTTAGACATGACTTGAGCCCTAATGGAGGTGTAATCCTCTTTATTATGAACAAGAGTTTAGTTACCTTGATGAGGTGATAAGGAATATGTCTCATAAGTTTTATATCTTATGAAGTTTCTATATACCAATATTTTTGTAGAACTCTTTTAGGGTTTGTATATAACTTGAATGATGCATCATAGACTCACCCAATTGGCCATAACTAATCAAGTGATACCCTAATCATATAGTATCCTATGTTGTAGAACTACTCTAGTGTCAGAACTTGCTGGACAGGAAATGAGTCTTCCAAAAGGGAAATGAGTATTTTAGAAGGGAAACTCAGAGTTGTATATTGTTGAGTATATGTGGGTGCAGGGAGGGTACATCCCTGTCATCCTGATCCAAAGGTTATGTAGACCTATTGAGGTCGTGTCTTGGATGATTATGAATATGTATATGTGATGTGATTGAGGACAGTTGTGGTTGTACCTTAGATAATAGGGTTGGTTACCCTGGTTTCTAGTGTCATGACCTATATACCAAGGGCGGACTTGGTTGATAGCAGATTGACTAATATGTAGATGTGGTGGACTCATATAGATGTGGTGGACTCGTACTGATCAAGGGGAAGAGATCTTAGGATTTGGATTCTCCTACATCTTGTATAGAACTGATTGCGACTTCACGGTGGTCAGTTGGAATTTTGAGAGGTATACCTTAAACTCCCCAAGGCTTAATAAAGGATGTAATTTAGTTGTGTAGTATATCTGCTAGGGTTAAACAACAATTCACATTGTATGATAACCCTTTCCTTGCTTCTTGTAATGACTACTTGTTATATCATACTGTAAGAGAAATCAACTGTTCAAAAGGTGACAGCCTTATCTGTTCCTTTAAGTAGCATGTTAATCATGCTTGTTGTAATAGTGTATTCTCTACCTATGTAATTACATAACTTTTTGTAATAAATAAACATTGTTGAGAGTTATATCTCTTATTGGGACATGGGTCTCATCTTGTGGGTCACCACATATTTTTAGATGACCGTCAATGGCGGCGGCAGGCTTGTGGTGCTGAGGAAGAATAGCTTGAAGATTAGTAGGAGCAGAAGGTTGGCTAGTGTTTAGTGTGTCCTAGAGTCATCCATGAACTCTTAGGTCTGAGCAGGGGATGTTTTGTAGATGGTATATGCATCGACTTTATTTTTGGTAGTATGTTCATGTTTTATATGACATGTATATATGTTGACAATGATTTTGTATACAGGTTATGCCAGAGGCCACTAGATAGATGTACAAATACCTTGTATGATATGTGCTTTCATACCAAATGTTGGGATTATATGTAAATGTTCCTAGACATGTTTGAGATGTTTAATTTGGTTTTAATTTATCCTCTTTTCCAGCTATGTGGTTAATCAGTGATCAGTCATGTTTTGGTTTTGAGTAACCTTGTTTAGCGTGGAGGGGTGTCGAATTTTGGTTGGTATCAGATCTTTAGGTTTACTGAGTCTATAGGGACATAGGACTTAGGCTTTGTGTCTGTTCTTACATAATCCAACATATCTGACCATAGCTTATGCTTATGCAGATATGTTTGGAGAATGTGAAGAGCATGCGGAGAGTATCAATGTCACACTACAAGGTGGCAGTAGGAGGCTGGTACCATATGGTAGAGTACCTATGATGAGGCCAGAATAGCCCACACCGCCTCTGTTTGACCCTTCAGCCATGGCCGATCCATCTTTCCAATCCATTTTTCAATAACTCATCACGACAATTACACACCTAGTAGATAGGGCGCCTACACATCAACTTAGGGCACACATCCCTAATGCATAATCGCAGGGTCCAGGGAAGACCTTTGAGAGGTTGAAGCGTATGGGAGCTACTGAGTATGCAGGTACAGCAGACTCAACATGCACTGATATGTGGTTAACCAAGTTGGAGAAGGCATTCAAGATCCTAAACATCCCAAATGAGGACAAGGTGAAGGATGTTGTTTACCTATTGAAGGTAAGTGTTGGCCACTAGTCAGCTACAGAATAGGTGAAAATGCCAGTAGCTGTGGTGAGCTTGGAAGAGTTTTGGAGGGATTTTGTGAGCCGCTACTTCCCTGAGACATGCATGGATGAGAAGATAGCTTAGTTCAAACGGTTGCGTCAAGGTTTGATGTCTATCAATGACTATGAGGTGAGGTTTATGGAGTTGCTAAGGTTTTGTCCTCACATGGAAACCACGGAGAAGGAGAGAATCTAAAGATTTGAGAAGGGTCTGAACTCTGAGTTGTCTACACATCACTGGCTTTGGATAATAGGGAGAAGTTCTCTACCTTTATGGAGTCCATGAGGAGGATTGATAGGTCTTCTCTAGAGAAACGATAAGCCAAAGCAAGGAAGAGGCCAGCTCAGTTTCAAGGACAGTCATCTAGTGACTTCAAGAAACTGAGGTTTTCTTCACCAAAGAGATGGACTTTTTCTAAGTTGAAGGCACGAGTACAGTCATTGTGGTCCCCAATAAAGGAAGAGGTAGTAGCTTTCTGCTATTAGGGGAGAATAGTGCAACATCAATGTTAATGACAGTGTCGTCTAGCTCATAGTATGACTCAAGGACATGTTTCAAGTGTGAACAATTTGGGCTTGTGAGATAGTCTTGCCCCATAAAGGATGAGGAAGTGACGTAGCAGTCGAGGCAGAGTTAGTGGGTCTCTCAGCATCAGTAGTACAATAGTGGTTGTGGTGGTAGAGGATGTGGTCAGACATCACAGGTAGGATCATCTATACCAGCTAGCAGAGGATGAGGACAAAAATAGTCGACAACTAGATTATATGCTACGAGTTAGTCGGAAGGAGTGGTCAACCCATGGGTCATGATAGGTCATATAGAACTTTTTTTTACTATATTCTTCTTATTTTATATCTATTTTGGTTGACCTGGGTGCAACGCACTCATTTATCACCAAAGAGGTGATAAGTAGTTGTTATCTGCCTATTTGTAGTAGATATGATAGCCTTTTACTAGAAGCTCCTTTAGTTGGTTATGTTGAGTTGTAGGAGGTGTGTCCATCTTGCGTTATTTATTTTTTTGGATGCAACATTCAAGTGGATCTCATGCCACTTGACATGCATCGATTCAATGTGATCCTAGGATGGATACCTTAGAGAAGTATGAGGTTGTTTTGGATTGTAGTTCCAAGGTTGCGATGTTCTATGATGGAGATGTCTCCTAGACATTCCAAGGAGATAGGAAGATTCTTCCTGTGTGTTTGGTGTTGAATGTGATAGTGGAGAAGTTGATGAGACAAGGGTGTGAGGCTTTCCTAGCACATGTTGTAGACACCAAGGTGAGGAGTCCTAGTATCCAAGATGTACTAGTAGTGTGTGAGTTTGAGGATGTCTTTCCATATGAGTTTCCTAGTGTTCCACCTCCTTGAGAGATTGATTTTGAGATCAATCTAGTTCATGGAACACAACTCATAGCTCAAGCACCTTATAGGATGTCACCAATAGAGATATAGGAGTTGAAGAAATAATTGTAAGAGTTGTTGGAAAAAGGTTTCATCAGACTGAGCACTTCCCCTTAGGCTGTTCCACTGTAGTTCGTGAAGAAGAAGGATGGTTTTATGTGACTTTACATAGATTATTGACATTTAAACAAGGTTACAGTGAAGAATAGATACTCGTTACCATGGATTGATGATTTGTTTGATCAGTTGAGAGTTTCTATAGTGTTCTTCAAGATAGATTTGATGCCAGGATGCCACTAGTTCATTATCAAGGTGGATGACATACCTAAGACTGCTTTTAGGACTAGGTATGGTCATTATGAGTTTGTGGTTATGTTGTTTGGGCTAAAAATGCACCAGTAGTGTTTATGGATTTGATGATAATGGTGTTTAGACAGTATCTTGATCAGTTCATAGTTGTGTTTATATATGATATCTTGATATACCCCAGGGACAGTCAGCAACATGAGCAACATCTTTGCTAAATGTTGGCGTTGTTGAAGAAGACTGGTTGTATCTCAAGTTTAGTAACTGTGATTTTTGGTTGACCGAAGTGTCTTTTCTTGGTCATGTCATATCTTGTAAGGGTGTCTTTCTAGACCTGAAGAAGGTGGAGTTGTTCTGGAGTGGGAGCAACCCAAGCTTTGATGAGGTCTGAAGCTTCCTAGGTCTGGCAAGTTACTACATTATATTCATTAATAATTTCAGTGTTGTAGTGTTACCCCTAAACCAAGTTGACTAGGAAGGGTGTCCCTTTTGTTTGGAATGACAAGTGCCAACATTCTCTTCAGTTGTTGAAGGTGAAGTTGACAAGGGAAAGGCCACGTAGTTTTTTTAATTCTTCAAAGAACGGCTTGGGATGCATGCTGATGCAGGACAAGAATGTAATTTCTTTTGCTTTACGATGACTTAAGAAACACGAAGAAAACTATCCAACTCATGACTTGGAGTTAGTTGTAGTTGTTCTTTCCCTAAAGATTTGGAGACACTGTTTGTATAGGGAGAAGTGATATATCTTCACAGATCACAAGAACCTTTAGTATATCTTCTCAAAGCAAGAGTTGAACATGAGACACATAAGTTGAATGGACTTTATTAAAGACTATGATTACATGATAGACTACCATCTAGGGAAGGAAAATGTGGTGGTTGATACACACCTCAACCCACCTTTCTCTTTCATCCTAAGATTTATATACCTCTATCCTTTCACCCAAATGAGCTCTTTACACACCTTCTTCTTCTCCTTTATGCTTGGAGAGTTCCAACCCTCTTGCATGGTGGTAGAGACAAACTTTGAAGGAGGATGCTTGGTCGATCTTTGTTGCATGTGGAACTTGGATTTGGATCTACTCTCTCTAAGAACGTTTAAAGCTTCCTAAACTTATTTCTTGACCTAAACCAAAAAGATTAATTTCTTTTCCTTCAATTTCCTTTCTGCCCTCTTTCTTTTCTCTTCCTTCTTGAATAGTTCCATGGTGTTCTCATTGAAGCTTGAGCTAGTGGTTGAAGAACACTTTTTTCTTCTTTTCTACCCTAGGTTCCTCCTTGTTCTTAGAGGAAGGAGCTAGCTTGGATGTGTGGAGTGCTCAAGCTAGGGTTTTCTTCTCTCTATCTCTCTCTCTTTTCTATCTACCTTGCTTTTTGGACCTCCATCACCTTCCTTGGGGCAAGTTATATAACTTTCTTCATGTTCCTTGATTTTTCTTGACTTGCTATGTATAGATCTTGCTCTAAAAATGTAAGAACATGTAGAAAGATGATTGTTTGACTAGGGTTTGAACATATGTAGTAGTTCTTGTATAGATAAATACCTTTAGATCATGTGCATGTTCTTATCTTAAAGTATTCTACTTAGACCTTGCATGTTAGAGGAGGTCGATGGTTTTGTTCCTTGGAACAAGGGTTTACTTGAGTGTTGAAAAAGATGACTTATCCTTAAGTATCATAGCTAATTTCTCTTTTGACTCAAGACTCGATGTTTTGGCTTCTTTTATAACCAATGGTCATGATGCCCTCATAAATGAATGAATCTATTGTTTTTTTAACCGTAAACAAACGATGGTTTTCTATTGATGTGTAAGTTCTGATTTCACTAAGTCTTAACATTTGATGGATTTCCTGTGTACAAGAACTGATGGTCTTCCTATTTATTCACAATTGATGGGTTTCCTAGTGTCAACAATCTATGGTCCTTGTAGCTTAACAATTGATGGTTCACCTAGTTTGACAAACCATGGTCTACTTGTGGTTGACATCCGATGGTCTATCTAGCTCTATCAAACAATGGTTCTTGTAGCTTTGTCACACAATTGTTTTAAGATCTGATTTCACCTTATGATCTCAATCAATGGTTCAAATCCGCTATGAAATGATTGACCACCTCAACTAAGGAGATGATGGTTTCTCTAAGTCTGTGATCTGATGGTTTTCCCCTATATGGAGTTAGTTGGTTTTGTTTGAGTTATGTGATTTGATGGTTATGCTTTATGTTATGTATGTGCATATGCTTGTGCTTAGTATGCAAACAAATGGTCTTGTTAGTGACCGTGATCTAGTGGTTATGTTTTATGCTCATGATTCGATGGTTTTGGTTTGATGTTCATGATCCAGTGGTTTATATATGGGTGCTAATTTGTAACACTAATTCAATCTACCTTGTTGAACCTATTTAAAAATAATTAAGTATTGATGGTTATTTATACCTATATTCCTTGTATGTTGCAATGATGGAAGGTTACTCTCATAATGCTAATGATAATCCTGATATGTTACCTTCAGGAACATCATAGTTCTTATACCTTTGTACCTCAAGTATGATGATGATTTCGTAGAACCTTTTACAAGGTGTGGAAAGATAATGATGTTCTTACAATAAGTATGTGAATGGTCTTAATGGTCTTTGGGCATGACTTGAGCCCTAATGGAGGTGTAATCCTATTTATTATGGATAAGGTTTTAGTGCCATGTGTTTATGTGATAAGGAATATGTATCTTGTGTTTCATATCTTCTGAAGTTGTTATATACCAATGTTTTGGTAGAACTCTTTTAGGGTTTGTATGTAACTTTATTGATGCAGCATAAACACACCCAATTGGCCATAACTAATCAAGTGAAATCATATTCATTTAGTGCCATATTCTGTAGAACTATTCTAGTGTCATAACTTGTTGGATAGGGAAATGAGTATTCCAAAAAGGGAACTCAGAGTCATCTATTGTTGAGTATATGTGGGAGTAGGGAGGGCACATCCTTGTCATCCTCATCCTAATCTTATGAAGAACAGTTGAGGCTGTGTCTTAGATGATTATGAATATGTATATGAGATTTGATTGAGGATAGATGTAGTTGTACCTCAGATCATAGGCTTGATTACCATGATTTCTAGTGTCTTGACCTATACCAAGGGTGGACTAGGCTGATTTCAACTTGACTAATATGTCGTTGTAGCAGGTTTGTACTATCCAAGGGGAAGATATCTTAGGATTCCAGCTCTCCTAGATCTTGTACGGAACTGATTGAAACTTCATAGTGGTTAGTTAGACATTTCAGTGGTATACCTAGAAATCCCCATGGCTTAATAAAAGATGTAATCCAGATGTGTAGTATATCTACTAGGGTTAAAGAGTGATTCACATTGGATGATAACCCTTGCCTTGCTTCTTGTAATGACTAGTTGTTATATTGTACAATAAGAGAAATCAACTATTGAAAAGGTGATAGCTTTATATGTGTCTTTCAATATCATGTTAATCATGCTATTTGTAATATTATGTGATCTACCTATTTAATTATATAACCTGTTATAATCAATAAACATTGTTGAGAGTTATATCTCTATTGGGACATGGTTCTCACCTCACGGGTCACCACATCTTTTTATGTGGTCGTCAACAACATTATAAGACTCATGGTGGTGAGGAAGAATAGCTTGGGGTTCAATAGGAGCAGAAGGTTGGCTAGTGTTTAGTGTGTCCTAGAGTCATCCCTCTACGCTCAGGTCTGAGCAGAGGATGTTTTGTAGATGATATGCATATTGACTTGAGTGTTTGGCAGTATGTTGATGTTGTATATGACATGTATATATGTGGAACTATGCTTTTGTATACATGTTGTGATTGAGGTCATTGGGCAGATGTATTGATACCTAGTATGATATATGCTTTCATGCAGGATGTTGGGCTTATATGTAAATGTTCTTGGACATGTTTGAGATGTTTAATTTGGTTGTAATTTATCCCTTTTTCCTACTATGTGGTTAATTATTGATCAATCATGTTTTGGTTTTGAGTAATCTCATTTAGCGTGGTGGGTGTCACAATTTCAAGTAATTGAAATTGAGCCCCTAGAGATAGAGTTCATGATGTACATGTGCATATTGATAGGTATGCTTAGATGTACCAGATTATCCAGGGGTAGTGGTCTCTAACATGAGATCATAGGCTTTATTTAGATTTACTTTGACTCTCATGGTCTTCTTACTCATCTTCCTCTTTATGTTGTGTACCAATTCATGTACAAGAACAATATTATCTATAATTTTCCTCCCATGGACAAAAATACTTTGTTCCTATGAGATCCATTTAGGCAAAAAAAATCAGCCCCTCCTTCATAAGATTTGAAGCCAGTTTGAGCACTATATTGTTATGGAAAATCGGTTTGAGTTGTTTGCACTTTTTATGCTTGGGCACTTTGGGAATGAGCACAATTGTTGTGTTACATATATCAGAAATTAATGGTTGTCCACAGATTGCCCTACTCATAGTATTTTCAACCTAGTCGCCCACTACACTCCATCCTTTTTGTATGAAACAATAACTCACCCCATCTAGTCTAGCTACTTCATGTGGATTCATACAGTTTAGAACCTTGTATACTTCCTCCTTAGTCGGTGGTGCAGTAATGATCCTCAATTGTGTCATCGTTAGCATTTTGAATTCACCTATAATATAAAATATTGAAATTGTCTATCCACTCCAGGATCTTTCAACACCTTCTCAACATGATCGAAGACCATATTCATAAGTTCAGATCATTGGACGCCCAACTATCATCAGTATCCTTCAAAGTAGTGACCAAGTTACTTATGTGCCTTTGGTTGACCTAAGTGTGATAAAAACTAGTATTATTATCACCCGCTTTCAATCAGTTGATGTGAGCATGTAGCTTTCAATCTTCCTCCTCTTTTCTTAAGATGGCATTCAACTCTGCCTGCATATTGATCCAAATTTTATTAGATATGATATTGTATTGGATAGCCATATCAATTTGAAGTTGAGTAATGTTTCTCATCATCCTATCCTTATTGTGCCTCCTCTTATGAAAGACATTTTTATTCCATCATTTATGCATTCCCTCACTGAATGAATATCATTTATAAAGGGAAACTCCTTCTTCCACTCTGACTCAAGAACATTACTAAAATCCTACTCATTATTCCAAGAGGCTCGAGTGATGAAATGTCATTTAGAGTGATGTTACTTTTTGGATTTCATAAGTAATGGGCAATGATCTGAATGAATACAATGTAAGTGCTCTAAAAACATGTTCGAACATTGTTGAATGAATTATCATTAGATACTACCCTATCAAGCCTTTCTTAGAGTAATCCATGTTTGTATGTATACTTCATTCCAAAAAAACTATTTTAGATAAGCCAGTCTCAATAAGTGTATTAGTGAATTGTGAAACGTCATTAGATTATAATATCTCACTAACATATTTTTTTAAGCCACAAAAGAGTGGTTAAATCCCCCAAAACTATTCAAGGTTCCTAGATCTTTTTTGGCATATCAACAAGGTTCCTTCACAACATCTTATGAATTGAATTGTAGGGGCTCGCATTGACAAATGCCACATACCACTAGATGTTGATTTTCCATGCAATGAGTTGTCTATGGCTACTCAAGATCAAAAATTTGCACATTGAGTGTTCCATCCAATCCAGATTCCTCCCGCAAAACCTCTAGTTTCAACTCTATGGGAGTTCTTGAAATCTAGCTTCTTGATCATAATAACTATAAATTGTCTACCAATTTGAGGTTCTAAAATAGTTGTAACTTTTATCTTCCTAGTTCTGATAAACTCTTTTGAAGTGTTTCAAGTATCTTTGTTACTGATACCCCTCATGTTGCAACATAAAATATCTATCATTTAGCATTAAAAATGATATGGTAAGGTAAGGGGATCTTACTGATTAGCTTCTTCCTACAGCCCTTCATCCTCATCCACTTCCACATCACTATCCTGGAAGAAAGATTCTTCAATATCATCTTCTTTGATGTATTCACTAATACATTCTTCATTACCATTATTTTTTAGTCATCGCACTAGTTCTTCTCGTACTAATGTGTCTTAGTTTAGGGGGTGGCATTGGTTTCACATACCCTTTCATTTTCATTTTAATGATATTGTCTTTGCTTCTCCTCTCCATAAGTGTAGATATAGTTGTTGAGAGGTAGCCTAGAACAACTTCCTCATCAACCTTAACTTCCTTGGCTTTAAAAATTGGGATCTTCTAATTCTCCATCTTGGTAGTTTGTGTATCTTTTGCATTAGGGATCATGATAACTTCAATAACTTCATCAAGCCCTGGATGTACCACACTATGTGTCTGTACCTATGCTACTACTTTATTTATACTTCCATTGCCTCCATTCTGACTTGTATTGGATGATTTATTTGTAATATTTCCCAACTCCGACCTAGTACCTCCATACTCCTTGTTCTTTGTTGTTGCCTTCTTCTTCTTCCAAACATTTGCATGTCTACTTAGGTTTTTAACAGTTGCACATGTAGAGTTCACACTATCAGCTTCCTTTTCCTGCAAGTTCCCTTCTTCATCTTGCATGAGTTTGGAGAATCTATTATTGTTTTTTCTTGAGTCAACATTCATTTCCCCTTTTTTTTCTCCTTCTATTACCATCCTTCCTCCTTTGTGTCTTCCATGTATACTCAATAATACCATTCTCCATTCCATCTTCCCTTTGAGCCTCTTGTCCCTCATTACCATTATACCAAGTATCTCCATTGCCATAATTATAGATCTTGGATGTGTAGCCTTCTCTTACACATGTAGCACAAGCCCAGGTAAATCCTTCATACTCGACCTTACATTCCACTTCATTATTTAGGATGGATTGTATTAGAGGTCTCTTAGTTTCCAACTCTAAAGTGAGTCTGGCGGATTTACTATGTGTCCTAGTATATGTGTGGATATCAACTTTGAAGAGTCACCCCAATGTTAAGCTGATATATTCAAAGATAGTAGGCACATAAATATGTAAGGGCAATTTGATGATATGAACCCATGAGACTAGTAGTTCATGGTAATCATATGTTGATAATATGGATATCACTCCCACACTACAACTTACATATGAAAAGTTTCCACAAGCCTCCCATAAGAGTCATCTCATAATCTTGTGGACAGGAGAGTTGGACAACAAAATGACCCTTTCTTAAATCAAACATATTGAACCTACATTAAATCTTCCATAGTAGCTTTATTCGTCTCTAAGAGTCATGTATCCCTCTTCTATTCCTATCAATTGTACCACCATTGTATATTTACATGGTTTCACAAGTTGTTTCTCAGTCTATGGGATGATTTTCAACACCACTTTTCCACCCAATGCCCTTAGGATAACATCGTTCACTGATATGTTGTCTTTAAATAGTTTTTCTAGGTAGTAATCTTGAGAATCCACTCAGTGGACACCTACGACAACACTATTGAAAGAGTCATTATCACCTTTCTCCATTTCTCTAGTTATTCATGTTCTTCCAATATTAGGGTTTGGATGTTTCTGTGTATTACCTTGATCAAATACTCTCATTGATGCCATTCATTCCTCTTATCTTTTCCCTAGTATGACATCCTATTGAATGATATCCATGGTTCCTTTCATGCCAGTAAAGTTTAACATCAACCATATTTTCAGAACTTCAAGCATAACACCTTGATTCTATTGAGCTACCAGTCTCGTTGGGAAAACCTCCATGCTTTTACTCCTCGTCCATGCATGACCACTAGGCCTTAGATCACAGTCTCAATCCTTCTTGGGATTGTAGCACTGGTCTCCACCAACACCTCTCCCCCCACGCACTCATGTTCTCATCTTTTTTATTTTTCAATGTATGTATCATTGTTGTATCCTATGTCTAAAATAACAACACAATAAGATGATTATGTGGTATTACAGAAAAAAGTTCAAAATTAAAACTTTAATATTTTCCACCAAAACACAATTCCATAATGTAGGAAATATATTCATTTGGCTATTAAACATAGTGATCTATTTACATATAACAACTACATCAGCTGGTAAAGCCTCTCACTAGTTTCTAAATGAGTATTGGGTTTGAACCTGTTAGAACACAAAGAAAAGGGGATAAAAAGCACTAATTATGTCCAAATTTGTGTGTGTGATGAGGATTGGACACCTAATTTTAACTATGATATCAAATAATATGATTCC
The DNA here is from genome assembly GCA_963693085.1 of Alisma plantago-aquatica. Taxonomy (NCBI): domain Eukaryota; kingdom Viridiplantae; phylum Streptophyta; class Magnoliopsida; order Alismatales; family Alismataceae; genus Alisma; species Alisma plantago-aquatica. Next base: position 144,118,756 of record OY856409.1, on the reverse strand, counting down.
TTTAAAATAAGGAGTGTTGAATTTACTAGACTTGATGGGTAATATTAAATTCCTTTAATCTCATTAGGATCTCAGTAGTTGTTTTCCATACCTGAACCCATGCAAGAATAAGCAAAAACATATTACAACAATGGTAGTGTTTATTCCTAAGAATGGGACAATATGTTCTCTTACAAATTAAACTCAAAAGGATGTGTAATGATGATGTAAGTTACTGACAACTACTATTATTAACCAAGTCATGAATGTCACCAAATATGATTTTGTAAGCTAATACTTTGTTTTATATGGTAGGTGAAGTTTTGATAAAATAATTGTTTTGCAAATGGCATTGATATAGTACCCAAGAATAGAAGAGAAACATGATGATCACCGTTGTTCTTTAGAAGTATTTCAATCAAAAGAGTCTATTTTTCTTTAGCATATTATTCTTGGTATTGATTCTTATGTCAATGGAAAACCTAATTGTGATCATTTTTTCTATCATTCTGTTATTCAATTTGTTTTGAATAAAAAAGCACTGAAAAATCACATTAGTATAGGAGTTTCTCACAAAGATGTGCAACAATCTTACCTATTTCTCATTTTAAAATAGATTGTCCCTATACATCATAATATATACATCAAATAAGAATCAAACTTGTCATTGTTTCTAATTAAAGTCTCGAACAATTTCTCCTATTTTTATGGCATGTAAACATTTGCATAAATCATTGAAAATATTCAAAAAATTGGAAGACAATCTGACTTTTATTTCATGTAGAATTCTTCTAAGAGTAAACTTGAAAACTTCCTTTTATGCAATGGCAAACCAATGCTAAAAAAGGGAAGGAGGTTTCAAATTAGTAGATCGTTATAATGAGTTAGGAATGACTACAACAAAAAATGGGAATCAAGAAAAGTGAAGGAGACATTGTTCGAGACATTATTTAGAAACAATGAGATTATGATGACAATCCAATGAGAATTTATTTTAGAATAATATCTCCTTACTGTTTCTAGTTATGCAATGAAAATCCAATGAGAATTGATTTTAGAACAACAAGGGAAGCAGGTTTAAAATTAGCTAGATGTAAGTGTAAGTATAAGCTTTATATCAAAGACTAAAAATGGATCATGAAAAAAGAGAGAATTAAAACAACAAAAAATGGGAAAACTCAGTTCAAGTTAGGTCCAATATTTTTTGAAGTTTATGGACTTCCCTTAGTGATAAGAAGAAATAATTAGATTCAAATTATAAGAATATGGGAAATATGATTATATTTGATTACTCATAGAAAGAATCGTATGATAGGAAGTATGAAAAACCTAAGAAAAAGTAAAATAATTGATAATATAATTTCAATAAAGTACCAGTTGAGAGTTATAGATTACCTTAGGTACTCCTCATATGAATTGGCACTAATAATGAACTAGTTGCTAACCTCTAGAACATAGTAACTCCTCATATCATTGGCACTAATAATGAACTAGTTTCTAACCATGATAATATAGTAATGGGATGGCATATAGAATGGAACCTACATATGGGTTCTGCATGGTACGATTGTCCTTTTTTTGGAAATATATAATCTTTGATTAAACCTGCTCAAAAAGAGTAGAGATCAGTCATTTACAAATTACTACATCATGTACCTAAAGGTACATATTTCAAAATAGCATGCAAGTCATATGGATATATCTACAACTACATCACCATACTAGTGGTTGATGTATTAGCATTATTATCTTCTATCTTTGAGGAAGTTTATAGCACAATGGCTTATACAATATCTCATTGTAGCATTAATCATGAGGAGTAAGGATTTTTTCTTGTGCTTCCTCATGCCATATAACCAGGCTACGGGTCTGATAAAGGGCAGAGTTCATCTTACCATTGTTGCTTTGATTTTCCCTTCCTATTTTACATGTTAAGCTTTGTGGTTCAACAATAGGTACGATTTTCTCATTGGTAGTAACAAGTTGATTATCTATAATTTTTTTTTGCAATAACAATAGCTTAATCATAATTCATGATGTGCTCAAGAACATGACAAAGGAAACTTATGTTAATTTCTATGCATAATATAATCCAGGGTGACTTGTGAGAATTAAAGAAACATTAAGCTAAGGAAGAAAGAGAGTGTTTTGCATTTGCATTTGCATCTGACACAAAGTTTAGTTCGTGTGGGATGTGTTGTAGGGTCATGGATTGTGGTTGTTGGCATGAGCCATGGAATTTTCTATGTAAGGTTTGAAGCGGTATAACATGAGCAAGCATAATTGTTGGTGAGGGTGTTGATTACACATGTTGCATTAGACATAATGGTGATGTTGCGCCAGCCCCTACTCTTGTAGGTGGAGCTAGCTTGGACAATGGTGTGAATTTCATCTTCAAGGAATGAATGAGAAATGAGCGGGAGACCAAGTCTCATGAAATAGTGACCTTCAGTAGTCATTATGTGTATACCCAGGTTGTAGTTCTTGGACTGGTGGTGGAAACACACTTTTGTGAGAAAGTAGAAGTTTGATGTCATTGGCAGTTGGAACGTATTACGCACCTTGTTGTAGTAATTCTATGACATGGAGCACTAAGACTGGCAATGGTATTACTTCTTTTTGTGATGAATTGCACCCTAGAGTGTGGATACAAGCTCTTTCTTGAATGGACCAGGTAGGGTCCATGCTTTCCAAACGTGCCAACAAGTAATGAGAAGGAGGCATTATGGTGTGGATCTTAATGAAGAAACTAATAATCCTCAAGATTCACTTGTATTCATTGAGAGTGAAGACTCTAGATTGGCTTGATGATGGAGCAATCCTGCAAACTGTGAAGAAGAGGTTAGGGGAATTGTGGCATGTTGGATAGGTGATGTCCACATCAATGTGTCTTCTTAGTTTTTCCACATTGTTTAGTAATGCCTTATGCTGCAAGAGCCAGGCAAAGATGTGTACCCTTTTAGGGATTCCAGGCGCCATCAATCAGAATATATTTGTTTAGGTGCAGCCATGCATAACAAGAGCTAGTTTTCAGATCACCACTTCTCTCATGTGGCCATGCCCATGAATCCGAACTAGGGGTTGGATTTGGGAAGAGAATTAGATGCATTTGTTCCCAAGAAGCCGGAGGGAAATAGTCAGCTATGAATCCAATGTCCCATTCACAATGACCATTGTGTCCACTGTGAGATCATCCAAGTCATGTGGGGTGACAAAGGAGGGATCAAATGTTGGGGAACATGGATGGTCATAGAAGTCAGTGGAAACAAAACTTTTACCCATATTCCTTTGCAAAGAGATTGTAACAATGATGTATCTAGGAAAGAAGGGTAGCAAGATATATATATATATGGTCCTACATCAAGTACATCAACTACTCTTTTAGGGTGATGTACACTCTTTGAAGACACACACAAACAACTGGTGACCACCTCCTAGTGCAGCACCATGGGCTACGGTGGTTTTTGTTCTCCTAGAATGAAGGAAACAACCTCCACACCTCTAAGTAGTCTATGTGGATAACTGTAAACTCCATGTTACACTACCATAGCCAACATGAAGGATTTGTCCCTTTTAACATCAACGTGCTAGCATTGACTTGCTCTCTCTTGTTGTCTATCTCTTTATATCTCGAGTAAGACTTTCTCGGGCTCTTGTATTACCACAACTATGAGAGGAAAATAATTGTTAGATCTTATTATTGTATCTTCTAAAAGTCTTGACTACCCCTCTATTTATAGGAAGGCCAGGGTTCGGGTTTCCATATCAACTGGGAGTCGAAGAGATGGATTTTCACAATTTTCTGGTTGTTGCACATCACAAATCAATCGTTTCACTTTTGAATCGGTCAGTTTATTTATGAACAAGTCGATTCATTTCTGAACCGTTCGTTTCACATGTGAATTAGTCGATTCAACACTTGAATCGGTCAGTTCACATTATTTCTTATTCACAAACTTATTGGCTTTCAACATGATGATTAATACACAACATGACATCAGCATCAATCTTTGATCCAATCTTACTAATCGCTCAACTGATTGATTCACAATTTGAACCGGTTGACTCACATTCTAAACCGGTTAGTTCACTTCTAAACTGGGTTTTTCATTTCTAAACCTGGTCGATTCAAATTCTAGTTCATCCAATGTACAACCAATGTTGTTTAAACTAAATACCTAAACACTTTATTACTCAAGTTAAACCATATTCATAGATAAACTCCTTTTCTAGGTGCATCTTATATGTGTGACCCTATACATCCCAAGTTACATTGGCAGTGAATGTCCATAACCAATTTATGACATGACAAGCAACGAGCAATATCTAGAAACACATCATTGCTACCCAAGTAATTTGAAAGTTGGAGAACAACTTCAACATACAATATGTGATTAGTGTTACACTGATCATATGGTTCCTTATCCCCGATATCCGAATTGAACTCGAGGCATGGAATCGCCATCCTCTTCAACATTCAATCAATGTTCCTTGAACTCACATATCACATACTGAGTCATAAGAGAATGCACATACATTTCTAAATCTCTCATATCAAGTGGCATGGATATCAATCTCCTGTTGGAGGGACAAATACCATCTACATCACTCACACTCCATCCCCATGTGTTACAACGTATCTGAGCATCACCTTTATGGCAACCCTTATTCAAGGTTGTGTTGTATGGTGTCATAATACATTGAATGACATGTGATGAGTGTAGTGACTTGAGATAATCACAATCACCACTATCACTATGAGATCTGATTCTGACTACCATTCCTTGGTCTCCATGTATCACTTTCAAGGTGGGTTTATCTGATACACTATTCTCTGACATGTATCTATGTGTTTGACTTGATATCCCATATCATAACTAATGAGACTCTATCATCATTCAACGCACACTCTAGTCTTATGTATTACTATTGTCTATTTTGCTTCGACATTAATATTTGAATAGGGGCATAATAAGAATATGTGTACTCTTATCATGCATATTATCTCATTGTTCATATTCTCAACCTGAATACACTTGTCATTGAAATGCATCATTCTTTAGACATCTACCATGTCTATTTCATCATCTAATGATTGAGACAAACATAATAGACAGAATTATCTTTATCATTATCAAATCAGGTATCCAATGCCCCATTACAATAATCGTATGATTGGCTCTCTGGGCATTTATACCAACGTTGAAATCCTTGATCGCCTGACCATAACTCCACTTGTCATGCCAAACCTTCTTTGAGGTTCCATACTACACAACTTCGTAGCTAGTGTGCAATGGTAGGTTGAAAATTCTTTTTACTAAAGGACTAGTGTAACAGCCCCGCCTCTCGGTAACCCCCAATTAAGCGAGATCAAAAGGTCAGAGACGTTATCCCAATATTTCTGGATCAGTGGTTCTACATTTAATCAATAATAATTATCAAATTCTACTAAAACTAAACTGAAAATCTAGAATGAAACAAAACCTTTTGCATACCTTATAAAATTCGGATCTAGACTTCTATCCACAGTAAAAGTCTAAGCTAACTAATCCTCCTTGCACAGATTGTTTGTATCTTCACAATATTTCGATTTACTGTTTGTCCATTTTTAGAACTGTACCTAAAACGCCGACAAACAAAACATCAATCAGTATATTTCTATACTGGTATATGGGGGACAATCAAAATTTTCACAACTAGTTTCTAACAATGAAATTATCACAAATAAGTTATTAACAATCCAAATTACATTTTTAATGTGACATTCTCAATCGCTTTTTCCCTAAACCCTGGATTACCCTCTCTTAGAGTTTTGTCCGTGAAAGGGACATAAAGCCACATTCTCCATCCTGAGCTTGGTGCCTGGGGTCACCTCTCAGTGCCCAATGATCTTCCCTCAGGGGCTTGACCGAATAGACCTTCCCTCTAGGGCTTGGTCATGCATCATACATCAGGGTGGCATGTAGGTTCGAGAATCACATATATACTTAATTGTGATAATCATAGTGACTTTATAGGATTGCATAAATAAACACTCAACAGTTTAGGTTGCATCCAATCGATCAAACATTCGATAAAACTTTGTGAAACTAGATTAATTATTCATAAATAACCACATACTTGTTTAGCCGAATCAAGATAGTATTATTCCAAGCAAGTATGACATCTAGGCAAGCAAGAAATTCACACAACAAGGATCCTAAAATAACCATACAATTTCCTTCACTACTCATGTTATCAAGATCTTATTCAATCTAACTTGCTTCTTAGGGTTTCTACTTTCTTTTAAGGTTTCACTTGCTATTAGGGTTTTGTTATCACTTTAGTCACTACAAACCCTAAACAAGTAAAACTACTCATAAATCCTAATTATCTTGTACTTTCTCTCCTAAGAGGATTAGGATCAACAATTATCAGCATATTTCCAAATATTTCCAATTAATCATATCAATCTCATCCTTTACCCTAAATTAGGGTTTCTACATGTATTAACATGGATTCTTAGTTTAAAACCCTAAAACATGCAATTTCTCATCTAGATCAGATGTGAATCTTTCATCATCATCCAACAGGTTATTCGTACTCAAATTAACCCATTAAACATCATAGATTCAATCTTTAATCACAATTAGGGTTTCTAACCCAAGTATAATGCACTTTTAATCCACTTAATATACTTTTGCAATTAGGAACGAAATGAGATTCTAAAACTATTTTTATCAGGTTCTTCATATTTTTCTAATCAATTTCCATATAAAATTCACTTTAATCCGACCATCCTAGCATTAGTTATGATTTTTGCAATGAAAAGTGTTTTCTTGAATTTTCTGGCAGAGAGGAGTTATTTATCGAGAAATTAAGAAATCGCCAAAAAACTTGGCCACTTGATTAGTGGTTTGTTGGACCATGCAGGATCAGATGATCTGCATCGCGTGCCTCCACTAACTCAGTTGCGCCCGCTGACCAATCACCTAACCATTGGATCTTCTCGTGAGTCCACGGTAGACCTCGATCTAACGGCTACTACTATTCGTCTTCCCTCTTTCTCAAATCTTGGGCCACGATGGCTCCGTGGTGGCATCCACTCCAGAGTGCGACCAATTGAGAGAGGGACAGGGAGCTAGAGGTCGTAGAATAGTCGATTGGGTTCATGAGGTGGTGAGGAGTCAAGAGGGGGTCCTGTTTATAGGATTGGGGGGCCCTCTAGGGTTTCCCCAAACCTGCCGCCGCCAAAACCTTCGGGTGAATTGGGTGTTTCCTCTAGATCCTTCGAAACCACCCAAAACCCAGGCTTGATGCGCACAAAATCCCCTCCCAAAAATCCTCGTGGTCTTGGATTCCAGTTTGGTGTAGTGAGAGGAGAGAATATTGGACCTGAAATCCTGACCTTCCCCTCTCCCTATCCTTTTGTGACTCAGGGTAGACGATGCATAGCCATCATCATATATGTGGTCCCCGGGACCACGCGGGGATCCGATGGCTTTCATCGCCCCCGAGTTTCCCTTTATTCCTTTAAAATGAGAAAAGCATGTAATATTTAATTCAATTCATTAGAAACTTGTAAAATCCATAACTCTCTCCTTGTTTATATTTTTTATTCACATTTTAAAGGAAACTTTGGATTGGCATTATCTACTCGTGTATCAAATTTGAAACCCAAATTCCAAAGGAAAGGGGTATTTCCTTCATAAGCAAGTTATCCTTTAAATAAAGCCAATTTAATTGATATTTCCTCTTTCCTTTATTATTATCTTGGCAACTTGGGCTCCTTGGGACGTAAGAAATCCCAAAGGCATGAAATCTACCTTTGAAGGCTACCTCCTAGCCTTCTAGAGGTTTCTACCTCCTTCTTTTCTCCTTTTCTTACTTATTCTTTTATTAACTAAATTCCTTTTTCTTTTATTTTCCTTTTTCTTGTTATTGGGCCCAATAGCCAGTAAGGCCTACGAAATCCCACAAGAGAGGCTATTTGTTAATGAAATCCATACATTCAAGTCAAATCAAACAATTATATGTTCATATGTATTTAAAAGGAGAAATTACATTTAAATTCTGATTTTGAAAAATTGAGGTTATAACATCCTCCCCTCCTTATAAGAATTTTGCCCTCAATATTCAACAATCAAACAAACAAGTCAGGATATGCTTTTTTGATGTTTGTCTTCAGCTCCCATATGGCCTCATCCTCTCCATGATGCTTCCAAAGAACCTTTACCATCTCTATATTCTTACATCTGAGTTCTTTCCCCTTGGTATCTAGAATATGCAAAGGTGACTTAGGATATGTCAGCTTCCCTTGAAGCTCAATAGGCTCAATGCTCAGCACATGGCTCAGATCTTGCACATATCACTTTAGATTGGACACGTGAAACACATCATGCATCATTCTATACTGAGGAGGTTACACCAAAGGGTATGCAGCTTCACCAATCCATTCTAACACCTCAAACAGACCCACGTATCAGGGACTCAACTTTCCTCTACTCTTGGCTATAGCTCGGAGTGGTCAGATTTTCAAGAATACATGCTCTCCCATAGTGAACTGCACGTTAGTTTGCTTCACATCAGCATATGACTTTTTCGGTCATGGGCTCTCTTCAGCCTTTGCTTGATCAAAGTGACTTTATCTGCATACACTTGGAGCTCATCTGACCTCAACAAGGTCCTCTCACTGACATCATCCCAATGAAGTGGTGACCGACACAGTCTCCCATAAAGAGCTTCATATGGAGGCATCCCGATACTGGCTTGGTAGCTATTGTTGTAGGCAAACTCGGCTAAAGGTAAGTACTGCTCCCATGATCCACCCCAATTGAGCACACAAGCTCTCAACAGATCCTCTAATGTCTAAATCGTCCTCTCTGATTGACCATCCATCTAGGAGTGATAGGTGGTACTAAACTTTAACCTTGTACCAAGTTCCTCCTGTACCTGCTTCCGCAACTTAGAAGTGAACTTCGGGTCTCTATCAGAGATAATGGAACCGGGTATGCCGTGTAAACATACTATCTCCCTGATATACAGCTCAGCTAGGTCTGACACCTTGGCAGTGGTCTTTAGGGAAAGGAAGTACCACAACCCATATCGCATCATGACATCTCTTGGTCCAGGGTAGGCCCACCACGAAATCCATGGTGATCTACTCCCATTTCCACTCTAGAATCTCAATCAACTGTAAAAGTTCGCCGGATCATTGGTGTTCATCCTTCACCATCTGGCACGTAAGACAGCTGGCCACATATGTTGCAATGTCTCTCTTCATCCCTAGACACCAAAAATACCTCTACATATCCTTAAACATCTTTGTAGTGCCCGGGTGTACCATATACATAGAACCATGAGCCTCTTGCAAGATACGTTCCTTTAACGAAGAATCTTCAGGAACCCATATATGGTTTTCGAATCTGATCCCTCCATCTACTCCCACTGAGAGATGAGTCTATGGCTTCTCCAAAAAGCCCTTCATCCGGCTAAGTTTTGAACTGGTCAACTGTGCCATCACTATCTCTCTCCACAACTCTAACTGAATCTGAATATTGGCCAATCTAACTCGGTCCTCTAGCGTCTGTGGAGTCCACTCCATAAGCTCTTCTAAGCTCTTCCACTGACTGGACAAAACAACTGCACACCTGAGTTGTTTCTGACTCAACGCATCAGCTACGACGTTCGCCTTTCATGTAGGGTAGGCGATGGTGAAGTCGTAATCCTTCATGTACTCCATCAATCGTCGTTGTCGTAGGTTTAGGTCTTTCTATGACAGGAGGTACTTCAGGCTCCTATGGTCGGTGAGGATCTCGAAGGTAGTGTCGTACAGGTAATGCCGCCATATCTTCAACGCATGGATGATTGCAACAAGCTCTAAGACATGTGTTGGGTAGTTCACCTCATGGGTCTTGAGTTGTCGGGAGGAATATGCAACCACATGCTGATCCTGCTCCAACACACAGCCAAGTCCCATCTTTGAAGCATCGGTGAATGTCACAAAACCCTCATTTCCAGAAGGTAGGGTCAATACTGAGGCGGTGGTCAGCTTCTCCTTTTGCTCCTAAAAATGAGCCTCGCATATATCAAACCACACAAACTTCACATCCTTCTGAGTCAACATGGTAAGCGGCAAGGCGATCTTTGAGAAATCCTTGATGAAGTGCCGATAGTATATGGCCAACCCCAAGAAGCTGTGAATCGTATAGGGGTTCTTCGGTGCAAGCCAGTCTCAAACTGTTGACACTTTAGCTGGATCTACGGCGATCGTTCCTCCTGATATGATGTGTCTGAGAAACATGACTTGATCTATCCAAAACTCACATTTTGAGATCTTTCCATAGAACTTCTACTTTCTCAGGATATCAAGGACTCTACCCATATGGTCACGGTGTTGAACTAGGTCATCAGAATACACCAATATGTCATCTATGAACACGATCACAAAGGAATTAAGGAAGGGTTGGAACACATTGTTCATAAGGTTCATAAAGACATTGGGTGCATTGGACAACCCAAATGGCATGACCACAAACTCATAATGGCCATATCGAGTTTGGAAAGTTGTCTTAGGTATATCCTCACTCTTGACTCATACTTGATGGTATCCTGACCTCAAATGGATCTTGGAGAAGACTCAGGCCAATTTGAGCTGGTCAAAAAGGTCATCTATCCTGGGTAGGGGGTATTTGTTCTTAATGGTCGCCTAGTTGATCATCCGATAATCAATACACATCCGAAGTGATCCATCCTTCTTCTTCACAAAAAGGATCGGTGCTCCCCATGGTAACATACTAGGTCGGATGAAACCTTTATCTAACAACTCATGCAACTGAGTTTTCAACTCAAGCAACTCAGTTGGGGCCATTCTATAGGGTGCCTTAGATATAGGGCTAATCCCGGGAGCTAACTCAATGGATAAATCTACCTCCCTCTCAGAAGGAATCCATGGTAGATCATCTGGAAACACATCTGCATATTCTCGAACAACCTCTATCTCCTCTAAGGGTCTTACCTTGGCCTTAGGCTCTGTGACTATGGCTAGGTATGCTCGGCATCCTTTGGATATCATTTTCTCATCTTTCAAAGCCGACACATAAAGGCTGGTAGTTGCATATCTCCTTCCTTGAATGGTAAATTGTGGATGACCAAATTTCCTAATGAGGATCTTCTTTTCTCTACAGTCGATCTGTGCTCTATAGGTATAAAGCCAATCCATACCAATGATTACATCAAAATCATTCATATCAAGGAGGATGAAATCAGTAGGAAGCTCGTGACTCAGGTACTTAACTGGCAAGACATGGGTTTTTAAAAGAGATGTATATATCCGACCACTCGGCGTGGTGACATCCAACAGATAGCCTAAATCCTTGATATCCAAACAAAGAATAGTTTCCAGATTTCTTGAAATAAAAGTATTAGTAGAACTAGAATAAAAAAGATATTTTACATTTTTTCCCATGACTTCAAGCATGCCTACATAGTTTCATACTATACCAGACTGCTATTACATGATCAAACTAAACAAAAAGGAAAACTCTATGGGTTATTACCCTCGATGAGCCTATTAGTATTCACCTAGGTTTCTTTAGTGTCGATGGAGAACACTCGGGCTTGCCTTCTCTCTCCCACAGGTGGACCTCCAGCTGGTACTCCTCCCCCTATTGGGGGTGTTTCTACCACTAGACCTCTCATATCAGGTAGAGGATAGTTAGCGATGAAGTGTCCCTCCTGCTGGCAATGGTAGCACACCCTCTTCTCAAAACGGAACTTCCCAGGTTGTGTTTGTCCATAGGTACGGCACTTCTGAAAGCGACTCTCACCACGTTGCTTTCCTTTATGTCCATGCTTGCCCTTGTTGTAATTATGCCCTTATCCTTTCTTATGATCATTCATCTATCCTTTAGTACCTTTAGTGAAACCCAGATATCCTTTGGGTGGGTTCTGAGCAGGCACCACTGTCCTCTCCATGTCTAAGGCGGTGTTGTAGGCTTTAGAGATAGTTGCTAGTTTACTCGCCATCATGTGTGGTTTGATTGTAGGGTGAAGATGCTCCACGAAATGTTCCACTCTTCTCTCCTCATCCATCATGTGTCCAAAACACTCCAGGATGTGAAACTTGCAGCCAAAGTCTGCAACGGATAAGTTACCATGGATCATGTTGGTGAACTCTCTTTCCTTCTCCTTCTTGGCTGAGGTGGGGATGAATCTGGTGGTGAAGATAGTCTGGAAGTTGGTCCATGTCATTGGTTCCTCTCTTAGATCTCATTCCATGATGTGGTTTTCCCACCAGATCTTGGCTACTCCTTCCAAGAGGTGAGCAGCAAAAAGAATCTTCTTGTTTGGTTGTACTTCAAGCATGCAGAAACTATTCTCGACTGCCAGCAGCCAAGCATCTGCTTTGTCGACCACTTTGGTCTTATCCTCTCCCCAAACTCTCTCGATGTTCAACTTGATGAAGTCCAGAATGGTGACTCTGGGTTGGGGACAAACGGAAAGTGACTCACCATTTTCATCTTTGTCTATATCCCTGAGGGCCAGAGCACTGATGGCCTCAGTTAGCCTCTTCTACTGTTCCATCTGTAGGGCATCAGGGGTGTGAACCACCATTGCTAGTCCTGGACTACCAGTCTGGTTCTCCTCAAACTTGACATCATCCCCAGACATGTGTTCCTCCTCTTGGTCCATCTTGGGGTTGTTGAAGGGTATCGGCTTAGGATCAGGGCCTTCTTCTGAAGCTCCCTCGGGTCTCTTTCTCTTCTTTGAGGACCCATCACCCTGGCCCCTCTTCCTCTTCTCAAAAGATCCCCTCCTCTTGCGGGGAGGCCAACCCTTAGTAGGGTTCTCGGTGGCATCGGGGATAGCTATGGTCTTCACACGAGCCATCTACATAAGCATACAATCAAACTTTAGTTTACATTTAAACTAATTATACTTATGATGATGATATCTTGTTTATGTATCTTTTATTTATTTGATGGAGGATTAATCCTTATCATACTTACTCTGACCTAAAGAGGGTGGGGAAGAGAGGGAAAAACCCTAAATCTTAGAATCCTTAATTGAATTAGGGTTGAGAAGGGATGAAGTAGATGAGAGAGTCCTAAGGGTATCTTATTTTGAGTCAAAACCTCAGACATTGGCCAGGCAGTCACACTGCATCTGGGAGTCCTCGTGACTGACTAGCGGGGCGGAGGAAAATATTGCCATCCCCCAGACCATGATCCTTTTCTAGACACCTCCATCTTTTGGAAAATCCTCTAATAACTCCCTCGGTTCTATAGAGTTTGCAAATTTTAATAATTACTAAGGTTTAAATGAGAAACCATGGCTCAGATACCAAATGTAATGGCCCCGCCTCTCGGTAACCCCCAATTAAGGGAGACCAAAATGAAAACTACTAGAGGGGGGTGAATAGAGTTTTATAGTGATTTTAAAAATTATTTAACTCAAACAACTTAAATTGAGATTAGAAGAAGGAGACAGGCGTTTAGAGTGGTTCCAACTATAGCAAATACTATAGTTGTCAGTCCACTACCCGGTTGCTTACCCAACTGGGATTTGAAAGTATTTATTTTATTACCTCTCGAGGATTTATACAAAATACAATACTTTCAACCACACCCTTTGAACAGCCTTCACTTGAAGTAGGTGCACCAACCCTGAGGTAGCCTTCTTGAAGTAACTCCAAGCTCCCCCTTGAAGTAGCCTTCCTCTCTAGAAGTAACCTCCCGTTGCACCAGCCTTTTGAAGTAGCTCAAAGTCTCCTTCTTCACCAAGAAGATCTTCACCCTCTCCAATCCGCAGCCTCCAACCTAGGAGTAGCAAGGAGAGTACAAACAATAATAGGGAATAAGAAAGAAAAAGGAAATTACAACTTATCCTTTACAGCCCAAGGCTTGATTTGCCTAGATCAAGCGTATAGATATCCTAACCAAGTATGTGAACTTGTGATTGCAGTGGGTAGGAGATACTAGCCTATAGGACACGAATTTGAGCTAAGGAGAAAGTAGGCCAATAATCACAATGCTCAAATTGCTTGCAACAGATTGCTCAAGTATGCTCAAGTATTTCTCAAGTGTAGCAAGTGTAGAAACAAGTGAGTTTAGGTGTCCTATGGCTTGCCCTATTTATAGGAATGGCCTAAGGAAGCTTAAGGACATTCTAGACAACTTCTAGGGGTTTCTAAGTGCTTAACTAGCCGTTAGGTACAAAGTTGTTGCTTTAACAACGGCTAATTAATTAATTCTGCAGTTGCTGTCAGAGACCATCTCGGTCGACAAATGGTCGACCGAGACACCTACTCGGTCGAACTTTTGTCGACCGAAAGGCTCTCTGGAACAAGAGATTTGCAACGTCTTTCATCAACTGCCAACTAACTTGTCTGTTGTGTCTAACGGCTACTTTGGATCTTTCTCGGTCGAGACGATTGTCGACCGAGAGTGTCTCGGTCGAGGAGTTTGTCGACCGAGATTGATCATGTTTCAAGGTTTCAATTTAGGCACTAATTATGTGTGTAAGTGTGCATAAGTAATCCTATTTGAATGGGATGACTTGTCTAACTGTGGTGTTTAGCTAGGGAGAATCTAACGCTTGATTTACATGCAATTCTAAGTACTTGTACATTATAATTTTTGTACAAGTTTTTACAACAGTGATTACATTGCATGAAAATATAAATATGTAAGCTTGTAGATATTCCCTTGTTGCTTTGTCATCCTGCACACTCAAGTAGCTCGTTAGATTAATAAGAATGAAATGTTTGTCATAATCAAAACAAAGAGATTTATAGATGTCCATTTAGCCAACAATCTCCCCCTTTTTGAAGATGACAAACATTTCCAAAATATAAATAAAGGAAATATAAGACATATGAGTTTCATACCTTTAGATTACCTTTTGTAGCTTTTTCTCTTGTGTATAAAATGTGTGCTTATTATTCCCCATGAATTATGGAACATGAAATCCAGATCATTTGGGAATATAGCAACTTTCAATGTAAAGCCAAGAGTTTATTTATGAAACTCATTAATTGCTATATTTTAGTTTTATATTTATCTCTCCCCCTTTGTCATTTCAAAAAGATAACCGTTAAGAATAAAAAACTCCCCCTTAATTAGATACTATGCTCCCCCTTAGATAGATATTCTATTAGGAACATGGATTTAATATCATTTTTGTCTAATTTAGCCACAATTTGTTTCTCAATCATGTGCAAAGGATGTTAAGCCTTGAAATGATATGAGATCCTGTTAGGTTCATGGAATATTGATTTCTCATCCATTTTACAAGGGATGTTAAGCCCATAAAATGATATGAGAATCCTTTAATCTCAGAGTACATAAAAATGTCTCCATCAAAATGCAAGGGATGTTAAGCCCCGATTTGTTTAGAGAGTTCCTTTAAGTACAAGTTATATCATTTTTCTGAAATTCATAGATTTCTTCATAACCAAAAAGAAAAATACTAAGGTCGTAACAAGCTCCAAATAATGTTTTTGTAAGCTTCTTAATCAAATAATCAAATTTGTTTTTATGAGCTCCCCCTTAATCTTACAATTAAAGCAATTTAAGGCTTCTAAGGTCACAAATGATTTTAAATTTTGATTTTGACCTTTATCAAAAGTAGACTAAGATTGAGTACATTAAAATGATGTCCATATAAAAACCAAGAGCTTGTGTTTAAGTAGCACCAATATCAAAGCAAACATCTTCCAAGGTGGAAGCGGTTTAGCCAATTTTATCTTCAACATGATGAAGGGAAACATGATTAATTTGCAAATATATTCAGTTTTATTGCAAACTTGACAACAGAAACCTGCTCGGTCGATGATCTTTCGACCGATAGTGTTCTCGGCCGAACAGTTTCTCGACCGAGAATGTGTCTGGATTTGTTTCATAACTATTTTAAGTAAGTTGTCAATTTTGCCACAATTTTAAAGGTTGCATTTTTATTTATTACTCCCCTTATTTTGTATGTTCTACAATGATGATCTTATAATCCATATTTTGAATATGTCTCACAAAACAAATATCCATTGGAATCAAGTAAAGATGGCCAATTTCATTAAAAGCATGTATTACAAGCATAGAAAGATAGACACATCATATAGAGATGACCCATTACAATTATTCAAAAGATATCATTACAATAACTCCAACATTTACTGGAAAGACTTAAGGATTACATCAATGTCAGGGTCTTTCCCAAGAAAAGGCTCAGTTCCATAATACTAGACCAATGTTTGCCAATCTAGAGCACCTGTCTTAGTTAGAGCATATGCTTCCAAGAATGTAGGTACTCGGTCAAATCGGAAATGAGCGGCAATATCTTGCAGTTGCATGGATGAAAACTGAGTGTGCGTAAGATCCACAGATGGTGGAGGTGGAGTTTGATAATAGTTGTACGAAGGATTGTATGGATTGAGCATGCCAGGATTTAAAGAATACGGATATTCATCAGGTTGGTTTGGTGAAAGGGTTTGCATTCTTTGGTTTATATAAGTCATGGCATGATGGTTATAGTCTAGTTGTTTGCTTAGGTGATATTGGGATCCAGCAATATAAGTAAGAGTGTTTTGAATGGGGTCATGTGATAGGTTAGTAGGAGGGGGTGGTGGTATGTCTTGATGAGATGTTTCTCCTTCAACTCTAGCCCTTTTATGACCAAAATCAATTCCCATTTTTTCTACTGTATTCTTACTTATTTTTTGTGGTCTACGCTCCCATGTATATCCCATATCCTCAAGTTGGGTCTTAAGGAAATGTTGAGTAATTTGGCATACAAAATCGGCATATGGAGGATTGCCAGAAAACTCAAGCATGTTTTTAAGAATGATTCGGATAAAATTTGTGGGAATACGTTGAATAATGGCATATATTAGACACATGCGAAAAACAGGAACTTCAGACTTATTGGCTTTAGGATGTATGTTTGTTGAAACAATGAGGTTTACAATCCTAGCAGCTGGTTTAAGATTTATAGCATAATATGTGACTCTATCTTCGTGACAGGTTGTATTGGATTTAAAAATGGTCCTTTTGATGTCACTAAGACTAATGGTATGGTCATCTTGGAGAAATTGGTTAAGGGGGTTTCCAGAAGTAAGGTCAAGGGTGTCTTGATATTCATCTATGTCAATGTTTAGCATTTCAAGAATATCCCCTTCAGTAAATCGGAAGCTATGCCCATTGACCATAGTGTAGAAGAAGATGGTTTCATTTTCAGAGTGGGAAATGAGGTTTGTATAGAATTCATTCACTACCTTGATTGAATAGGAAGGAAAAGAAGGGTTGATGAATTCTTTTAACTTTTGTACTTCGAAAAGGTCCTCCAAGTCAACGATGTTGATGAAGTCCATAACTTCAACTGGTCATCGTGGGAGAGGAGCTTTAGAGGAAAGCCGTAGATATCGATCACCAGCATCTCCATCGACGAAGGCAATGTCGTTGATGATCGTCAGTGGTGGAGTAGCTTCCCGAGCTTCCCTTCCTTTCCTGCCGGCGACCTTCTTCTTCCCACGAGCAGATGATAAGGCCATTGTGTTGCTTGAAGGTGGAGAAGAAGCAAGGAAGGCTTGAGGATGAGGATGCTAAAGAGTTGCACAAAAATGCACTAGAGAGAGCCTATGGAAGCAAGAGTATGCAAGTGTGAGAAAGTGACCCGTCTTTGGTTCCTTTTATAACAATCCAGCGACCTGGTCGGTCGACGACTCGTCGACCGAGCGTCCGCAACGGTCATGTTGCAGACGCGCCACTTGGCTCCCCAACGGTCATATAACGGTCATAAACGGTCATAACGGTCGGTTTACAACGGTTATATCCAACGGCTATTTCTCGGTCGAACAATTGTCGACCGACATTGTCTCGGTCGAACATTTGTCGACCGAAAGTGTGTCTGATACTAAATCTGTCTAGATTCTGTCGGTCGAGAGAGAGGGGCTGACCGAAAGGTTTTCGGTCGAAGAGTGCGTCGACCGACAGACTTCCTGAGTACGAATTTGAAGCTGATTTTTAATGTAATTGATAGACTATTTGTGTAGAGCACATATATAGATTTTCTAAGGGAGTAATATTGTGTTTATTTTTTGACAAAGTTGTGATCATAAATTAATTTCTTTTAATCATAAAAGGATATCCAAATAGTTATTATGTCAAACTTATTTTAGGTCGAATTTGACTGCGACCATAGCGCCCCTTGGTCAAATTTTGTTTTGACCAAGAGGCCAAATTTGCAGATTTTCAGATTGAATATGTTGAGTATAATATCTGCATTAAATGTCAAGCTGAAGCATAATACTTAAGATTCTTAATTGAAGGTACAATTAATTATCTCAAATCTTCAAAGATACTAATTTATGGATTGTGTTGCAAGCACTAACATATAACTAATAAATCATTTTGCTTGCCTATATATTTTCATTATTTATGCGCACCCAATGATGAAAGCATGTTATCAGCATACAATGATAATTCCATTACATGATTAGTATATGAATAGACCAGAAAATACTTTTACGAACAATCATGTGAAAATAGGAATTTTCTTTGACTAAGCATAATTTCAGTTTAAACTTTAAATCATCTAGGGAATAAACTAATATTAATTTCATTTACATTTGTAATCTCACTATGTTGAGTTGAGATAGACATAGAAATATGCAACTAATGTCTTTGGTCATATCTCAACTTGATTTTGTTCATTTAGTTTGGAGGTTTTGGAACCCAAACTAACTCGACATCTTTTCTCTTATAAGGACATGAAAAAGAGTAATGTCCAAGACGTGAGCAATAATGGCAACATATAGAATCAACCTCAAGTCGTTTTCTATGGTTTTGTTCTAGGTTGTTCTTTGGTAAAAATGTATTTGTTCCTTTAGGTACATATATAGTTTGATGGGTTTGTGACTTTTTCCAACTAGGTTGATAGGACTTCCCTTTAGGATTATAACCTAGTCCTCTTCTCCCAATTTGATGATAGGAATTATCTAAGATTTGATCAAGAATGCCATTGTTATTTAAATTACTGACTTTTTGTTGTAACTTGGCAATCTCTTCCATTCTCTTCTTAATATCTAGTTTTGCTTGGTCTAGATTAGATGAAAATAAATTTCTTTCTTTAACAATAGTGTCATAATCTATATGGGTGCACAATAATGGTTGTTTTTTAAGATCGTTTACTTGAGTCTGCAAGTTTGAATTTTCAACAGAAAGGAGCTTGCAATCGGCTTCCATAGATTTCAACTTAAGATCAGAATATTTATTTCCCTCTTTGAGATCCTCATTTTCAGATGCAAGAGAAAGAAGTTTATCATTTAGATCATCATTTTCTTTATTTGATTTCTTTAATTTCTTTTTGCACTCAACATATTTATTATGTGTTTCTTCAATAATAGCAACTAGTTCTTCTTTAGATAAATCAAAGAGACTTACCTCTTCTTCTTCTTCACTAGTTGTAGCAATAAGACATTCTTTGTGCTCTTCCTTTGATCTCCATGGGCATCCGGTTGTTTTGTGGCTTGTTCCTAAACACCAATTGCAGCATGTTGTGGTTTTGTCCAAACAGCACCTTTCACCATTTCCCTCCATTCTTCAAGACCTGGTTAGGGTTCCTTGAAGCCTGCTCTGATACCAACTGAAAACTACTAGAGGGGGGTGAATAGAGTTTTATAGTGATTTTAAAAATTATTTAACTCAAACAACTTAAATTGAGATTAGAAGAAGGAGACAGGCGTTTAGAGTGGTTCCAACTATAGCAAATACTATAGTTGTCAGTCCACTACCCGGTTGCTTACCCAACTGGGATTTGAAAGTATTTATTTTATTACCTCTCGAGGATTTATACAAAATACAATACTTTCAACCACAGCCTTTGAACAGCCTTCACTTGAAGTAGGTGCACCAACCCTGAGGTAGCCTTCTTGAAGTAACTCCAAGCTCCCCCTTGATGTAGCCTTCCTCTCTAGAAGTAACCTCCCGTTGCACCAGCCTTCTGAAGTAGCTCAAAGTCTCCTTCTTCGCCAAGAAGATCTTCACCCTCTCCAATCCGCAGCCTCCAACCTAGGAGTAGCAAGGAGAGTACAAACAATAATAGGGAATAAGAAAGAAAAAGGAAATTACAACTTATCCTTTACAGCCCAAGGCTTGATTTGCCTAGATCAAGCGTATAGATCTCCTAACCAAGTATGTGAACTTGTGATTGCAGTGGGTAGGAGATACTAGCCTATAGGACACGAATTTGAGCTAAGGAGAAAGTAGGCCAATAATCACAATGCTCAAATTGCTTGCAACAGATTGCTCAAGTATGCTCAAGTATTTCTCAAGTGTAGCAAGTGTAGAAACAAGTGAGTTTAGGTGTCCTATGGCTTGTCCTATTTATAGGAATGGCCTAAGGAAGCTTAAGGACATTCTAGACAACTTCTAGGGGTTTCTAAGTGCTTAACTAGCCATTAGGTACAAAGTTGTTGCTTTAACAACGGCTAATTAATTAATTCTGCAGTTGCTGTCAGAGACCATCTCGGTCGACAAATGGTCGACCGAGACACCTACTCGGTCGAACTTTTGTCGACCGACAGGCTCTCTGGAACAAGAGATTTGCAACATCTTTCATCAACTGCCAACTAACTTGTCTGTTGTGTCTAACGGCTACTTTGGATCTTTCTCGGTCGAGACGATTGTCGACCGAGAGTGTCTCGGTCGAGGAGTTTGTCGACCGAGATTGATCCTGTTTCAAGGTTTCAATTTAGGCACTAATTATGTGTGTAAGTGTGCATAAGTAATCCTATTTGAATGGGATGACTTGTCTAACTGTGGTGTTTAGCTAGGGAGAATCTAACGCTTGATTTACATGCAATTCTAAGTACTTGTACATTAT
Source organism: Alisma plantago-aquatica (assembly GCA_963693085.1). Lineage (NCBI taxonomy): Eukaryota > Viridiplantae > Streptophyta > Magnoliopsida > Alismatales > Alismataceae > Alisma > Alisma plantago-aquatica. The sequence goes on along the minus strand of OY856409.1, from coordinate 144,097,921 downwards.
AATTTTTGTACAAGTTTTTACAACAGTGATTACATTGCATGAAAATATAAATATGTAAGCTTGTAGATATTCCCTTGTTGCTTTCTCATCCTGCACACTCAAGTAGCTCGTTAGATTAATAAGAATGAAATGTTTGTCATAATCAAAACAAAGAGATTTATAGATGTCCATTTAGCCAACACAAAAGATCAGAGAGGTTATCCCAATATTTCTGGATAGTGGTTCGATATTTAATCAATAATAATTATCAAATTCTACTAAAACTAAACTGAAAAGTTGGAATCAAACAAAAACTTTTTGCATACCTTATAAAATTCAGATCTAGACTTCTATCCATAGTAAAAATCTAAGCTAACTAATCCTCCTTGCATAGATTATTTGTATCTTCACAACATTTCAATTTATCATTTGTCCATTTTCAGAACTGTACCTAAAACTCTGACAAACAAAACGTCGGTCAGTCTATTTCTATACTGGTATGTGGGGGACAATCAAAATTCTCACAAATAGTTTCTAACAACCTAATTATCACAAATAAGTTATTAACAATCCAAATTACATTTTCAATGTGACATCAACCGCTTTTGCCCTAAACCCTGGATTACTCTCTCTTAGGGTTTTGTCCTTGCAAGGGAAATAAGGCCACCTTCTCCATCCTTATCTTGGTGCCCAATGGTCTTCCCTTCGGGGCTTGACTGAATAGACTTTCCCTCCGGGGCTTGGTCATGCATCATACACCAGGGTGGCATGTAGGTTTGAGAATGCACATATATACTTAATTGTGATAATCATAGTGACTTTATATGATTGCATAAATAAACACTCAACAGTTTAGGTTGCATCCAATCGATCAAACGTTTGAGAAAACTTCATGAAACTAGATTGATTATTCATAAATAACCACATACATGTTTAGCCGAATCAAGATAGTAATATTCCAAGCAAGTATGAAATCTAGGCAAGCAAGCAATTCACACAATAAGGATCTTGAAATAACCATACAATTTCCTTCACTACTCATGTTATCAAGATCCTATTCAATCTAACTTGTTTCTTAGGGTTTCTACTTTCTTTTAGGGTTTCACTTGCTATTAGGGTTTCGTTATCACTTTAGTCATTACAAATCCTAAATAAGTAAAACTACTCATAAATCCTAATTATCTTGTCCTATCTCTCATAACAGGCTTAGGATCAACAATTATCAGCATATTTCCAAATATTTTGAATTAATCATAGCAATATCATCCTTTACCCTAAATTATGGTTTCTACATGTATTAACATGGATTCTTGGTTTAAAACCCTAAAACATGAAATTTCTCATCTAGATCAGATTTGAATCTTTCATCATCATCCAACAGGTTATTAGTACTCAAATTAACCCATTAAACATCATAGATTCAATCTTTAATCACAATTAGGGTTTCTAACCCAAGTTTAATGCACTTTTCATCCACTTAATAAACTTTTGCAATTAGGAACAAAATCTGGTTCTAAAACTACTTTTATCAGTTTCCTCATATTTTTCTGATCAATTTCCATATAAAGTTCACTTTAATCCAACCATCCTAGCATTAGTTATGATTTTTGCAATGAAAAGTGTTTTCTTGAATTTTTTGGCAGAGAGGAGTTATTTACCGGGAAATTAAGAAATCACCAAAAAACTTGGGCACTCAATCAATGTTCTGCTGAACCACACAGTATCAGACGATCCACGTCACATGCCTCCACTAACTCGGTTACACCCGCTAACCAATCGCCTAACCGTTGAATCTTCTCGCGAGTCCACGGTAGACATCGATCCAACAGCTACTGCTATTCGTCTTCCCTCTTTCTCAATTCTCAGCTTGCAGCGGCTCCACGGCGGTGTCCTTGCCGGAGTGTGACCAATTGAGAGAGGGATACAGAGCTAGAGATAGCAGAATAGTCGGTTGGGTTTGTGAGGTGGTGAGGTGTCGAGAAGGGGTCCTATTTATAGGATTGGGGGTCCCTCTAGGGTTTCCCCAAACCTGTCGCCGCCCAAACCTTCGGGTGAATTGGGTGTTTCCTTTAGATCCTTTGAAATCACCTAAAACCCAGGCTTGATGCACACAGAATCCTCTCCCAAAGATCCGTGTGGTCTTGGATTCCAGTTTGGTGTCGTGAGAGGCGAGAATATTGGACCTAAAATCCCGATTCCCCCCCTCCCTATCCTTCTGTGACTCGGGGTAGATGATGCACAATCATCATTAGATCTGTGGTCCCCTAGACCACACGGGGATCTGATGGCTGTCATCGCCCCCCGAGTTTCCCTTTTTTCCTTTAAAACAAGAAAAGCATGTAACATTTAATTCAATTCATTGGAAACTTGTAAAATCCATAACTCTCTCATCGTTTATCTTTTTTTATTCAAATTTTAAAGGGAACTCTAGATTGGCATTATCTACTCATATATCAAATTTGAAACCCAAATTCTAAAGCAAAAGGGTATTTCCTTCATAAGCAAGTTATCCTTTAAACAAAGCCAATTTAATTGATATTTCCTCTTGCCTTTATTATTATCTTGGCAACTTGGGCTCCTTGGGACCTAAGAAATCTCAAAGGCACGAAATCTACCTTTGGAAGCTACCTCCTAGCCTTCTAGAGGTTTCTATCTCCGTCTTTTCTCCTTTTCTTACTTATTCTTTTATTAACTAAATTCCTTTTTCTTTTATTTTCCTTTTTCTTGTTATTGGGCTCAATAGCCAGTAAGGCCTATGAAATCCCACAAGCAAGGCTATTTGTTAATGAAATCCATACATTCAAGTCAAATCAAACAATTACATGTTCATATGTATTTAAAAGGAGAAATTACATTTAAATTCTAAATTTGAAAAATTGAGGTTATAACAACTAGATAGGTGAGCAGGTTTATTGCTTATGCTTCACGCTCTAATGCATTTTTCCTTCATGATATGCACTCAAAGGATGAATGGTATATTCAAAAAATTCCAAACATTTTTAAGCGTAAGTTCTAGGTTTTGATCCTGAGCATCCTTGATTCCAAATCCGCCCACGCTTTAGAGGGGAGTAATATTTTTCCATTAGACTAGAGAGAGCTTTTCGTTGTCCCTTCCATCAAACCAGATAAAGTTTTTAACATTCCTAAAAATGGATTCACACAAACTAGGAGAGAGTCAAATTGTCTGCATAGGATATGTTGGAGTCGCTAGTAAGATAGACTTGGCAAACGTTATATGCCCATCTAGGGAAAGTTTTCAAGAGGCCTGGCTATTCATGCATTGATATAGGGAAGTGACAATCCTTTAGTGTGTTTACTTATTGAGGTTGTGATGAAGTACTATAACTCCTAGGTAATGTCCTAGGTTGTTAGTCTGGGAAATCCCAATTTTATTGTATAAGGAAGGACACACATTAGAAGGGATATTCACTAAGAAACAAATAGCAAAACTTTTCACTTGAAATCACCTACCAAGATACAATAGGAAAAGCTTCTAGGACTCAAGAAACATTTGATGCTTGTTTGGATGAAGCTTCTTATATTGGTACTATATCATCAGCAAAGAACATGTGTGATAGAGGTGTGCCTCTCCCCCCTTGAGAGTATGATTGGTTTCCAATTTTTGGTTGCTACTTCATGAAAAATTGCTTGGCTCAGGCGCTCCATACTCCTTAAGTGAATTTGAAGTATGATAATGGTGAACCTTCCTAAAGGATTAAGGTGGTTCCAATGGAAATGATTTCCATAATTAGTGAGATGACATTGTTTGGCATGCCCACCTTTTGCCAAGTATCATATATAAATGTCCAATGCATTTTCTCGAAGGCTTTGGATAAGTCCAATTTGATACTGACACACTTTTTTCCAGATTTTTTACTTTTCTTGGAGTGGATAACTTCTTGAATGAGAAGAATGTTATTTTTGATATGCCATCCTAACATAAAATTAGACTTAGTTTCAGATATCTAGTTGTTGATGTATAGATTTAGTCTCTCCGTGATAACCTTAGAGATGACTTTGAAGTAGGAGTTGTTGAGAGAGATTGAGAGGAGCTCATTGTAACATTGTGGTTGTCATACATTTGGGATGAGCACCATATGGGATTCTGAGAGTTTGCGGTCAATTTTACCAATGTTGAGGATTGTTTGGTGATAACATCTCATTTTATATATTTTTTCATATATTTTATACCTCTCCTAACATACCTTTTATAGACTTTTTCCACTTAGTTTAGTACTGTATACCAAAAATATTATTCACACGCCTTTTCCACCTTTCTAGGGTCACATCAAGCCACATCCATGGTTAACACCTCAACCGTGGCTCATCGACCACTAGGGGACCCTCCCACCGCGGTCGGTGCCCTCATGATAAAACTGACGCTTTGTGACCGCGATGCCTCGCACCCCTTTTGGTCGTGGCCTATGATCCGCGCACCTCGACCACGATCAGACCTCGACCGAGGTTGATATCTCGACCACAGAATTTCATCCCAGCCTCGACCGAAGTGCTGGCTTGACCAACCATAGTGGTAGCCTCAACCGAGGAGATGCCTTGATCAACCGCGATCAAGCCTCGACCGTGGCATGGATGGTTAAGTCGGTGGGCAGTACCTATAAATAGGCCACCCACCTCGACTTGTCACATCATTAGATCATCAAGGACCACAAAGTGTTGCCAAATTCCATATCCACTCTCATCCATCTGATCAGTCTTGGATCTCCAAAGGCGAAAGCTGAGGAGAGAGAAGACTGACAACCCCTTTTCCTCAAAAAGAAGGAGAAGCATCCGCATCATCCATTCCAAATCTAGATTCTAAGGAGTATATTGGTGTATTGACATCTTCTCTCTCATCTAGATCTATCATCTCTACTACATTGTACCCCTTCCCTCTTTGTGGTTATGATGTATCTATCATTTTGTAATGTCGTTATGCTGGCTGTTAACATGTGTGGCTAAACACTTAACTCGGGTTGGGAGAGCCTTATTTCTTAATGCTTCACTTGTATTCTTAGCTACCATCTTGTGATGTTTGATCGTTGGTACCTCAAAAGAGTAGTATCTTCTTTATCTAGTGTTGTGGCGTAGTATGAATGTATGAGAATGTTGGATTGCTAAAGCTTATGGCCATATGGTTCATTTTGTGGTTGTAAGGCAGTTATCTTGAGAGGGAGGTCACCTTTGATCCTAGATCTATCCTTATCTTGAGAGAGGAAGGAATAGACATTTTATGACTACTTGTAATCTTGATAGGAGTATATGAAGGGGAGTGAGTTTTGCATGTTGGTGAGAGACCTTAGTGGGCAAATCTCAATCCAAGTTCTCTTCCAAATCTTTGTTTCTTACTGTTCGTACTCATTTTTCACTTGTTGTTATATTCTTTTCTTTAACTTCCTTTGTTTTTTCTTGAGCACCACCATTCCTTAGGGAACAACTTTTTAAAACCATCTGCTTGTCCAGAGTATATGAGTGTGCAACCTTACGTACTTAACACCTACCGACCTTGTCCCCATGGTTCGAACCTGATTACTATGTCAGACCCCGTATAATAGTTTTGGGGGCTTGAGTGTCGGGTTATAATCTTAAGAGTCTGAATACTCTAGATCAGCTCCATTTTAGATGTGTGATTTAGGATGGTCGAATATCAGGGTTCTTCTTTCGCTCAAACTCTCTAAGGTTCCCAAACTATCGAGTAAAGCTCGTTGACGCGAGTGTGTGAGACGTCGAATGAGTCTGATTCGGACCTTCTCCGACGGAGTCATGCTTCCGCTGCAACAAGCCCCTTCAGCTTCTGCCTTCACCACCGATCAGAGCCATTTAACCCAACTGAGGTATTCGATAGGCACTTTCTCGACTCCTGTCAATTGCTACTTACCATTTTTCTTTTGCTTCGTCATCCATTTCGTGCATAATGACCTATCAGTTTGAGAAACACCACGAATCTGCCTCATTTAGCTCGACGATGCTTGCCGACATTTTTCCCTAATACACAATTTATCCAGTCGTAAGAATAGGGTTTAGGGTTGCAATTTGAATTATGGGATCCTGCCGCTTTAGCCTTGGCCGATGAACCCTCGAATAGAGACTTAGACTGTATCCACCCTTTCTTCAATCAAACGAGTACACCTCCGCAGCGATCACGACACCATATCCTTGGTCGCGGTCATGGCACTCCTTAAGCGTGAAAGTCAGTTGAGTGTGCTTCTTATCCGTAGTCATGGCACCTTTTCGTTTGGTTATAACTGCCCGCGGTCACGGCACCCCCATGTCGCAGTCTCGGCATATCATTTCCATGGTTTGATACATATGCTCAGTGATGCCGCAGTCGTGGCACACCTTCTTGCTTAAGGTCGCGGTCACGGCACTGTGAGCATTGAATGAAATATATGTATATGCATATACATATACAAGATAATAAAATAAAATTGATGATGATAAATTAAAAGCTAATACAATTATGCTAAAAACAAAATTAATGTTGAAACTTTCATAATGTCAACCTCAACTGAAGACATGTTGATGAAGAAAGCAACCTCATTGAAATGGGTAGAGGAAATTCTTGAGAAGATAACAAACGCATTGAACGATAACCCAAACCTCTCCCCAACAAAAAGACTTCAGTTGCAGATGATGAAAAAGAAGTATGACTACATCCTGGCCCACAAAATGCTAGAAGAGTCAGAGGAGTCCCCAAACACATCCCAGATGGAGACTTCTGAATACCAACCTCCCAAAACTGAGCTAAAGAAACTGGAAAAGAGGAAGGCTGAAACCGGAAAGAAAAAAGCAGCAAGAAGAGGAAAGTGATAGTTGTAGAGAAGTTGAAAGGGTGGGAGAAAGAAATAGCCCATGAGGAGGTAGACGAGACAGAGGAGGTGGCCCTCAACTAGCAAAGGCTAGAATTCGTGCCAAGAGATCCTACACACCAGTCGCAGTTTGACTGGATATTACAGGCCAAGGAGTTCAAGCCTACAAGATACATGGATGTCGAGGACTTAAAGAAGATGGGAGTCTATGATAGGGTAATCAGCTTCCTAGAGGGTGCCAATTTACACACCTTGTGCATCTCAGAAGCCCCCTCCCTAACACAACTAACGGAAGAATTCATGTCATCATTGGAGAACTTCCTGGTCAGTGACAGAAAATGCAAGAAGGGTGTTGGTGACTTTAAACTGGAAGTGAGACTAGGGGGGAAGTCTCACATGATCACGGAGGCCATGCTAAATACAATCTTCACCAGAACAACTGAAGAAGCATAGGCATGCTCTGTCATGCCTTTAGAAAAGGATAATGTTGGGTACACCATCCACTAAATGTGGGAGAAGCTGACGGGAGAGAAAGAACACAACTGAAAGAACTCCAAGGTGACTTTTATCACCTTGTGTATTATCAGGGTGATGCAGAAGATAACTACCAACACTATCTTCACAAGGTCAGAGACTGGAGGTGTAACTAAAGGGGACGTGTTCATAATATGGTCCATGATGAATAAGAAGTTGGTGAATATAGGAAGAATCCTTATTGAAAGGCTATCAGTAGTAGTAGGAGGGGAGGAAAAATAGACAAAGGAGTTCTACATGGGAGGTCAGATTACAATGATAGCATATCATTTCATGGATGCAGGCATGTTGATGAAATACAAGAAAACAAAGGGGCATACAAAGATCGATATAAAGTCTCTCATCAACATGGGGATCTTGGTGCAGAAGGAAAATAAACTCTTCTACAAAAAAAGTTGCTCCAAGATGCTCCTCCCCCTCCCATAAATGGCATATTATGATGTCCATAAGATGCAGCCCACTCAAGAAGACATCGACAAGATGTACTTGGGGGCCATCCTCACTATCGTGGATCAGTCGTCTACAATTGGTGATAAAGGTGAAAAATCTAAATCTCTAGATATAGAGATAAGGAAGCCAGAGGAAAGGAAGAAGTTGGCAATAAGAAAGAAAAAGAAAAAGAAAAAGACATCAGAAAAGATTGTCGCCCCGAGCCCGCCATCGCCGCACATTCCATCCAAGACGGCAATGAGTGAAGGGCGCCATGTTGAAATTGAAATCATAGAAGAAGGTGACCATGCGCGCCTTGAAGCTACAACAACATAACAGCATGGTGAGATCAAGAAAGAAACCAATTGAGCATGCAAGGACCCCGAGGCTGTACCGAATCTCGTGATCCTAGATGTAATCCTACAAGTGTCAGAACAACCATAGGTGAGTACCCCTAGCCCAGCTATGCCGGCTGACGTGTATTTTACTACGCGCTTAAACGCAAGTATACGCGTCGAGTAATATAGGCCTTGTGAGGCCCGAGTCGAACTCAGGGATACGTGAATTATTGGAGACTTCTACTAACTAATCGCAATCAGCTAGGCCGATTAACAAAGTAGGGTTTTGTTGTTGAACTTAAAAGAAAATAAAAATCAAACAAAGAAAACAATCGATTAAAGGTTAATTTAATCAATTCAAAGGGATATCTTTAGGATGGCGGTTTCACCGCGGGTCAACATTGTATTAGATTTCATATAATTCCTCACACTTCTCTCTCTATCCGGGTAGTGGCCTGAAATGAGAATTACCCACTGTCGTGGTGTAATCCACTACTTAGATTTAGGTTGATTCCATCGTCATAGTAATCATTCCCCTAAACTAAGCGCATTAAGATCGGTCCCTCAGTTCCCACCATTAATTTTACAACTCCTTTGTCAAGGGTTTTATTAATTAATGTAGAATTCGTCTCTTTTCAACCGTTAATCCTTCTGTCGAAGTGATTAAGGGCATTAATTTATTATTATGGTGATCAAGCATAACAATAGCAATAGAGAAAACGAATTTATACCACGGATATGAGAGAAAAATATGAATTATCAATCTAAAATCATCATACAATGTATCCCCGGGCTACTCCCGGTCCTAAAGATTGAGGGTTTTAGCCTCTCATGTTCATCTTACACGAATACATGGTAGAAATTGGGAAATTCATAAGAAAAACGTGAACTAGATGGGAAAAACCCCTAAACGAAGAAGAACCGGTGGATCCTTGGCGTAGAACACAAGCTTTCCCCGCCTGTCGGTGGTGGAAATTGTCTTCGGCAGCGTCCGAATCAACCGGGATGAGCTTCTCGGCCTCCGTTCTCCTTTCTCTCCTCCTCGGCACTCGTGCAATCCAAAAATGAGATGATCCTCACGTCTGGGCGGCCGTCATTAGGTATAAGTCCCTAATTAGGTCGTCAAATAACAACAGCCGTCCGATCGAGATCAAAACAGATCCAACGCATATCTGTCGGCGTCGATACCATCGACGCGGGTCGATGGTATCGACCCAGCGGATTAGCGGCAGCTTTCCTTTCTTTTATTCTGAGCGCCTGTGGTGATCTCGATACCATCGACTTGCGTCGATGGTATCGACTTCATCCTCGCCAGCAGCCTGGAGACATCTCGATGCCATCGACTTGGGTGTCGATGGTATCGACTCTGTATTGCTCTTCTCGGCTGACAACCTGTGGCTTGGTCGATGGTATCGACATCCGTCGATGGTATCGACGGATGTAGATACTTGTTTTTCCTGAAATTGCACAACAAGACCAAATAAATCCACACGATTTATGATAAGATGATCAATAATGCTTAAAATAATGAAATAAAGGGGATTTGATATAAAATGATGGCAGAGACCAAATAAAGTGAATTATGCAATAATATCCATGAAAATGAGTAATTAAGGCACAAAACACATATGAAATCGGTCTACAAATGCGACTCAAAATCATCGCATCAAACTCCCCTAAGCTTAAACATTGCTCTCCCTCGAGCAACTAATCCTTAGAATAGAATTGCGAATGTCAACTAACAATCAAAACACCAACCCACCTCACAAATGACTCCCACTGGACGTTCTCAAACCGGCCTACCCTAATCACAGAACAGTAATTACCCTATAGGCGACAATAACCATCAATAAAAGAAATTATCCTTCAAACTGATGAACACTATCACATAAGGCAGTTATCATAATAAAGTTCGCCGATTCAGCCATGGTGCATCTTGTGATCACCTACACTACGTTGCTCGCCCTAACTACCATCTACATGGAAGCAGTTCTCCTGATAAACATGAGTGAGGAGAAAATCACGGTGGACTACCAATCCGAGCAACGGGTGGATGGAATGGGTGGTTCATGGGAGAATTTGGAAGTATTACACAGTTTCAAAATGCATATAACAAAATGCCCTAAATGATACAAATGCACATTAAGAATGCCCTACTGCCTAAAAGTGGGTGGAATGATGCATGCACTAACCTTCTACCTCACAATGAGATAGAAATCTACTCAAGCCACATCATGTACTCAATTCCCCTTTATTATACAAGTGATATCATTCCTTTCTCCCTCTTATTCCTTTTCTTTCTTTTTCTAACATTTATATTTTTTTTCCAGAATTTTTTCTTCTGTTTTTTTTTTCTTTGCCCATATATCCATAATTGCTTAGAGATACATGTATAAGGCCATTTTCTTTCCAATTGGAGATCTTTGCTTTATTTCGAGGGTATGGAACAAATTAGATCACCTATTTAGGAAAACTGAGATACATGGTATGCTTATGCATGAAAATCATGAAATTGTGAGTGCAACTACATGACATGCACCTAAGGGTAATGTGCATGTATCACTATATATTTTTTTTTCATTATTCGATGCAAAAACATGAAAATAACAATGCAAAACCTATCTACATGCCATGCACGCAAAAGAAATTGAACTGCACTTTACTTCCAATTCTTGGGTGGATTATAGGAAATGGGGTGGAATGATCACAAGATTAAGTGACTGAACCTTAGAAGAAAATTATGCGTCCCTCCTTACTGACATGTGTAGTAGTTTAACGGGTTCTTTCTCTTACATCTGATTAAGGTCTCATTACCATTTGATTAGGTTAGGCTCAAACAACCGTTCCTATCCACTTTCCATGAGTCAAAGGGGTGTGGGTATGACATATTGCTTCAAAGTTGACATAATCAATCATTTTCATCGAATAAGTTCCCCAAGGACAACCAAGTTAAGCTATCCAAAAGACCCAGAAATTTTTAAATTCCCTTAAATTTCCCATGAAAAGAGCGAGATGACAACTTTTACGACATCCACAGTTACACTAGATAGATGTGGATCCTAAACAAAAACTAAAAATGCAAGAACAATTAGCAAAGCAAAAACTAAAAACAACAAAAGAAAAGATAAAAGATAGAGCTGTTCCAGCCACCCCCCTAAGCTTGAATTTGACTATGGCCGCATAGTCAAAAACTAACTTAAGGGCGGAACAGTGATACCCTGATCAATCTTGCGGAGGCGGTGGTGGGTTGTGGAATCCGGATTTGCTCGGGATGATGTGACTTCATTTGGCCAATAACCCCGTCTTGAATAACTAACACCGACACTGTTGTGTACCCGTCGATACCATCGACGGAAGTCGATGGTATCGACTCGCTGATTAGGGCAACTGCCTCGCGAGTCCGGCCGCCGTCTTTTTCACTTGAAAATGTCGATACCATCGACAGACCTGTCGATGGTATCGACTTCACTGAGTCGATTTCTTCTGAAAATCTCCAGAGATCTCGATGGTATCGACTGGCATGTCGATACCATCGACCTTTATTGTGCAACCTGCCTGTAGGTATGTCGATACCATCGACGGGACCGTCGATAGTATCGACTCAGTGCGATTTTGCAACTGTCACTCCTGAACCCATGTCGATACCATCGACCAGTGTGTCGATGGTATCGACCCTGCCTGTTCCTGCACATTTAACAAACGGATCAAGGTATCATTTTTAAACTAAAAAGTAAACGAAATAAAAGCAATCTATGACTAAAATTAAACTATCCTAATGTACCGATGGTTGGGTTGCCTCCCACCAAGCGCCCTTCTTTAGCGTCTTAGGCTAGACGGTGTGACGATTGTCATCTCTTCACCTTGAGGATTGCACTTGGAGGGTCATTCGGTAATCTAAATTCAACACGCTCTCCTCCAATGCCCAAGGACAGAGTACCTCTCCCTAAAGCAGTAACAACATCTGCCGTTGCTTGAAACGGTCTTCCTAAGAGAATTTTGCAGCTTTGGAGTGGTGGCATGTCTATGACGACGAAGTCCACCGGAAATATGAATCGGTCAACCTTGACTAGAACATCTTCACATACTCCATAGGGTCTCACGGTAGACCCATCTGCCAATTCAATTGTCGCAGCCAACTTCTTTATCTCTTTTAACCCCAACTTTTGAAATGTAGCCAAAGGCATGAGATTTATACTAGCGCCGGAATCACATTGCGCTTTAGAAAAATGTTGACCACCTATTGAGCACGGTATGTAAAAACCTCCTGGGTCCTTTCTCTTCCTTGGTGAACTCCCATGAATCATCGAGCTCACCGTCTCATTCAACCAATAAATTTCATCATCATTTATCCGCCTCTTCTTGTTGATGATCTCTTTAATGAACCTCCCGTAGGCGGGCACTTTCTCAATCATCTCCACTAGCGGAATGTTGATATGCAGCTTGCGGAATATTTCCAAGAATTTCCTATAGTGTCGGTGCTCCTTCTTCGGCTTTGGATTGTCCCGATTTGACACATCTGCCGCATTGACATGCTTGTGAGGAGGCACATATGAGTCTTTCGGAGGTACCTCCCCTAAGCTTGCTTCACTCACTATCTCGGACGTGTGCTTTTGCAAGTCATCCTCATTAGTAGCAGCTTGTTGTGGTTCCTCTTCCACCTTCTTTGTCTCCGCATGTGCACAAACTTGCACTTCTTCTTTTTGCCCAGGTGGAGATACAGTATTCACAACTCTATAAGATTTTCTGAAGAAAGGGTTTCCACCCGGCAGTCCATAGTACGTGCGTGGAAATGGTATTGCCGGTGTTGCATTCACATTGAACGTCATTCTCCTTTCCTCTGCAACTTCTTGCACCTGAGATTCTTCTTCATTACTCACCACAGAAATGTATTTGACCTGATGGTGCGCTTGAACCACATTCGCGTTCTCGGCTGGTTTCTGTTGATTGGCGTGCTTGATAGCCGCCACCTCACTTGAAATCTGTGCCACGGTGGTCTCCAATGCCCGCATTTGCGCTCCATGGCTTTGCAGCGTCTGCCCAAATTTGGTTAGAATATCACCTTGAGATTGCAGTTGTTTTCCAAACATGGCCATCATCTCTTGATTTTGCTGGACCATTTGGCTTAGCAATTCAGTATTTTTATCTTCAGCTCTCGGTTGTGGCTTTGCATCCGGATCTTGTAGAAAGTTATTCGGATCCTTCCAAGAAAACTTTTTATCCTTTCTCCATGAATAGTCATTGTTTCTATAGCCCTGTTGTTGCATGAATTTTACTTGGGCTTCCTCATCCTCAGATGCATCTTCCCTAGTTAGCAGCTTCTTGGCTAGAAGATCTAACTTATCATTCAGCTCCCTCACTATTCTGGATTCACCAGCAGCCTTGACATGTTCCACGGCACCTCTGTCACCCCATGACTGTTTCCTAGCCATGTTCTTCAATATTTCCCAACATCTGGTATCCGTGTTATTTAGAAAGAAACCAGATCCGGCTGAATCAAGATTACTTCTATCATGCTCGGAGAGAGCAAAGTAGAAGATCTTCACTTGGGTCTCCTTGTCCAATCCATGGTGTGGACATCTCCTCAACATGACCTGGAATCGCTCCCAAGTCTCAGAATAAGTTTCACCCGCCTGTTGGGTGAAATTATGAATCTTCCTAATCATATCATTGGTCTTCTCAGGAGGGAAGAACCTCTCGAAGAAAACCTCTACCATGTGATCCCATGATTCTACAAACTCGTCGTCGAGGTTGTGGAGCCACTCTCTTGCTACTCCCGCCAAGGAACTGGGGAATAACTTGAGATAGAGAACATCCTGCGGAAAGTGATCTATCTTCACCATATCGCAGTTCTCCACAAACTGACTAATGTGTGCCACTGGATCTTCATTTTTCAGTCCATGAAATGCATTGGATTTGACCAAGTTAATCAGTGCTGGGTCGATCTTGTATGTAGGTATGTTTAGCCCCTGTTTCTTTATAGGCCCCTTTGATGCAGAGGAAGAAGACGCCTTGATCTTCTCCCATATTGTCTGTGCTTCAGCCATTACTTCTTCTTGTTCTGGCTCAGATTCAGAATGTATATCCCTGTGGTGTTCCTCCTCGTAGTAGTCCTCGTCCTCTGGTCCCGCAGATGGAACCTCAGGTGTGTGATTCACGTAGTCTCGACTATGCGTGTGCACCATGCAAAGCACCTGAAATATGGAAATAGGGGTTCAGTACAATGCTTTGGACGAGTCAACACAATTATAGAGAAATAAAAGAATTTTTTAAAATTGTTTTAAAAATAATAATAATAAAAATGTGGCCTAGAATGGCCGCTCTTAGCACTCGAAGTGCCAATAATTCGCCGTTTCCCCGGCAACGGCGCCAAAAACTTGATGTGTATTTTACTACGCGCTTAAATGCAAGTATACGCGTCGAGTAATATAGGCCTTGTGAGGCCCGAGTCGAACTCAGGGATACGTGAATTATTGGAGACTTCTACTAACTAATCGCAATCAGCTAGGCCGATTAACAAAGTAGGGTTTTGTTGTTGAACTTAAAAGAAAATAAAAATCAAACAAAGAAAACAATCGATTAAAGGTTAATTTAATCAATTCAAAGGGATATCTTTAGGATGGCGGTTTCACCGCGGGTCAACATTGTATTAGATTTCATATAATTCCTCACACTTCTCTCTCTATCCGGGTAGTGGCCTGAAATGAGAATTACCCACTGTCGTGGTGTAATCCACTACTTAGATTTAGGTTGATTCCATCGTCATAGTAATCATTCCCCTAAACTAAGCGCATTAAGATCGGTCCCTCAGTTCCCACCATTAATTTTACAACTCCTTTGTCAAGGGTTTTATTAATTAATGTAGAATTCGTCTCTTTTCAACCGTTAATCCTTCTGTCGAAGTGATTAAGGGCATTAATTTATTATTATGGTGATCAAGCATAACAATAGCAATAGAGAAAACAAATTTATACCACGGATATGAGAGAAAAATATGAATTATCAATCTAAAATCATCATACAATGTATCCCCGGGCTACTCCCGGTCCTAAAGATTGAGGGTTTTAGCCTCTCATGTTCATCTTACACGAATACATGGTAGAAATTGGGAAATTCATAAGAAAAACGTGAACTAGATGGGAAAAACCCCTGAACGAAGAAGAATCGGTGGATCCTTGGCGTAGAACACAAGCTTTCCCCGCCTGTCGGTGGTGGAAATTGTCTTCGGCAGCGTCCGAATCAACCGGGATGAGCTTCTCGGCCTCCGTTCTCCTTTCTCTCCTCCTCGGCACTCGTGCAATCCAAAAATGAGATGATCCTCACGTCTGGGCGGCCGTCATTAGGTATAAGTCCCTAATTAGGTCGTCAAATAACAACAGCCGTCCGATCGAGATCAAAACAGATCCAACGCATATCTGCCGGCGTCGATACCATCGACGCGGGTCGATGGTATCGACCCAGCGGATTAGCGGCAGCTTTCCTTTCTTTTATTCTGAGTGCCTGTGGTGATCTCGATACCATCGACTTGCGTCGATGGTATCGACTTCATCCTCGCCAGCAGCCTGGAGACATCTCAATGCCATCGACTTGGGTGTCGATGGTATCGACTCTGTATTGCTCTTCTCGGCTGACAACCTGTGGCTTGGTCGATGGTATCGACATCCGTCGATGGTATCGACGGATGTAGATACTTGTTTTTCCTGAAATTGCACAACAAGACCAAATAAATCCACACGATTTATGATAAGATGATCAATAATGCTTAAAATAATGAAATAAAGGGGATTTGATATAAAATGATGGCAGAGACCAAATAAAGTGAATTATGTAATAATATCCATGAAAATGAGTAATTAAGGCACAAAACACATATGAAATCGGTCTACAAATGCGACTCAAAATCATCGCATCACCGGCTCCACAACTGAAGGAGCCCAGAGCATCCACGACACTAGTGGAGCAACAACAACAACATCTGTCCACTTTCAGTGATGTACTGGGAAATAAGTTTGATGTCATGTGGCAACACATACATCAAACTTATGAATTAAATTCAAATATTACCTCTACCCTATGTATACTAACTATGCAGGTACAAACTTTAAACGAGAGAATTGAGGCACTTTCCCTGTTCATGCAAGGGGTAATGAATGCCCAGAACGCACTAATGAGGTCTCTAAAAACTCTCACCGAGGAGATGGCAGACCTCAGGAAGGTGTGGGACGCCATGAGAGTAGACAAGGAGCTCATGCAGAAGGGTATGAGGAAGCATTGGACGGCCTCAAAAAGGAGCATCAACGCGTAGATGAAGAATGCCGACAGCTAGACGTTGAACGCCAAGAAATAGATGGCTGGTGGTAGAGAAATAAGACCAAGCATCTGACAAGCCCTTCAACATCGCATGCTTCCTCGAGCCCTTTGAGTCCCGACAAAGATGATGATGTGGGGGGAACTAGTGTTGGAGCATCATCGAAAGATGAGAGTGCCAATGTGAAGACTTCTCCGGTGGCTGAACCATAGGCAAGGGAAGCATCGCCATAGTCGAACACTCATCAAGATAATGAAACAAAGAAAACGAACACATTGTCAAGGGGTTTTGATTTACACAGTAGCCCAGAAGAAGATAAGGTTGCACCAGAAGATCCCAAGCAGGTCATCATCACCAGAGAAAAAAGCATAGTGACAGAAGATCTCACGTTATGAGAAATAAGAGATCTCAATAAGTTCTTGTATGACCTGACATTTGGGATGGATATCTGCAACGACTTCCTAAAGGACCCTGAGCAGTATGAACAAGATGACTCTTTCTACAATGGAAAAATGGTCGTGACGTTAGCCGCACTCAATGCTGTAGAAATAGATAAACCGTCAGAAGCAAGTCATCCAATAAAAGACATAACTATAGAGATATCCACAAAAGACGAAGGCAGGGAAACAACCCAAACACCGAATAAAATATGGGTTCAACCTCCTCCAATAGAAGCACCACCCACAGAAGCACAGGCAGAAGAAGACGGCACCTCAGAAGATGAGGAAGGTGGGCTCGCCTCTTTCTTCACAAACGAGCAAGTCAAAAAGCAGAGCACATTAGTCAATGAAGTAGAATTAGGTGTAGCTCCTCCTGTTCCCTGCAAGAAGGCGGGTATGGACTAACCAAATTATCAAGGATAACATGTAGAGATGTCCATATCCTCGTAGATATACTAAATGAGAACCTTCCTGGGACCGATGTTGTCTATCACAATAAGGGCAGGTCGCTTAACAGAGATCACTTCAGAGGGATTTTCTTGATAAGAGCCAACGTACATAAGAAGCTATTCAAAGTATTGTGTGCCACTCTACTTGAAGAGTTCCTACACCCTGATAAAGTGTAACCAGTGTTCAACAGCACCACACATCTAGCAGGGATCCTATTTGATGACAACAACAAAGTTGTTGATGTGATAGAGCTACAACGTGTAGTGAGTAGGGAAGAAACTAAATTCTTGATCATGCCCATAAGGACTGCAAAGCACTGGGCATTGATTGTCATCAACTTATATGAGAGACGAACAACGGTGTTCAACTGTTGCGCAAATGAACTGGAAAACACCTCCCTAATCTATATAATAAGGAAGCAAGGCATATCCTAAAGGTGTTGCTACGTCTGCAAAGAGCTATACACTCGGTAGACAAAAGACATAAGGGGATCTGGAAGCAATTCTCTATCTTTAAAAAGGTCCTCCAAGAAAAGGTTGGAATAGGGAACTGTGCCTATATAGTGCTACAAATGATAGAAGCCATCAATAAGGGAATCACGTTGGAAGACCTTTGCACGGAAGATCTACATAGGTTGTGTGGTATCTATGCAATGGAGGTTATCTATGATTGTCGCTTCTTCAACGACCCAGCGATGCCTTTAGATGCAACACCACAGAGGCTTCACCAAGAAATCCCCCTACCTGAAAAGAAAACATGGAGGGAAGAACTTAAAACCTTGAGGATTGATCCTATAGAACCAACTAGAGCGGTAGTTTGGAAGGAAGGTTGGGCAGCTGACACACTTGACAGAGCGGAAAGAATACCAGAACTTAAGCCCGAGCATCCTCCAATGGCATAAGAGAAGGAAGAACAACCTCTAGCGGGCCAGCCAGAAGGAGAGATAGAGAAAGGAGATCTGCCCAAAAATAAACCAAACGGGCCAGCTGAAGAAATAGTGCCAACCTTTAACGATTTCGACAGGTGGAGCTGTGTGAGCCTATCTTTAGAATCCCAATATATAATAATAAAATCTTTTAAGGAAGATGACACACCGGCAGAGGCGGTCTTTCAAAGGGATGGCATATGTGTGTTGAAGGACGACCTCCGAGATACGTTGAAAATAGGAGGGTACATCTCAGTCAGCACCATGTCAGCTTACCAAGCTCTACTAAATTATAGCATGCCAAACGTGCACATGGCCTATTTCCTTTTGGTGGATGACATACAAAGAGATAAAAGACAAGGGGAAGAGTAACACCTACAACAATGCCTAGCGACGTCTCTCCCAGACTACATCTTCCTGCCTATCCTTCATGATAGTCATTGGACCTTCCTAGTAGTCAGTATCATTACAAGGAATGCGGTACTATACAACAACTCAGACGCAGCCTTCGCAGTGAATAAGAGAAAAAAAAATGACTACTGCAAAGACACCTATCGAAGAAAAGGCAGTCACATGCACTGAGGTGATTGTAGGGATGTTGAAAGTCACGACAAAGGGTACAAGCATAAAGAAAGCAAAGACTTCACAAAGACATAGTTCTGCCACAGAAGCCCTTAGCAGGTGCCTCTATCAAATGATTGTGGCTTCTATTGTCTAGCCTGGATGATGGCCCTAGTTACAATGAACACAAAGGTGGAGGGTGTGTAGTATGAGCAATACCACCCACTACGCAGAGTGTATGCTAGCATGCTCCTTGAGTCAAAGTGGGCCACCAAGACCAATTAGTAGAAATAAAGCAAGCCCATTTATACATCTAACTCTAATTTTGACACCCTAAGTCAAGGTGAATGATAAGTTTGGGGGAGGATAAAAAATTTTACTTGTACATATTCTAGTTCCAGCCAAACTGATTTTGTAAAAAAAATTATGCTTTAAGGAAATTATGTTATGAGTCACAGTTTTGTGTAGTTACCCTTGAGTTTGTTTGTTACTTGCTAAATGTTGTATTTCTACCATTTCTAGAGAGGAATGTACGAGCAACTAACGCATATAACAGTAAAATGAGAAGCATAACAATACAGTTTTATCTCATTCTTACAATAAGACATTGTCTGTGTAACAATCCTAAGCTTATGAAACTGTTGGAAACTGGAGAACTTCACCAAGCCATACTCCTGACCAACCACCCTAACCTGACAGTTCTAGTCAAAAAATTCTCACCTCCCTCAAGAAGGAAACAAATACCTCTTTCGAGTTGAACTATCCCTGCTTTGGGATGAAAAGAGGCTTGTCCACCCAGAAGACTGCATAAAAACATGCGCACCCAAACCAAAGAGGAGATATGAAAAACCAAAAAGAAAAGAAGAAAAAAAATTATATATAACGAGAGTTGTGCCCAAAAGATGTCAAAGGGTCCCACACAGAAGGTGTATTGTTGCACTCACAAATGCAGATATGTCGTGCCCATAAGTGGAACCTTGAAGACAAATTTACCCACCTACAATCCTAAACAAACCTCACATAACTACCTGACTTAACGTCAGAAGCCCCTAAGGGCAACACTATCCTTACGATAGTTGTGGGTGAGGGAAATTTAGGATAAGAGGAAAACACTTAAAGCCTGAAGCCTACCCGAACACACCAGCATAGGGCCAACTGAGAATAAAGGAAGAGTGTGAAAGCTACCCCTTAAGGAGATGTTATACCAGTATGGCTAACAACCTAACGCAGGAAGGGGGTGAGTCGTTGAGACGGAGAGACCTTTTGCTACCAAAAGGCAATGGCAAGAACTCAAAGTTGTGCAACTCTAGTTATGAAAGGGGAGGAATAAGATTTTAGGATTGAGCGAACATACCACAAGAGTTTTGCTGTAAGAATGAGATAACTCAGTAATGTTAAGTTTTGCAAAATTTTGTCACAAATTGCTCCTCTCTATGATTCTGAGCCTATCCTTAGCCTGATGACAAGCTTGATTCTAAGTTTGGGGGAGTTAATAACATCTCATTTTATATACTTTTTGCATATATTTTATACCTCTCCTAACATACCTTTTATAGACTTTTTCCGCTTAGAGTCACATCAAGCCAAGGTTGCAGTTAGCACCTTGACCGTAGCTCATCGGCCACTAGGGGACCCTCCCATCGCATTTGATGCCCTCATGATCATACTGATGCTTCGCAACCGCGGTGCCTCGCACCCCTTTCGGTCGCGGCCTATGATCTGTGCACCTCGATCACGATCGGACCTCAGCCAAGGTTGATATCTCAACCATGGCATTTCATCCCAGCCTCAACTAAAGTGTTGACTCGACCAATCATAGTGGTAGCTTTGACCGAGGAGATGTCTCGATCGACGACGATCAAGCCTCGACCGAGATCAAGCATTTACCGCGGCATGGATGGTTAAGTTGATGGGCAGTACCTATAAATAGGTCACCCACCTCGACTTGTCACGTCATCAGATCATCAAGGACCACGAAGTTCTTCCAAATTTCATAGCCACTCTCATCCATCCGATCAGTCTTGGATCTCCGAAGGTAGAAGCTGAGGAGAGAGAAGATGGATGGCCCCTTTTCTTCAAGAAGAAAGAGAAACCTCTACATTGTCCATTTTGGATCTAGATTTGAAGGAGTATATTGGTGTATCACCATCTTCTCTCTCATCTGGATCTATCATCTCTGTTACATTATACCCCTTCCTTCTTCATGGTTGTGATGTATCTATCATTTTGTAACGTTGTTATGCTGCCCGTTAACATGTGCATCTAAACACTTAACTCGGGTTGGCAGTAGCCACTAAGTCTCTCCCAACATGTATATTATTGCTTCCCTTCGAATATATATATATATATATATATATATATATATATATATATATATTCTCATATCAAGATTATATCCATACGCTTGTTCTTAATGCTTCACTTGTATGCTTAGCTACCATCTTGTGATGTTTGATCGTTGGTACCTCGAAAGAGTAGTATCTTCTTTATCTAGTGTTGTGGAGTAGTATGAATGCATGATAATGTTGGATTGCTAAATCTTATGGCCATATGGTTCGTTTTGTCATTGTAAGGCGGTTATCTCGAGAGGGAGGCCACCTTTAATCATAGATCTATCCTTATCTTAAGATAGGAAGGAATAGACACTTTTATGAATGCTTGTAATCTTGATAGGAGCATATGAAGGGGAGTGAATTTTGCATGTTGGTGAGAGACCTTAGTAGGTGACACCCAATCTGAGTTCTCTTGCATATCTTTGTTTCTTACCACTCGTACTCATTTTTCACTTGTTGTTATTTTCTTTTCCTTAACTTCCTTTGTTTTGGATTGAGCACCATCGTTCCTTAGGGAATAACTTTTTAAAACCATCTGCTTGTCCGGAGTATATGATTGTGCGACCTTACTTACTTAACACTTGTTGACCTTGTCCTTGTGGTTCGACCCTAATTACTACGTCAGACCCCGTATAATAGTTGTGAGGGTGTGAGTGTCGGGTTATAATCTTAAGAGTCTGACTACTCTGGATCCACTCCATTTCGGATGTGCAATTTAGGTCGGTCATATGGACAGACCAAATCATCAAGTTACCAATCTATGTCCAATGAGATTGGAGAAACTCATTTAGTTCACTGTCTGGGCTTGGATCCTTGTTGGGGGGCATCTTGAGGACAACTTCCCTCACTTCAGTTGGATTGGTCATACGAGTGAGGAAGTTGCATGTTGGGGGGTCGAATCATGGGAACTCACTAAAGTATTCAGTAATGTTATGGGGATGAACGGGCGGTATGCGCTAATGGTCGTGAGGTACTTGAATTAATTCATAATGAATGCTTGAATAGCATCCTTATCAGTCACCCACTCACCAACATCATCTTTAATTCTAGTGATTTTTTCACATGGCATCTGACTTTGACATAAGTTTGGAAAAGTTTTGTGTTGTAGATGCCATTCTGGAACCAATTGATGTGAGCTTTTTGTTTCCAATCTACCTCCACTTGCAATAAGATTTGTTGAACCTACTTTTGGAGCTCAACAACAAGAAACTCATTATATGGAGAGGGGTCAAGGTTAGCTTGTACCTGAGAACGATTGAGGCATTGCAATGTGGCATATTTATACTTGTGATTCACATTGGCTTGTTTGGAGTCTCATGCAATTGGTGTCGGTTAAAATGAGTTGAGTGCTTCTAGAAATGGTTTATGGTTGTTCCAGAGTGGAAGGAGTTCATTCTTGAACTCTGGTGTAAGGCACTAGCTAGACCTAGTGCGAAAGATAGTAGGAGACCTGCGAGCATGATGATTGTTGGGGATGAGGATAGGATTGTAATCCAAATAGAGGCGGGGAAGAACTGATACTTGAAACCCCCCCCCTTCCACCATTAGCCATTGATCCTTGGCAATGACCCTAGCAAGCTTTTCATGGAGTATAAGTCTTTCCCATGTAAAGAAATGCTCTTTTTCCTTGATTTCAACAAGGCTAGTGTGTAGTAGTGCGTCTTTGAACATCTTACTTGCATGCTTATCAAAGTATCAACTACCAGATTTCTATGTTGGATCAAGCATTGTGCTAAAATCCCTACCACACCCCATGCACTACAAACATGGTGATAACTCTCCTTGTGATGTTTCCACAGTAGGGGTCTCTTATTAGGATTAAGATTGTCAAAGACAAAGGTAAAAAACCAGCTCCTATTGATATGACAATGGATGAATTGACAATGGTTTACAAGGATCTCAAGGTCACAATATCTTAGGTCTAAAAGGATCCAGGTACCACTTGAGAAACCAAGTGATTCAACTTGGTGCTAGCAAGGGTAGTCGAGTTGTTTAATAACTTTTAGAGTAGTGTTGCCAGTGCATCTTGTTTCCACCATAGCAAGCAGGTGAATATTGTGCATAACTCTATATTCTTTAAGGAGATGGATCTTGTCCTTGGATTTTGCACCTTCGATGTTCCATCATAATAGGTTGACCATCAGGAAAACCTTATAAAGGAGAAGAAAGAGGGGGGATATTGGATGGTGGCACATAGCCCCACAGCCTGATCAGTGTCAGATGGGGCAGTACCCTCCATATCTTGGCTTTGCCCTATAAAGTTTAGTATTCTTTGTGCTTCTTGTGTGGTGTTGGAATTACCCACAGTTGGGCAAGCTTGCCTTTTTTCTTTTCTCTATCTGGGCTGACTTGCACCATTTGATAGATAAACTTTCTACTTTTTAGCATAACTTCACCATTACAATGTTTTTATCTCCCCATTGGAGGATGGAGCGAGATGGGTCACCATCTCTCATGTTATGGGAGATATAGAATTTAAACGATGTTTTTGAGACACATCCCTCGCTCATCTCATCATCTACTAGTATGATTGTAACGTCCCCGCCTCCCGGTAACCCCCAATTAAGGGAGACCTGAAGGTCAGAGCCGTTATTCAATTAACAGGATCAAGGTTCGACAAATAATCAATAATAATTATGAAATTATACTAACTAACTGGAATTTTGTATAAAATTAAAAATTTACTTACCTTTGAAAACCTTGGAAATCTATCTATCCTGGTCTTGAATTATTCTATCTAATCCTCCTTTCACTTTATTTCTTTTCCGCAATGTGTCACTTTACTATTTGTTCATTCAATTGTTGTTCCTAAAATGCCGACAAACAAAACGTCGGTCAGTATATCGAAATATACTGGTATGTGGGAACAACCAAAATCTTGCAAATATGGCTAACAATTTAATAATCACAATCAAATTAATTAACAAGCCAATTTACACTTTTCAATATGACATTCTCCACCGCTTTTGCCCTAACCCTGGCATACCCACCTTAGGGTGCCCTTTGCCAATGACTTAAGGCCACCTTCTCAATCCCGAGCTTGGTGCATGGGGGTCACCACCCATAGTGCCCACTAGTCATGCAATATCATAGGCCACCTTTTCATTCCCGAGCTTGGTGCCTGGGGTCACTACTCAAGGTGTCCATTGGTCTACCCATCTGGGCCTGACCTTTGGCATCATCCATCAGGGTGGCATGTAGGTGGGAGAATACATACTTCTACTATTAATGTGATACTCATAGTGACTTTATGATTTTCAAGTATGAACATCCAAACTGTTTAGTTGCAGTCAATGCGATGAAACATTCGGAAATCTTCGTGAAACTAAAGCGGTTATTCATAAGCGTAACCACATACCTGTTATGCAGACTTGAATGCAGGAAAAACTCAATCAATCAGTAATCAAGCAAACACACACAATTTGTTCCTGAAAAAGGCATTCAATTTCTATATTATTAATCATGCCATCATGACTCATTAATTCTAATTGTTTCCTAGGTTATTTTCCCTTTTTAGGGTTTTGATCATAATTAGGGTTTCATTTCCTTTTTATTACTTTTACTTTACTTTTATCAAATTATACATCCAACCCTAATTATCTTGTCTGGTTTTTCATTAAGGCCCTAAAGATCAGGTTTGGTCCATATAAACCCTAATTTTCAGTTTGCTATATCTTTTATTTTCTTTTTCTCTAATTTAGGGTTTCTAAACATTTTAATCAACATGTTGAGTTACAAACCCTAAACTTGAAATTCTATCATCAAAACAGGTTAATAACCATCTAAATCAGCAAATAAGTTAATCATACTCAAATTAACCTAATTATAAGATTAAACATATCTTTGGTCATCATTTAGGGTTTCTAACCACAAATTTAAAACCTTTTCTAATCAAAATATGCACTTTTGCAAAAAGAGATAGATTTAGGCCTTCAAACTAGTTTTAACATATTCCTCATATTTTTCTGATCATTTTTCATGATAGATTTTCTTCATTTGAGTTTCCTATCACCAGATACAATTTTTCTAAGATAATTCCCTTTTATCAATTCATTAGCTAATTAAGAAATTTGTGGATCGCTCGATCCATGGTCTGCGGTCCACTGATAGATCCAACAGCCATGGGCACATGTGCCTAACAATCGATTAAAAAGAATAAAAGACTCTTCTGAACTTGTCGTGACTGAAGGGAGCGAGGGGCAGGTTGGTAAATCGCCGTGAAGCCTTCTTCAACCTTGTGCGCCTCCCTATTGCGCTCCGATGGTCAACCCAGTGGTTGACTTGGAGCTTCCGGTCACCAAAGTGCACGCAACTTTACAGGGAGCTCCACCTCCCCTAGCTGAACTCGTCTATGCCTTCAATTGCTCGTCCCGGACTCCGGTGTTGATCTCTGAGAAGTTGAGGGTGCAGGTCGACACGAATAGAGCAATTGAATGCACAGACGCACTCCTTGCTTCCGTCCGCAGGGCTTGGGCTATCAAAAGGTGATGTCGGTGCCTTGGATTTCTCTCCCCTATTTATAGGGTCGAGACAGGGTCCCTGCTGGTTTGGGCGTTTCCCAAAACCAGGACCAAAGCTCATCAAACTGGGGATGTTTCCCCGTGGTTTCATCTCCTAGATCCAGTGGAAAACTCAGCCAGTTGGCAAAACTAAAGAATCACGAGAGAATCAAGAGGGAAGGTCCCTCTGGTGTCACACAGAACACAATCCCAGTGGGAATCAGGAAAAGAGCGCCCAGCGTTGGATCAGGATCCAACGGATCAGATTACTCGCGTTCAAAGAAAAGGGAGGTTTTAATCTATTAATTCAGGATTAATTCCCAAATCGGATATAACTTTCAAAATTGATCCCTCCCAAACCACCACTCATTTCCTTCTCAAATTTTAAGGAAAATTTTGTCTTGTCATTATCTACCTTTATACGAAATTTGGGAAATAGGTTGCAATGGATGAGAAGGATTACTTCTCTCCCAAGTTGCTCATTAATTTATTCAAAACGAATTTGTATTCCTTTTCCTTTTGCCATTATCTCATTATTTGGGGTCCCTTGGACCTCAAAACAACTAAAGGGACGAATTCCCATATCAGGGAACATCCATTTGCCTTTATCTTCTTTTGAAAGTCAATTTCTCATATTTCCCTTTTATTAATCAGTTTCTTTTCCTTTTTAATTCTCTTTTTAAGGATTTCTCTTTATCTCTCTCCTATTTTCCTATTGAAATTCCTTTTAGCATTAGGAATCCTTAGGATACGAAAATCCACCAAGGATAACTCAATTATACCTCTTTTTACTTATTTTCCACATTTTATCATTATTTGCAATTTCTTTCTTAACAAGGAAATACTTAATTGGTCTTTTCTTCTCTTATTGCATCCTCTATGCAACTTTGGACTCCTTGGAACCCATGTGTCACGAAATCCACCTTTGTATTAAGTTCTTTTGCCTTCTAGAGATTTCCACACCTCTCTTTTCTCCAAAAACTCAATTATTCATTAATTAATTGAATTTCCTTGTTATTGGGCCCAATAGCCAATAAAGCCCACAAAACAACCATCAAGGCTATTGTAAATGAAATTCATTTATTCACAACAAATTATATCATTATTTGTCCAAAAATCTTTAATATGAGAAATTACATTTCTCACCAAAGGAACCCAAAATTTGGGGTTGTAACAATGATCGAGGTGTCCTGAGCGAGAGGCGGGTCTAGTTGCATTTTGTCCACAGTTGGAGGTGCCCTCGTGTTTTCTAGAGGGAGAGGTGTTTGATTTGCACCTTTTTTCTTCTGGCGACGGTTCTAGGCCGTCTACAATCTCCCTTCTTTGTCTCTTATTATTTTACTTTTTCTACAAAATCCTCCTGATTCAGCAAAGTAGCCTGTGATGATGTTAGGGGGTGATTCCCAGTTGGGTTGTTAGGTTTTCCACTCTACTTAGGAACCAGCATCCTCTCTGGTTTCTTGGCATGGATGGAAGGGGAATATGGCAACTGAAAAACGAGAGGAAGGGTGGTGGAACTGGATGGGTTTGGGACGGAAAAGGTAGGGATGTATGTACATTCTTTATCTACATGACCAACCCCACCACACTTCATGCAGATCACTGGCATATTTTTGTATTCAATTCTATATTGGGCACCATTTAGAACAATGGCGGGTAGGAGTGACTTTAGAGTATCCATTTTAACTATGATTCTTGCAAATTTCCCATGATTACCAGTAGAGGTAGTGTCATCAATTTTGATCGTTTGACCCACTAAATCATCAATGCTTGCAAAGAGTTGGTTCGAGTACACAAATACAGACGTGTCGGGGATCCTAATACACACCACCAATTTTTGAGGGATAGGATCCGAGGTACAAAATTTTGGGGACCAAGACTGAATGGAGAGGTAATTTTTGAAGATGGTCCAAGGACCTCATGTCATGGCGATCATGAAGTCGTCTTGATTTTATAGTTGAATAATATAGTACCCCATCTCAAGATCTATGGCAAAAAGGAGTTTGTGGGCGACCAGAGGACCTGGATTCTATTGACTAGAGCTTGGAACCATATGTTGATACTAATGAGCTTGACCACAATAGCAAATTTCCATGGTTCAAGCAAGGGTTTTATGGTAGAGGGGTTCAAAGTGATGGATGGGAGTGCTCTGCTTCTGTCAATGGAAATATCGTTGGCTTTTAAGGTCATAGAAAGGATCTTTAATCACAAAGGGGATCCTAGGACCAGTTCCAGCCATGGTCGCCGCCTATAAAGGCATGGGTTAATTAATGTGTATGTTTTCCGTCGATGGTTCGCTTGGGGTAGATCCCTATTGTTCCATTTATTTTGGGGCATGTCGATGATCATCAAGTTGCTCATTTCCCTCAGAAGAGGCCACAACGGGTAATGTTGAACGTCGATCATGGTAGAGGAGGGTCCTACCGCCACCATGATTGTCGCGGTTGCGACCGCCACCATTGCTTCACACACCCACAACCATGGGCTAGGGATTTGCAAAAAAAGTTGAGGGATCATTAGTTGATTATCGATATTTGACAACATAGTGTATTATAACTTCATCCCATGTTGGTGATAACACCCATTTTATGGTTGTTAAAGCCTATATTTTGCTATCAAACCTACCTCCTAAACTGCCTTCCTCTCCATTTTATCATATTATTTGTATAGAAATAACCCACACTATGCTCCAAACAACATTTCATATCTTTTGCATAGTTTCCTTCATTTTTCCACTCAAAGAATGCTAAATGGGCCCTCCTGGCCCATCTACAACAAGCAAGTTGCCCCGGCCCTTCTTATGGTGTGTGACACACCCCCTTACCCGTCGTGGTCGCTGCCCGATACGGCGGCTACCCGACATGGGTGTGTCGCACAGAGAGGAGTTCTGATGAGTGACACACTACTTACCCGATAGGGAGTCTTTCCTGCCACGATCTGTCAGCCTGACAGAGTCTATCGAGCGACAAGGCCACCCGTCGGTGCAGCAACCCGACAGAGCCTTCACCTGACATGACCTAGTGTGACTCACTCACAACTCGGCACACGATGGTCCCCGCCAACCCGTGTCGCGTAATGGACGTATCAGCCCTCTCCCCAAAGCCAGGTGGGCGAAGCAGACAGAGGACATGTGGCCCAACCAGGACTGCAACCCCTACCAGCCGCTTTCTATAAATAGCTGCTACTGGACTTAGATGGGATGGGTCGGAACCCAACGAGAGCTAACTTTGGAGGCAGAGCTAGTGCATCGAGTTCCTAGGCGTATCAGGCGATACTAGGTGAGCACACCCCAACCTGAGAGGGGCGGAAGGAGTTCACTTAGAACATGTCGCGGTAGCCGCAGCAACATGATACGACCAAGAAGGCCACTTTAGTGTGTCGGGTCCCTAGATGGGCCTCAACCCGAGACGGATCACCCCTCTACGCTCGATACAAGAAACCTGAGCGCCTAAGTGTTCCCTAACCCGACACGATACTGAAACTGATACAGACCAATCGCCAAGGTGTGTCTCCCGACAGGGCTCGCATCCCGACATGACTGTATCAGGTAGGGAGTCCCTCCCGATACGCCCTAGCTGTCATAGCTCAGAACCCGACATGGTCAAGAGCCCGACACAGACGTATCGGGAAGAGCTCCCGCCCGGTATCGGGTTAGGGGAACCTTAGGGGTCCGTTGTTGTATATTGACATCCTAAATCAAGGAGATTGATCCTTATCTTTCCCTTTTTATTGCATTTTACTTTCATTTCCCTATGCATTGTAACTAAACCTTTTACTCTCTTTGAGCTTATTGGAATTTATGGAGTTTATCTCATATTGTTCTGTGTATGGCTACTTTTTGTTGGATGATTTCTTTATAGCATCTGAACGCTATTCTTTTCTTTTGGATCGTGCTTTTGACTAGCTATCGAATCGTCTTTCCAATTTCGACACCCTTGAGAGGGGGTTGTTGCAACTCTAGAGTTTGGTCTGATCTGGGTGTACGAGAGTACCCATGATCAGGGCTGCTATAGTTTACCTTACCACTCTAATCTACGGCCACTACCCTTGAGAGAGGGAGTTGGTACATGGTTAGAGGCACCCTCTTTGAGAGAAGAGAATGTGGGACGTTTTCCAATGTCGCTTGTTATGCCTAAGTTTTCTTTCTTCATGCCTTTCCTTGATGATAATCTTATTCTCCTGGCTTCTGATATAAAAAACCCCTATAAAAAATGTTAAACCTTAAAATCATAGTCTTTCTAGTAACTCCAGTTGGAGATAGCCTTTTAGTTTGATTTCTTTGTGGTGCTTTCTTGTTGCAACCAACCGTATCCTTTTACCCATTTTATGTGCTTAGACAAGTAAAACTCAAGTTCTAAAGTGTCGTTCTTCCTATCCCTACTTTCGACCCCAAACTACTTTGACCATGTGCTAGTTGTAGGTGTCTCAGACATTCGGGCATTATAAATTATAAAAGTCTGATGACTTAGACACGTCTCCACTTTCTGGACTCGCGTCTGAGGTTGATCAACTTTTTGTCGTCGTTGTCAGGGATAGTCAATGAAAATTGTTCTATGAACTTGAGTTTTGCTTGCACTTTGCCAAAAACCATGTACATATGCATATAACACTGCAAATATCTACTGCACGTAATATTTACTGCACATAATATTTACTACACATAATATTTATGTAACACACTGATGCCTTTTACATTTTCTTCCTTTCCAGGTACTTTTCTTCCATTCACTAGGTCATCCTTGCCTTTAGCAAGTAATGTCTTACCAACCTCCCAAAGCCCGCTCCCTGTGCTCATTTGTCCAAGTACGTGCAAATGAGGAAAGGAATCTTGTTGTTACGCAGCCCCTCAACGTCACCAACTTTGAGCTGAAGCATTCTTTCCTTCAGCTTCTCTAGCACAACAAGTTTGGAGGGAACACCTCCGACGAGAACCCATACAACCATCTAACGACATTCAAGAGGACGTGCAACACTTTCAAGATCAACAGAGTCTCATTGACGCATATCTACATCCAGTTCTTCCCATTCTCTCTAAGGGATAAGGCACTGGAATGGTACACCAGACTTCAAGATGGAAGCCTCCCTGATTGGGAGCATCTTGATAATGCTTTTATTTCCAAGTTCTTTCCTATTGAGAGGACAATTAAATGCCAGAACAAGATTATGAGGTATTCTCAGAAGCCATCAGAAAATGTTCATGAAACTTGGGAGAGATTTACAAGCTATCAGTGTGAATGCCCTCATCATGGTTTTTCTGAACCCAAGCTGATCACCACATTTTACAATGGGGTGTGTCCCACAGAGAGGAAGTCCTTGAATGCTGCAGGTGGCAGCGACTTCTTGGGACTCAGTGCTCAAAGGGCCAGGGAAATCATTGAAAGCATGGCCACGATTCAACAGGATGGCGATTATGACCGGGAGTCGACTAACCACACCACGCCAGGTGAATCTAAGGCTATGGAGGCCCTCGCAGCCAAGATTGATAAGATGATGATAGATGTCCAGACCCTCAAAGAGCAAGTGTAACGACTCGCACTTTTGAGTGTCTAAAAGACCTTAAAGTCACATATCGTTAATCATATACTCCAGGATCAGATTCATGAAATAATACAAAATAGTAAACAATTTCCATTAATGATCAAATATTTACATGTTTAGATAAAAAGCTCCTCTAAGGAGTTACATAACTTTTAAACATAATTAACTTTTACATGTGTGAAGATAAACCATTAAGACTAAACCTTCATGATTAAACTGTAGTGTCTTCAACATCCCTATATGTACCCTCATGTCCACGAATCAAGTATATCTGATACCTAAAACACCGACAAACAAATACGCGATCAGTATATTTCTATACTGGTACGTGGGTTCAAACAATAATCACAAGTACAGATATAAACAAACATCTTTATCTTGAATATAAGAAAATAAACTTTTTTTCATATTCTAACCCATATCTGGTCAACTACCTCAGGTGTAATCACTGTCCCTCCGGGGCTCGTGTGCATTACCCTTAAGATCATTCTAACCCAGGGTTTAGAATACTATTATTTACTTTACATGATACTCATATGCACTTTATAGAGGGCTGCTCTGCCTTCTCTCTAGAACCCTCCCTGGCGGCATCGCTGGGGGGGAGGGAGCGTCGTTTCAACGCTTTCCTCCCCCTGGCGCTCATTGGCTCCGGTCTCGGCTTCTGGTAGGCGGACATACCCTGACGGAGTCAAAGCGGTTCGAAGTGGATGGAGCCGGCCGTCGGCTGGTGCTATCTCGGCGGTTCGGGGTGAGAGGATGAGGTGTCTCATGAGCGACGATCCATTCGGGGCTGGGTATGGCTATTTCGACTCAGTCGACACCATCCCGCTCAAGCGTGGCGGATGATGAGAAGTTGTCTGTCCTGAATCCTACGATCGTGTTGCTCACTTCTCTGCCTTTCTTCCCCACTCCAATTTCTACTTAAGGGATCCTTGCCTCTCGCTTGGATCCTGCTTGGATCTGCCAGGGAGGGTTCTAGAGAGAAGACACTTTATAATTTGCAAGAACTAAATAAACAAGCAAGCAGTTTATTTGTCGTTCAATCTCATCGAGAAACACTGGCAACCTCGGAATTCGATACATGTATTCATAAGCGTAACCACGTACCTTATGCCATCGCAGAAACCATGCAGAACATCATATGTACTTTAAGATTGCATCCAATCATCCAAGAAATAAAGCATGTAATCAACAAGCATCTGAAATAAATCATACTACGTATGTGTTACCACGTATTCACACTACTTTAATTAGATCTAGATTCGGTCCTAAACTAGGGTTTAGGTTATCTCTCGTTTGGACTAAGGATCAGGGTTACAAACCCTAATTTTATTATATCATGGTTTCCAATATTACAACTCAATCATCCATCTTAGATTAAACCCTGATTAGCATCTTAAGCTTATTAAACTATTCATGACATCTAGATTACATTATCAGCATTAGATCATAGCAAGATGTTGACATTGATTTTAACACCTAAATAGCATGAATAAGATTACTAATCTAGAAACATCCATTATTTTTCATTATCAAGGATTTCTTCATCATACAGGTCTAGATCAGGTATTAGCTTAACACAACTAATTCTAATCAATTAAACATCATATTAACCTAAATCTAGGCTTTCCTTTATACTAATCACATTAACACATGTATTATACATACTTTTGTAATAGGAAGCATAATCAGGTTCTGGTAGTATTTTATTTGGATTCTACTCATTTTTCTTATCAGTTTGATATATAGTTTCAATATATTCCAAGCTATCAATTATTTACAAGAATTATTATAAAATTACCTTTTATGGGCCAATAGGAAGTCACCACATGATTAGAAACTGCCCTTATGTAAGACTCTGGATCGGCCCAGAATTTCAGGGGAAAGGTCTCCCGCGCCCTTCACCCTCAACGTGCATCAGAGGGGCAATTGAGTCATTGCCTCGAACTCACCCCCTCCCTCGTGCCAGGGCAACTCCCGCTCGCAGAGACGACGCATGGTCCTCATTCACGTGTGTCGCTGGTGTCGTGGCTATGGCTTTGTGCCCAACCTCTTATCCGCTCTGCTGGCTACTGCCTCCCTCAAACCAAGACATCCTCCCAGTGTAGTCTGTGCAAGTCGTCGCTTGTGCGGACGTGGCTTCCTGATGGAGTGCGGCTTCTCTCGTGCGCCTCCTCCACCCCCAACTCCGCAGATCAGCTCTGCCATCGTGGAGTCCAACCGGTCGAGACCTCAATCCAGGCCTAGAGTTCTCCTCCCTCTGCATGATGCAGTGGCTGTGCGATGGTCTAGCCGACCAAGGGCTTCTGCCCTCCTCCCCGTCCTTCCTAGCGCCACAAGTTTTCTAGTTATTGGGCCTCACAGCCGAGGGTGCTGCCCTCATGACTTTTCCTCGACGCCGTTGGCTGCCCTAAGCCCCCCCTCTTCACTCTCTATTCTCGGATGCTCGTGGTAGACCCACTGCGCTCACATAAGCTCCTACCGACACCGGTGTTCCAGTGCTCATCTCACACTGCAACAGCACTAGAGACTAGTCTCTCAAGCCCCTTGGTGGTGCAGCAGGGGAAGGAGAAGATGGGGAAGATGGAGGAGCTGCCAAGAGGAGGAGTCACTTGCCCGGATGATAGTTATAGATCAACATTGCATGGCAAGCTCTCGGTTGCGTGGAGGGGTCAGGGATGCGTTGATCATTGCAAGATTACGAGGAGGGATGAGGGTCTATTGTGCCCCCATCAAATAGCGGGGAAAACATGTATATATATACACGTAAAGACTCCTAGTATAGGAAACGTAGGCACGAAGGGATTAGATAAGGCCCACTCTATTTTCCTTTTAACAACAATCCACCCCGCATGATAACGTATCAAGTCCTTTCCAAATGTGTCCCTTTTATTGTATAATTCCACATGAACTAGGAAAGATTCTCCATCTTCCCCATCTTCTCCTTCCCCGATTGCGTGGAGGTACCTTTTGTTGGGTCTAATGCGTTGATCATCTTATCGGTTGCGTGGAGGTACCTTTTGTTGGGTCTAATGAATTTTGTTTAAGTGCATTCATCTCTATTCACCCGGAGGGCGATTCTAGGGCGATTCTAGGGTGACTCGGTGCGAGTTTGCCGGGCGGCGGCGCCGCGTGCGCCTTCCTCCCTCTGGACGTCACACCTCGTGCGTCTTGGGGGGCGCGACTTGATCCTTAACGTCTGTCGCCTACTGTTAGCTCACTTTTTGAGAAGTCTGGTATATAGAGATGATCCCGATGCAAGGAAGTTTCTCAACAAGACAGGCGGTTTCTGACAGAAGAGCAGCATTCATGAGAAACGGGATCCCTAGTGAACGGGCGATTGAAGATATACAACATCTCTAGAATCCTCGAAGCCAAAGGATTCCTCATAGATCCACGGACGTCTCCGACATTTCGTTCAGAAGACAACCCACAGGGAGCCGATTCAACATCCCAAAGGATACTTGTTATCGATGTCTCAAGAGAGGACACTGGAGGGCTCAATGCACAAACCCTAAGATATGCTACAGCTGCAGAGAGACAGGCCATGATGCCAATAGATGCGGGAGACGGATTTTGAGACAGAACATCCCTAACATCAACTCAGATATAAGCTTCCCACCCCTGCCGTCGAGGGCATCAGCAAGAAGCGGATCTATTATTGCTCCGAAGAGAATTGCTTTGAATCTGGACGTCAATAGCCCTATTAGACGTGACTATCTAAGGTCTCTGGATCTCGCCGTTGCAGTCAGATGGACTGACAACCTTGTATGGAGCGATGTTGCCTCCTTCTTGCAGAAGAGATGGCCTGAAGCCGTGGAGATTTTCCGGTTTGAAGACAAAAAGGCTGTGGTGTACTTCGACTCGTCCTACACAGCATGGAGACAGCTGCAGATCAATAACATAAAGTTCGGCTCATCGAACCTTTATCTGATGTCGCTCGAGAACGGAGGAATGCAACAGACCAAGGAGAAGATATGGTTCTGGGTGAAGAACATTCCGTTGTTTTGTAGAAACCATGAATCCATCAAAGAGATTATGAGCTCGTTCGGTGAGTTGATCGGGATATCAAATTGGCAGAGAACAGCAGATGATGCTTCAGGCATGCTTGTCTTGGTTAAAGCTTTCAACGAAGATGTACCTCAATTCATAAATCTCTCGAATCATGACTACAGATCTTATTTGAAGTTAGACATTGTTGCTAAAAGCGATTTGAATGAGAATAATCTTCACCTTACTGAGATTGGTAGAGAAATGAAGTTCCCGATGTCAGCTCTAAGAGCCTTTTCCTACGAAGAATCCCCAGAAGCTGATCCACGTAAACAGACAGAATAAGAGAATAACCCCGTTAAGGAACCTTCTACAATCTTGCATGAGGACAACCATGCAGATGCTGCAGCTATAGAATATTCTGACAACCATAAGGAGTTTGATCCTGACAATGGGATCGGCGATAATTTTTCTGATGAGCATGATGCTACTGCTGTTGATCTTGAGACAACTAATCATATTGAAAAAAGAGTGGTCGGCGACACTAGTGGTGAGAGAACCATACTCCCACATAGACGTTTAGCGGATTTCATTAATCTAGAACCGGTGATCCCTCGCAACAGAAAACTCAGAAGGAGATTGACCGTTCATGAGGATCAAGATGATAGAGATACATGGGAGAATGTATCCGAAGAATCCATTGAAGATACATGGAATGATTCCGATGTTGGAAGATACCCCCAGAATGGCAGAGAGAGAGCCTTAGAAGGATTATATAGAACGAAGAGCATCTGAGATCCGGGTCTATTTGGTTGAGTTGATTAGTTGTTGAATGAATAACCTGAACTTCCTATTCTGGAATATAAGGGGAGCGGCTAATAATCCCACTAGACGTGTCCTTGCTCATCTTTGCTCTGTGCACAAACCTCTCGTTGTCGGGCTTCTTGAACCTTTCATTAACGCGGCTAGGTCCATTGAGCTGAATGAT
This sequence comes from Alisma plantago-aquatica, assembly GCA_963693085.1. Classification (NCBI taxonomy): domain Eukaryota; kingdom Viridiplantae; phylum Streptophyta; class Magnoliopsida; order Alismatales; family Alismataceae; genus Alisma; species Alisma plantago-aquatica. The sequence goes on along the minus strand of OY856409.1, from coordinate 144,061,806 downwards.
ATCACGAGGCTATACTGGAATTCTGATAATGAGGAGTTTGGAGGAAAAATTTGGCTATATGCTGACAGCTCTCTAAACCCATCTGTCATTAAGAGGCACCGACAGCACATTACCATTAGAATCATGCCCTCTGATCAATGTGAGATGTTCATTACTTCTGTCTACGCCAGTTGTCAGTTTTACAACAGAAGACAACTTTGGAATGACCTGCTTGATATCACACACACTATTGGAGATAAACCTTGGTGCATTGCGGGAGACTTTAATGCGATCAGAAATCTTGAAGAAAAGAGAGGCGGAGATCCTCCGGTTTTTCAATCAATGTGTGATTTCAATAACTTTATTATTGATATGAATCTTAAAGAGCTTATGTTCGATGGTAGTCGTTATACCTGGGTTGATAAGCAGAGATTAGAACCCACCACGTGGGTTAGATTAGATCGAGCGCTTGCCAATTCTTCTTGGTCCAACAGATACCCGGACAGCAAATCGTTTCATTTAACGAGATTCAGAATATCTGATCACTGTCCTATTCTTGTAAAGTCCTCAGTTACTAGAAATGAGGCCCGTCATAGCTTCCCTTTCTCCTTCAACAAAGCCTGGTTCAAACACGACGATTGCATGAAGCTTATTTCGGATTCGTGGAAAACTGAGGTCTATGGGCAACCTTCCACCATGTTCTATGAAAAAACGAAGACCTTGAAGAAACAGTTCAAGAAGTGGAACAAAGAGATTTTCGGTAACATCAGACAGAAGATTGATGACTTACATGATGTTGTTCATATCGCCCAGAAGTCGTTTGACGAAAATCCAACCGTATCCAACAGAATCACTCTGAATGAGGCTTTCGATGAGCTCGAAGACCTTCTAGATCAAGAAGCGTTACATTGTAGAGAGAGAGCTAGAATTTACTGGTTAGATAATGGAGAGAGGAACACCGCTTTCTACAATGTTGTTATTAAATCCAAGAGAAAGAGAAGAATAATTCATCGCTTGGTTTTACCGGATGGCAGCGAGTTTTCCGATCCTATGCTTATTGCAGACGCTGCTGCTGCTCACTATAAAGATTTCTACTCGTCCGACAACTCATATCATCTTGATGATCAGCTCCTCAGTCATATAGACAGAGTGCTCTCCATAGACGACAATTGTACCATCGTAGCTTGCCCTACTTCTGAAGAAGTGCTCAAGACTATCAGCGAGATGGATGAAGACTCAGCCCCCGGCCCTGACGGCCTAACTATTGCGTTTTACAAAAGAGCCTGGAACACGATAGGCAAAGATTTCATGAGTGTAATTCGATGTTTCTTTGAAGGTCAGAAGTGCCACAGAAGTCTCACTGCATGTAGAATTATGCTTATTCCCAAAGTTCAAGATCCTAAGTTCCTGGAGAAGGATTTCAGGCCAATCGCCATTGAGAACGTCTCTCTTCGGATCATGGCCAGGATTGTGAGCAACAGAATTGCTAAACTCTTGCCCAGTATGATTTCAGACGAGCAAGGCGCTTACATCAAAGGGCATGATATAACGGACCACATTAGATTAGCGAAGGAATTGGCTCATGACTTGAATAGCAGTTCCGATCATCCAAACATCATAATCAAATATGATATGTCCAGAGCGTATGATCGTGTAGAGTGGAACATTCTAAAAACGATTCTGATTACATATGGAATGACACAGGAAGCTGCGAATCTCTGCCTCAGATTCTTTCATGAGACGTGGGAATCTGTCAATATAGGTGATCATTCCGCATGTTTCTTTCAGTTCGGAAGAGGACTTAAGCAGGGAAATCCTCTTTCCCCTATCTTGTTCATTATCTTTGAAGAACCGATCAGCAGACACATCAAGAGGCTCACAAACGACGGTATGATTGATCGGTATTCCACGAGAGGTCGTGGGGACGCTCCTCCCATGCTTAGCTATGCCGACGATCTGATTCTCTTTCTCAAAGCCAACCAGAAATCGATCGATGCCATCAAAGACGCTTTCCAACGGTATATGAACTCTACCGGGCAGATGATTAACTACAGTAAATCCAACTGCCTCATTGGAAAGACGGACGCTGCTACCACCATATCTATTTGTGATCAGCTGCATATTCAGGCCTCTGACAGAATTATTCAGTATCTTGGGGTTCCTATTTCATCGGGACCGCTCAAGATCAGTGATTACAACTTTTTGCTTGAGAAGATGATGAATAAGACTGCGTCTTGGAAAGCTAGACTGCTGTCTTTTGTAGGAAGGAAGCTCTTAATTCGTCACACTCTCACCTCCACTGCTCTTTACACTACAGCTTCTATTGGGATTCCATGCGGGATCATCAAGAGGATTGAATCTATGTTCTCAAGATTTCTGTGGACGAACAGGAAAAATGAAAGGAGAAGAACATGGGTTGCCTGGGAGCATATTGCTAAATCCTACGAGGCCGGAGGGCTTGACTTCACGCCCCTCAGGGACATTGAAGAGGCTTACACTTTTAAGGCTTGTTGGGAGATTACCAACAACCGATCAAATTGGTCCAGATTCTGCAATGACAAGTACAGCTCGCCATACAGAAATTATAATGGATGCTATCCCCCGTACCTAAAGTTGAGCAATTTTGCTTCTCCCAGGTGGAAGAGAGTTTGGAAAACTTTTCCCAAATTCTTACCATATACCCGATGGATTGTTGGGAAGGGTAATATGTCGTTGTGGGACAGTAGATGGGTTGAGAGACCTCTTACTGATTATGCTATTCACAGGCACGACAGAACAAGAGACTTTCTTGTCAAAGACTTCTGGAATGAGCAGACTGGATGGAATTGGCCGATCTTAGAGCATATCATCGACAATGATGGTTTAAATATTATTAAGAGATCTCATCAGGCAATCTCTCATCGTCCTGATAGAATGATTTGGAAACCTGACATGAGGGGTAAGTTCTCGGTTAGATCCGTCAAGAAGATGAAAGCTGCTACTGCGGTGATTGATGATAACAGGAATTATAGCTGGATTTGGAAGCTCGCTATGCCTAAAGCAAGTGCTATCCTTTGGAAGTTGGCTAATGGAGCCTTGCCAACTGACGACAATATTTAGAAATGTATGATTCCCTTTGTCTCTAGATGCTCGTGCTGCGATATACCAGTCATCGAAGATGTCGAACACCTGTTCATATGGAGCGATCTCGCCCGAAACCTTTGGAATAAAGCTGCGATGCTCTTTGACAATCATCAGTTCATTCTGACAGGGATCGATGGCATTCTGAAGAGTGGTCGTGAGCAGATGTATAAAACCTTAAGTGGATGGCTCACTAGTGAGCTGATCTCCCTTATAGTTTGGCAGATTTGGACGGCTCGATGTAATAACAGATTCAATGACAAGAAGAATCTATATGATGAGCTCTGGCACAACATTATTAGATACATTAATCACCACATCACTAAGAAATCCTTCAAGAATGCTTCCAGAGACAACATTTTCTCGGTTTTGTCCGACAATGGCGTTGCCCTTCCGAGACTCCAGATCAAGCAAATTCAACTTGTTCGATGGATACCCCCGGATATATATAATCGTAAGCTCAACTTGACTGCTGGTATATCTGTCGATCCATCAGGCACTAAGAGAAGATGGATTGCTGGAGTTGTATGCAACCATCATTGTAATATTGACCTGGTGGTCAGAACATGGCTCAACGCCAAAGACTACATAAGTTCATATATTACAGGGACCCTCGTGGCCATGAAGATCATCGATGATAACAATATCGACATATCTGAGATTGAGATAGATGATAATCATATCTATCAGATCCTGTGGAACAACAGTCCAGGGCCGTGGCGATTTGAATCTGTCACGAGAGAGCTTAGGGATATTCTGGATATGAAGAGCATTAGAGGAAGTCTTGTTCAGAAAGTTTGCAATTATGTTGCCAAAGAGATTGGTTTATGGGGTACAAACTTCTCCACATCTTTCATTACTTCTAATTCTTCTCAGCTGCCGATGAGGATAAGAGGTATGAACGTCATGGAGAAGAGAAACATTCCTTACATTTTCTTCAATAGATTGAATCTGATGTAGTCTGGTCTCTGGTTTGGTTGGTGTGACTTGTTTGTTTGTTCTGGGGGGATTTATACCTGCTTAGTAAGCAGGAGTGTACATTTTTTATTGATTTCACCCACAATGAGAGGAGTGGGATGAATAGAAGATCCTCTGGCTTAAATAAATAAAAAAATGAACTAGGAAAGATATACTCTTTCTCCTTATCTTTCTTTTCCATAATGAAATTTCTTATATTCAATATTGGCTATGGGTCACGATTTCTTGATATGGAAAGAGTTCTATTCTCATAATACTTGACTACATATTCCTCTCAATAAACTCCCTTTAGGATTCTGTTTCCTTTTCTCATTATCTTTATGTATCAAACTTCTCCTTTCCTTTAAACCATATTTCCTATTTCTCTTAGGAAACTTACATATTGTTCCTTTATTTGGCTTCCAAGCAATAAGTGGATAATCCTTTAATTAAATATCTAAGCCACATATTATCTTGGATTATCTTAGAAATCCTCTCATTATCTTAACTTGTAATTATCCTTCAACATACCAAAAAGGCAACCCAAGGTAACACTATGTGGTGTCCCAACTATTGTGTTTCCAATAATGGAAAGATAAGTATTCTTTTAATTATCTAACACATTATTAACTGTATTCTCCTTTGGAAAACATTTATCAATATCAAAAGTCATTACTATTTATTAATGCATGAATTCCTTTTATCTATTTGTCTTGTGCCAAAAGCACTTGTGCGAAAAAGGCAATTAACATTATTATTCCACCAAATCATTGAGGAATTATGCATCATATTTTATAGTTCAATTTTTACCAAAATTTGAGGATATTACATTCACCCCTCCTTAAAAGGAATTTTGTCCTCAAAATTCACACCCAAAAGAAAAAGGTGAATTATAACTCATCTTAGTTTCAAGTCTTAGGGTTAGCACCCTACTTAGACATCTTTACATATGTTATTATGCAAATTCCACACATTAAGACTAAGATTGGTACTTGAATTCAATTCAATGTATATCTACATCTTTAGTATACACATCTTATCATCACTTGATGATTTCATTCTTACTTTTAATTTCATTATGACTTGGTGATTTCTCTTTTCACCAAGGTTTCCGACCTATTCATTATTTGCACACAAGGGTGAGGTAACACCTCTAACCCTACGTCATTACACATTCAAAGTAGGATATTCGACCTCATTATCTCAAAAAAAAATTTCATAATGTGTGTCTATCCAATCTCCCTCCCTCATAATGAGATGCAATAAGCATTTGGCTGCAGTCCAAACACAAATTTCATTCCATTCCAAGAGCAGAGATGGTACATCTACATATTACCTTTCAATTTCATCCATTAAGTTGAATCATACTCTATATGACTCTAAACTTACTTGTTATTAATTTCACGACATTCTTATGTCCCATGAATCAAGTGTCCCTTTTCTTACTCTTAAGTTAGGGCACAACTTATCTCAAGTTTTTCATGACTTCATTACATCTTTATATTTACATCTCTTGTATCATTATGAGCCTTAGCCAAATCCTCGAGGTCTCTAGGGGTATAGGTACTTTTGGAGTGATCTCATCCTCATGCATCAAGGGAGTGTCTTTACATTCACCCTACTGGGCCACATGAACATCAAGTAGGTGGCCAACCTCCTAAGACATGGGCCTAGGGCAAACCAACTGTTACCTCCCGACCACTTGGTCATGTGCATTCAAGATTTATCAACTCCCAACCCATCGATCCTATGTACCTCTAATACACCCTACTTGACCCTAGGATTGCATTAGGACTCTACCCTCCCTAAGGGTTTCTTTTGAGATGTCACATCTTTTAAGCACATTATTCCCTTATTTAATTCTTTAACCAGAATTGCCTTCATATCTCTCTTTTGAGTACACATAATGCAGTGTTGTCCCATCATTGGGCTCGGGCCACCTTCCCCCTAGGGCTTGGTGCCATGTTGGTCTTCCCTCCTGGGCTTGACCTCTGTGATCTTCCCCTCCTGGGGCTTGATCCTATACAACTACATTGTGGACTTAGGCCACCTTCCCTCCTGGGCTTGGTGCCTGCCTGGTCTTCCCTCCTGGGCTTGACCATTTCATGACCTTCCCTCCTGGGCTTGGTCGTCCACTTAGGCCACCTTCCCTCCTGGGCTTGGTGCCTTACTGGTCTTCCCTCCTGGACTTGACCAGCTGTGTCACTCAGAGTTGGCATCCTTGGGTTCAAAGAATTTAAGTGCTTTCATTTTTTTTAATCTTTAACTCTTCACTCTTCTAGGTGAGGATTAAGGTTATCTCAATATTTAAATATGTTTATTCACTTACCTTTTAAGGGAAAGTCCTAGCCTAGGGTGCCTTCTTGGCTCATAGGAGGGGGTTAGGCTCTCTAGACACAACCAGATCCCAAGATCTAAGGTTTTGCCTCCCTCATAGGTCATCTTCCCACTCTTTGGGTTGACCCACCCCAGGTTGGCTCACTAACCCTAAAGGTTTCTTAGACATCTTTTTTTTCTTTCATTAGGCCTAACTTTTATCATTATAACATATCAACCCATGTTTTCTCAATCTCTATAATACCCCCTCATGATCTCTGTTCATTCAATGAACTTGGGTCACCTTCCCTCCAGGGCTTGGTGCTACCTCGGCCTTCCCCTCCAGGGGCTTGGCCACCGTCACTAAACTTCTAGAGACAACATGAGGAGTTTGAGCAAGTTATATTCCAACTTTTCATTTTCTTAAGTGTACATCTATTGGGTTTTTATATTTCTTAAGACTTATCACATAAGTTTTATGCTCCTCATGCCCACATGCATGGGAGACTGGGTTACCCAAACCATCCCTTATCCTTTTTATTCATGATTTCAAGTTTCACATGGGCAGTGTCCCATACCACTACACCATGTTGATTACCAATTTTAAGTTTCACATGGGTAGTGCCCATACCACCACACCATGTTGATTACTAATTTTAAGTTTCACATGGGTAGTGTCCCATACCACCACACCATGTTGATTACCGATTTTAAATTTCACATTTTACTTCTCATATTTAACAATTTCTTTTCAAAGCTTATTAAGAAAGAGGTGAGAAGTAGATGAAAATGTGAGATGAGGAACTTAATTTTTCTCTTAACATTTCTAAGGATTATTCGAAATTATAAACTATTATGTATTAGTTGATGAATTTGTGCTCTGATACCAAATGTAACGACCCACACTTTTGAGTGTCTAAAAGACCTTAAAGTCACAGATCGTTAATCATATACTCCAGGATCAGATTCATGAAATAATACAAAATAGTAAACAATTTCCATTAATGATCAAATATTTGCATGTTTAGATAAAAAGCTCCTCTAAGGAGTTACATAACTTTTAAACAGAATTAACTTTTACATGTGTGAAGATAAACCATTAAGACTAGACCTTCATGATTAAACTGTAGTGTCTTCAACATCCCTATCTGTACCCTCATGTCCACGAATCAAGTATATCTGATACCTAAAATGCCGACAAACAAATACGCGATCAGTATATTTCTATACCGGTACGTGGGTTCAAACAATAATCACAAGTACAGATATAAACAAACATCTTTATCTTGAATATAAGAAAATAAACTTATTTTCATATTCTAACCCATATCTGGTCAACTACCTCATGTGTAATCACTGTCCCTCCAGGGCTCGTGTGATCAGTCTAACCCAGGGTTCAGAATACTATTATTTACTTTACATGATACTCATATGCACTTTATAATTTGCAAGAACTAAATAAACAACCAAGCAGTTTATTTGTTGTTCAATCTCATCGAGAAACACCGGCAACCTCGGAATTCGATACATGTATTCATAAGCGTAACCACGTACCTTATGCCATCGCAGAAACCATGCAGAACATCATATGTACTTTAAGAGTGCATCCAATCATCCAAGCAGTAAAGCATGTAATCAACAAGCATCTGAAATAAATCATACTACGTATGTGTTACCACGTATTCACACTACTTTAATTAGATCTAGATTCGGTCCTAAACTAGGGTTTAGGTTATCTCTCGTTTGGACTAAGGATCAGGGTTACAAACCCTAATTCTATTATATCATGGTTTCCAATATTACAACTCAATCATCCATCTTAGATTAAACCCTGATTAGCATCTTAAGCTTATTAAGCTATTCATGACATCTAGATTACATTATCAGCATTAGATCATAGCAAGATGTTGACATTGATTTTAACACCTAAATAGCATGAATAAGATTACTAATCTAGAACCATCCATTATTCGTCATTATCAAGGATTTCTTCATCATACAGGTCTAGATCAGGTATTAGCTTAACCCAACTAATTCTAATCAATTAAACATCATATTAACCTAAATCTAGGCTTTCCTTTATACTAATCACATTAACACATGTTTTATACATACTTTTGGAATAGGAAGCATAATCAGGTTCTGGTAGTATTTTATTTGGATTCTACACATTTTTCTTATCAGTTTGATATATAGTTTCAATATATTCCAAGCTATCAATTATTTACTAGAATTATTATAAAATTACCTTTGATGGGCCAATAGGAAGTCACCACATGATTAGAAACTGCCCTTTTGTAAGACTCTGGATCGGCCCAGAATTTCAGGGGAAAGGTCTCACGCGCCCTTCACCCTCAACGTGCATCAGAGGGGCAATTGAGTCATTGCCTCGAACTCACCCCTCCCTCGTGCCAGGGCAACTCCCGCTCGCGGAGACGACGCATGGTCCTTGTCCGCGTGTGCTACTGGTGTCGTGGATCTGGCTTTGTGCCCAACCTCTTATCCGCTCTTTTGGCTACTACCTCCGTCAAACCAAGACATCCTCCCAGTTTAGCCTGTTCAAGTCTTCGCTTGCGCAGACGTGGCTTCCTGATGGAGTGCGGTTGCTCTCGTGCGCCTCCTCCGCCCCAACTCCGCAGATCAGCTCTGCCAGCGTGGAGTCCAACCGGTCGAGACCTCAAGCCAGGCCTAGAGTTCTCCTCCCTCTATGTGATGCAGTGGCTGTGTGATGGTCCAGCTGACCAAGTGCTTCAGTCCTCCTCCCCGTCCTTCCTAGTGCCACGAGTCTTCTGGTTATTGGGCCTCACAGCCGAGGGTGCTGCCCTCATGAATTTTCCTCGACGCCGCTGGTTGACCTAAGCCCCCCCTCTTCACTCTCTATTCTCGGATGCTCGTGGTAGACCCCCTACGCTCACGTAAGCTCCTACTGACACCGGTGTGCCAGTGCTCATCTTGCACTGCAACAGCACCAGAGACTAGCCTCTCAAGCCCCTTGGTGGTGCAGCAGGGGAAGGAGAAGATGGGGAAGATGAAGGAGATGCCAAGAGGAGGAGTCACTTTCCCAGATGATAGTTGTAGATCAACACTGCATGGCAGGATCTCGGTTGCGTGGAGGAGTCAGGGATGCATTGATCATTGCAAGATTATGAGGAGGGATGAGGTTCTATTGTGCCCCCATCAAGTAGCGGGGAAAACATGTATATATATACATGTAAAGACTCCTAGTATAGGAAACGTAGGCACGAAGGGATTAGATAAGGCCCACTCTATTTTCCTTTTAACAACAATCCACCCCGCATGATAACGTATCAAGTCCTTTCCAAAGGTGTCCCTTTTATTGTATAATTCCACATGAACTAGGAAAGATATACTCTTTCTCCTTATCTTTCTTTTCCATAATGGAATTGCTTATATTCAATATTGGCTATGGGTCACGATTTCTTGATATGGAAAGAGTTCTATTCTCATAATACTTGACCACATATTCCTCTCAATAAACTCCCTTTAGGATTCTGTTTCCTTTTCTCATTATCTTTATGTATCAAACTTCTCCTTTCCTTTAAACCATATTTCCTATTTCTCTTAGGAAACTTACATATTGTTCCTTTATTTGGCTTCCAAGCAATAAGTGGATAATCCTTTAATTAAATATCTAAGCCACATATTATCTTGGATTATCTTAGAAATCCTCTCATTATCTTAACTTGTAATTATCCTTCAACATACCAAAAAGGCAACCCAAGGTAACACTAGGTGGTGTCCCAACTATTGTGTTTCCAATAATGGAAAGATAAGTATTTTTTTAATTATCTAACACATTATTAACTGTATTCTCCTTTGGAAAACATTTATCAATATCAAAAGTCATTACTATTTATTAATGCATGAATTCCTTTTATCTATTTGTCTTGTGCCAAAAGCACTTGTGCGAAAAAGGCAATTAACATTATTATTCCACCAAATCATTGAGGAATTATGCATCATATTTTATAGTTCAATTTTTACCAAAATTTGAGGATATTACATTCACCCCTCCTTAAAAGGAATTTTGTCCTCAAAATTCACACCCAAAAGAAAAAGGTGAATTATAACTCATCTTAGTTTCAAGTCTTAGGGTTAGCACCCTACTTACACATCTTTACATATGTTATTATGCAAATTCCACACATTAAGACTAAGATTGGTACTTGAATTCAATTCAATGTATATCTACATCTTTAGTATACACATCATATCATCACTTGATGATTTCATTCTTACTTTTAATTTCATTATGACTTGGTGATTTCTCTTTCACCAAGGTTTCCGACCTATTCATTATTTGCACACAAGGGTGAGGTAACACCTCTAACCCTACGTCATTACACATTCAAAGTAGGATATTCGACCTCATTATCTCAATATTTTTTTTCATAATGTGTGTCTATCCAATCTCCCTCCCTCATAATGAGATCCAATAAGCATTTGGCTGCAGTCCAAACACAAATTTCATTCCATTCCAAGAGCAGAGATGGCACATCTACATATTACCTTTCAATTTCATCCATTAAGTTGAATCATACTCTATATGACTCTAAAGTTACTTGTTCTTAATTTCACGACATTCTTATGTCCCATGAATCAAGTGTCCCTTTTCTTACTCTTAAGTTAGGTAAAAACTTATCTCAAGTTTTTCATGACTTCATTACATCTTTATATTTACATCTCTTGTATCATTATGAGCCTTAGCCAAATCCTCGAGGTCTCTAGGGGTATAGGTACTTTTGGAGTGATATCATCCTCATGCGTCAAGGGAGTGTCTTTACATTCACCCTACTGGGCCACATGAACATCAAGTAGGTGGCCAACCTCCTGAGACATGGGCCTAGGGCAAACCAACTGTTACCTCCCGACCACTTAGTCATGTGCATTCAAGATTTATCAACTCCCAACCCATCGATCCTATGTACCTCTAATACACCCTACTTGACCCTAGGATTGCATTAGGACTCTACCCTCCCTAAGGGTTTCTTTTGAGATGTCACATCTTTTAAGCACATTATTCCCTTATTTAATTCTTTAACCAGAATTGCCTTCATATCTCTCTTTTGAGTACACATAATGCAGTGTTGTCCCATCATTGGGCTCGGGCCAGCTTCCCCCAGGGCCTGGTGCCATGTTGGTCTTCCCTCCTGGGTTTGACCTCTGTGATCTTCCCCTCCAGGGGCTTGATCCTATACAACTTCATTGTGTACTTAGGCCACCTTCCCTCCTGGGCTTGGTGCCTGCCTGGTCATCCCTCCTGGGCTTGACCATTTCATGACCTTCCCTCCTGGTCTTGGTCGTCCACTTAGTCCACCTTCCCTCCTGGGCTTGGTGCCTTACTGGTCTTCCCTCCTGGGCTTGACCAGCTGTGTCACTCAGAGTTGGCATCCTTGGGTTCAAAGAATTTAAGTGCTTTCATTTTTTTTAATCTTTAACTCTTCACTCTTCTAGGTGAGGATTAAGGTTATCTCAATATTTAAATATGTTTATTCACTTACCTTTTAAGGGAAAGTCCTAGCCTAGGGTGCCTTCTTGGCTCATAGGAGGGGGTTAGGCTCTCTAGGCACAACCTGATCCCAAGATCTAAGGTTTTGCCTCCCTCATAGGTCATCTTCCCACTCTTTGGGTTGACCCACCCCAGGTTGGCTCACTAACCCTAAAGGTTTCTTAGACATCTTTTTTTTCTTTCATTAGGCCTAACTTTTATCATTATAGCATATCAACCCATGTTTGCTCAATCTCTGGAATACCCCCTCATGATCTCTGTTCATTCAATGAACTTGGGTCACCTTCCCTCCAGGGCTTGGTGCTACCTCAGCCTTCCCCTCCAGGGGCTTGGCCACCATCACTAAACTTCTAGAGACAACACAAGGAGTTTGAGCAAGTTATATTCCAACTTTTCATTTTCTTAAGTGTACATCTATTGGGTTTTTATACTTCTTAAGACTTATCACATAAGTTTTATGCTCCTCATGCCCACATGCATGGGAGACTGGGTTACCCAAACCATCCCTTATCCTTTTTATTCATGATTTCAAGTTTCACATGGGCAGTGTCCCATACCACCACACCATGTTGATTACCGATTTTAAGTTTCACATGGGTAGTGTCCCATACCACCACACCATGTTGATTACTAATTTTAAGTTTCACATGGGTAGTGTCCCATACCACCACACCATGTTGATTACCGATTTTAAATTTCACATTTTACTTCTCATATTTAACAATTTCTTTTCAAAGCTTATTAAGAAAGAGGTGAGAAGTAGATGAAAATGTGAGATGAGGAACTTAATTTTTCTCTTAACACTTCTAAGGATTATTTGAAATTATAAACTATTATGTATTAGTTGATGAATCTGTGCTCTGATACTAAATGTAACGACCCGCACTTTTGAATGTCTAAAAGACCTTAAAGTCACAGATCGTTAATCATATACTCCAGGATTAGATTCATGAAATAATACAAAATAGTAAACAATTTCCATTAATGATCAAATATTTACATGTTTAGACAAAAAGCTCCTCTAAGGAGTTACATAACTTTTAAACAGAATTAACTTTTACATGTCTGAAGATAAACCATTAAGACTACACCTTCATGATTAAACTGTAGTGTCTTCAACATCCCTATCTGTACCCTCATGTCCACGAATCAAGTATATCTGATACCTAAAATTTCGACAAACAAATACGCGATCAGTATATTTCTATACCGGTACGTGGGTTCAAACAATAATCACAAGTACAGATATAAACAAACATCTTTATCTTGAATATAAGAAAATAAACTTGTTTTCATATTCTAACCCATATCTGGTCAACTACCTCAGGTGTAATCACTGTCCCTCTGGGGCTCGTGTGCATTACCCTTAAGATCAGTCTAACCCAGGGTTCAGAATACTATTATTTACTTTACATGATACTCATATGCACTTTATAAATTGCAAGAACTAAATAAACAAGTAAGCATTTTATTTGTCGTTCAATCTCATCGAGAAACACCGGCAACCTCGGAATTTGATACATGTATTCATAAGCGTAACCACGTACCTTATGCCATCGCAGAAACCATGCAGAACATCATATGTACTTTAAGAGTGCATCCAATCATCCAAGAAGTAAAGCATGTAATCAAAAAGCATCTGAAATAAATCATACTACGTATGTGTTACCACGTATTCACACTACTTTAATTAGATCTAGATTCGGTCCTAAACTAGGGTTTAGGTTATCTCTCGTTTGGACTAAGGATCAGGGTTACAAACCCTAATTCTATTATATCATGGTTTCCAATATTACACCTCAATCATCCATCTTAGATTAAACCCTGATTAGCATCTTAAGCTTATTAAACTATTCATGACATCTAGATTACATTATCAGCATTAGATCATAGCAAGATGTTGACATTGATTTTAACACCTAAATAGCATGAATAAGATTACTAATCTAGAACCATCCATTATTCGTCATTATCAAGGATTTCTTCATCATACAGGTCTAGATCAGGTATTAGCTTAACACAACTAATTCTAATCAATTAAACATCATATTAACCTAAATCTAGGCTTTCCTTTATACTAATCACATTAACACATGTATTATACATACTTTTGGAATAGGAAGCATAATCAGGTTCTGGTAGTATTTTATTTGGATTCTACTCATTTTTCTTATCAGTTTGATATATAGTTTCGATATATTCCAAGCTATCAATTATTTACTAGAATTATTATAAAATTACCTTTGATGGGACAATAGGAAGTCACCACATGATTAGAAACTACCCTTTTGTAAGACTCTGGATCGGCCCAGAATTTTAGGGGAAAGGTCTCCCGCGCCCTTCACCCTCAACATGCATCAGAGGGGCAATTGAGTCATTGCCTCGAACTCACCCCCTCCCTCGCACCAGGGCAACTCCCGCTCACGGAGACGACGCATGGTCCACGTTCGCGTGCGCCGCTGGTGTCGTGGCTGTGGCTTTGTGCCCAACCTCTTATCCGCTCTACTGGCTACTTGATAACACCCTATTTTGGACGATTATCTTAGTCTTTTCCTTTAGTTTTCCATACTCTTTCTAAACTAAAACTATACATAATCCCAAATTTACCCTATTTTTGTAAATATACCATCAGACTAACTTTTCCTTTGTTTTGCAGAAAAACATGAAAAAAAATCATAAAAGAATAACTCAACCTCAAGATCGCATGGATTCACACGGTCCCAAGACCGCATGAAGCCAACCGGTCCCGAGACCGCATGGAGTCACACGGTCTCAAGACCGCATGAAGCCAACCGGTCCTGAGACCACATGGAGTCACACGGTCTCGAGACCGCATGGAGTTCAAATGGTCCCAAGACCGCATGAAGCCAACCGGTCCCGAGACCGCATGGAGTCACACGGTCTCAAGACCGCATGAAGCCAACCGCTCTCGAGACCGCATGGAGTTCAAACGGTCCCAAGACCGCATGAAGCCAACCGGTCCCGAGACCGCATGAAGCCAACTGGTCTCGAGACCACATGGAGTTCAAACGGTCTCAAGACTGCATGAAGCCAACCGGTCCTGAGACCGCATGGAGTTCAAACGGTCTCAAGACCGCATGAAGCCAAACGGTCTTGAGGTCCAAACGGTCTTGAGGTCCAAACGGTCTCCAAACTTTTTGGACTTCACTTAAGGCCTATAAATAAGACCCCAAGGGTCCATCACGAGATATCAAGTTTTCATACGTCCAAAGGCTTCCTCAATCACTCCAGAGCAAATCCGACTTCCATCCTCTGCCCAGGGGCTGCCGGTCTGAGACCCACACTCCATCTTGAAGTTGCTTTCTCTCTCTCCACCAAAGAAGATGGGAAGAGGGAGATCTCGTCATCAAGCAACCAGTGAAGCTGGTGGATCATTTCTCTCTCTCCAAGGGGTTGACTTTCCTCCCTCCTTTGTGGGGATGACGCTCTCTCTCTCTCTCTTCTTGCCTCCTTCTTTGTCCTAGTTATGAGCGAGTAGACTCTCTCACTAGGGTGCGGGGAGTAGCCCCGCTACCCATGTTTTCATATCATGTAAATGTAATCCATAATTTGTAATATAGAGTTATTATCTTTTCAGTTCGACATCAAACGTTTAATGAATGCATGTTGCTTGATCTCCAACTTGTGTTATCCTTTATCTTTTAGTATGAATTGTCTACGTTTGTACTATTAGATTTGAAACTCGTTTGTATGTTGGCTCATGGTGCATGTATCCACCATGCATCTGTTTCGGTATCTAGAAGTGTATCTCAAGAAGTGGAGTAAACTCACTATCATTTGTTGCACTTTCATACTATGAAATGGAATCAATTGACGTATGAAAGTGCAACCTTGGTAAGTCGAGGAACACACTTCGCGAAGGGAATGATGCAAAGTAAGTGACCATTTGTTCGGGAATGGCTGGCGTCGCAACATTCCCGCACTTCTCGTAGTTAGTTCTCCGAAAGGAAGCTAAGTCTACAAAGATACTAACTGACTAGACTCTTTTTGCAGGTTATGTTTTGTTTTGCATGTGTTGATCCATGTGTAGTGGCGGTGAAAAACCGATCACACCCTAGTGACTTTTATCATAGTATAACTCCTTAAATTTACTTGCTTCCTTTACTTTACTTGCACTTAGCTTAAAAACAACCAAATCAATCTTTTGATCTAAATACCAACTATTGAGTGATTAAGTGAAATTCTAGCGTTTTCCATCTTGTTGCTTACAACAAGACCGTTGTCCCGTGGATTCGACCCTTAACTATACTGCGATAAGACTTCCACGTAACTTAGCATACGTGGGTGGAGTTTTCTATCTAGTATAAGCAAGGCTAAACCTAAGGACTTACCATCTTTAGGATTTTTAGTTGGTGCACGCAATTCCACGTAAGTGGAAGCTCCATCAAAAATTGGCGCCATTGTCGGGGATAACAGAACGTTTTAATTTCATTTAGTATCTTGCTAGTTGGTTAGGGTTTTACACTTTCCTTTAATCATTAATCCATATCTTCTTGAATTCATTATATCTTTATCATCAGCTAAAAGGTGTTTTCTTCTCTCTACTCAGGTAGAAAACGTGTATGCAACCTGCGCATAACCTCAGATTCTCCCCTGATCCAGAGTTTGACTTTGAGGTAGAGAGAAGCTTCCACCGCCGCATCCGTCTTAATCGCCAAAGAGCTAGGCAGATGGCTGACGATCAACGTCAGGCTACTTTGGTGATGGAGAGGGTCAATGCCTCCATCGCCGCTCAACGGGCACAACTCATCGCTGATACACATGCCCAAATCCAAGCGGAGATTCGTGCGGAAGAGCAAGCTCGCATCAGAGCTGAAACTGAGGCAGCAACCCAAGCTGCTCAGTTGGAGTTAAGAAACAAGCATCTGAGGGACTACGTTGTCCCAAAGAACTATGAGGATAACCACCCAGTCTGACCTCCGATTATTAATATCCCCAACTTTGAGATTTGGACCCAGTGGATCCAGATCATGCAAGGCATCTCTTTCTCCAGAGGTTCTGGAGATGATTGCATGGATCATCTGAAAAGGTTTAAGGCACTGTGACGCCTGGTTCGACAAGCCGGATTCGCTTTTGATGCTATAATGCTACACATGTTTCATTTCACTCTATCTGGGAGAGCCCTGAGATGGTATAACTCTCTTGACCGGGAACCTATAATAACTACTTGGGCTCCCCTTGAGGAAAATTTCTTAGAGAAGTTCTTTCCCCCCTCACTGACTTATGAGATCAGAGGGCAGATCAATCATTTCTCTCAGTTACCCGGTGAATCCCTGGCTGAAGCATGGGAAAGGTTTAAGGAACTTTTACGGAAATGCCCCCATCATGGAATCTCCCAGAATCAATTGATAGCAACCTTCTATCGGGGAGTAAGCGATGATATCAAGCAGTTTTTAGATTCCTCATCTGGAGGAAACTTCATGAGGAAGAATTATGAGGACGCTTGGAAAATTGTTACACTCGGAGCTGAAAACCAGTCTAACTGGGGACGGTCAGCCGGTAAAGGTGTCCTCAAGGTCTACAAAGCTGAAGAATCAATAGAGATGAAAGAAATAGCTGAAGTCCTGAAAACCATAGTTCATAAACAACAAGCTCTTGAAACTTTTCTCGGAGAATTTGATAAGAAGAAAAATCCTCTAGTTCAACAAGTCAAGGCTGCCTCAGGAACCTGTGAGGCCTGTCGTGCTTCTGACCATCCGACCCTTTTCTGCGGTATGCTTTATTATGTGATGATGGATCTGCATCCACCACCACAACCATATGAACCCATCAACGACCAATCTGAAGAACAACTATCGGAACAAGTCAACTCCATCCATTCCATCCTTGGACAAGTATATTACAACCCTAATCAGCTACGGAATCATCCATGATTTCAGTACAGAAACCCTGCTGGGACCGCTAATCCGCAACATCAGACACAGGGGGGATCCTCTAGTAGGTTACCACCTGGATTCCCAAACAATTTCAACCAAAATCAAGGGAATTACAGGAATAACTTCCCTAGGGACAACTACCCCAGGAACCAATCAGCCTACTATCAGTACACTCATCCTCCGCTCCATCCACAGCTGCATACTCAGCAACCTCAACTGGCGCTGCCACCACAACAATCTCAACAAACCCAACAACAAAGTCCTCTGAAAAACACTCCTTCTCAACCGGAAGATGAAATATCCTTGATAAGGCAGATGTTGCAATCTCAACAGACTATGCTCGCTAATCAGCAAGCACAGCAAAAAGCAGTAGAAGCCCAGCTTGCCCAGATCGCTGCACAATTGAAGCCTCCGGCAGGCACTTTTGCAGGGTAGCCCGAATCAAATCCTAAGCATGGACAGAACAGACATGAACAATTAAAAGTTGTCACCACGAGATCGGGACGCACTCTTCATGAGACCACCAAGATCACCCTAGATAATGATGATACCCCTGCTTTTATGACGAATGAGAGCCCGCAACAAGGAATGGAGAAGCCTCCAGAGGGCACAAAGGGCAAAGATAAAGTGTCCACAGAACCTGAAGTTTTGCAATATAAACCAAGAATCTCGTACCCAGGAAGACTACGAGAAACAAAGATGGACACCAGGTTTCAAAAGTTCAAAGAGTCAATGAAGAAACTATACATTGATATCCCGCTCCTTGATGCTCTTTCCGAGGTGCCAGCCTGGGCGAAATACCTCAAGACCTTACTATCAAGAAAGTACATCACCGAGGAGCAAGAAACTGTTAAGCTTGCTCAGACCACTTAGGACATCATCTTAAACAAGATGCCCAAAAAGAAGAAGGACCCAGGCTCCTTCGGAATCTAATGTTGCATTGGAAATGCATCCACTAAAAAAGGATTAGCTGACCTAGGGGCCAGTATATCCATCATGCCTTATTCCATGTGCAAACGTCTAGGTTTTACCGAATTGCTGCCTACAACAATGACTATTCAATTAGCTGATTCCACCATAACTGCACCTCTGCGGATCATTGAAGATATCCCAGTGAGGATAGGCAAGGATGCCTACGTCCCATGCGACTTCATTATCATGGATATTAAAGAAGACTTGAGATACCTGATTATTTTCGGCAGACCTTTCCTCGCTACTGCCAGGGCGCTTATTGACGTCGAAGCTGGCACCATCATCCTTAGGCTCAGGAAAGAAGCAATTCAATTCCGAGTCCTTAATAGCATGAAAGGCCCTAGTATCCAAGAGGAGGTTTTTCTTCTTGACGCAATACAACAAATGTCTCAGTTAGAAATATATGAGCCAGCTGACGAACTAGAAAATGTCCTAATCAATCCGGATGTTGAATTCTCTGCGAACGAACTAGTTCAACAGTGTCTGCAACATTTCGAAAAGGCCGAAGAAGCATCAACGGCCACTTTTGAAGAACTTAAAGCTGTTACCATTATAGAAGCAGCTGAGCCACCAAAAGCCCCTGAAATGAAGACTTTACCCACAGGGATTAAACATGTTTTCTTAGATAAGGAAAAAATTTGCCCGATCATCATCAGCTCTACCCTTACAGAAGATCAGGAAGAAAAGCTTCTGGATGAGCTGAAGAAGCATAAAAAGGTCATTGGATATAAGATAACTGGCCTAACGGGCATAAACCCAGCCCTATGTATGCATAGACTTCCAATGGTTGAGGAATTCAAACCAACCCGCGAACATCAAAGAAAACTAAATCCTAATCTCAAGGAGGTGGTTCGCTTGGAGGTCCTCAAACTGCTCAAAGCTGGTATAATCTACCCTATCTCTGACTCCCAGTGGGTCAGCCCTGTCCAGGTTGTTCCAGAAAAGGAGGCACTACCGTAGTGCTCAATGACAAAAATGAGCTAGTGCCCACCAGAACGGTAACAAGGTGGCGGATGTGTATTGACTATAGGAAGCTGAACAAAGCCACGAGAAAAGACCATTACCCTCTACCCTTCCTCGATGAAGTTCTGGAGCATTTAGCTCATCAAAAATATTTCTTCTATCTTGATGGTTACTCCAGGTTCTATCAAATACCTATACACTCGGAGGACCAGGAAAAAACTACCTTCACCTGTCCTTTTGGGACATACGCCTTTAGAAGAATGCCTTTCGGGTTGTGTAACGCACCCGCTACGTTCCAACGGTGTATGTCCGCCATCTTCGCCGGACTAACTGAATCCATTATGGAAGTGTTTATGGACGATTTCTTAGTTTACGGAGACTCCTTCGATAGCTGCTTAATCAACCTCAGACAAGTTCTACAGCACTGCGAGGAAACCAACCTTATCCTGAATTGGGAGAAATTCCATTTCATGGTAACAGAAGGGGTCGTCCTCAGACACAGGGTAAGTGACAGAGGAATCGAGGTAGATAAAGCAAAAATCGATGTTATCTCAAAACTGTCACCTCCAAAGGACATAAGAGGAGTTCGAGCTTTCTTGGGTCATGCAGGATTTTACAGAAGATTCATTAAGGATTTCTCTAAGATAGCCAAACCCATGACCCAACTCCTGACTAAAGATACCGAGTTCATATTCAATCAAGAATGTATGCAAAGTTTCTCTATCCTCAAGAATGCTTTAATTTCCGCACCTATCTTGAGAGCCCCAGATTGGTCGCAGCCCTTTGAAATCATGTGTGACGCAAGTGACTACACCATAGGGGTTGTTCTAGGACAGCGGATTGATAAGAGACCCTATGTTATCTACTACGCATCCAAAACGCTAGACGAAGCACAGAAAAACTACACCACCACGGAGAAAGAGTTTTTGGCTATCATCTACGTGTTTGAAAAATTCCGCTCTTATCTGATTGGTTCTAAAGTCATCGTTTATACCGACCATTCCGCCATTCGATACCTGATTCAGAAACAGGATGCCAAACCCAGGCTTATCCGCTGGGTGCTAATGCTTCAGGAATTCGACTTGGAGATCAAAGATAAAAGTGGCGTGGAGAATGTTGTGGCTGATCACCTCAGCCGGATCGAGGTTGAAGAAAAAGATAAAATCCCTATCCGGGATTCTCTTCCTGATGATCAACTTATGAAAGCCACTCATGGCTTCCCTTGGTATGCTGATATCGTTAATTATCTAGCCACAGAAATTATCCACCCATCTGCTTCCCACCAGGACAAAAGGAAGTTCCTTCATGACATAAAACATTATTATTGGGATGAACCCTACCTGTTTCACCTTTGTGCTGACGGACTTTTCCATCGTTGCTTGCTAGAATAAGAAATAACCCCGGTCCTAGAGCATTGCCATTCAGGACCCACAGGGGGGCACATGAGTGCTAAGAAAACAGCTATAAAAGTTTTACAATCTGGTTTTTTCTGACCCACCATATCAAAGGATGCGTACGATTTTGTGAAAGCCTGCAACAAATGCCAATTTTTGGGTAACATATCAAAAAGAGACGAGATGCCCCTCACAATGTGGCAAGAAATTGAGCTTTTCGATGTGTGGGGGGTAGACTACATGGGCCCTTTCCCTTCATCCTATGGCTTCTCTTACGTCTTGGTTGCGGTGGACTACGTCTCAAAGTGGGTCGAAGTTGTACCCACTGTGTCCAGCGATTCCAAGCATGTTATTAAATTGTTTAAAGATATTATTTTCCCAAGATTTGGAGTTCCAAGAACTGTCATATCATATGGCGGGACCCATTTCTTGGAAAGAAGTTTTGAAGCCTTACTAAAAAAGTACGGAGTCAATCACAAAGTCGCCACGCCCTACCATCCACAGACTAGCGGTCAGGTAGAGGTATCAAATAGACAATTGAAGGCAATTCTTGAAAAAACGGTGAACAGAAACTGCTCTGATTGGTCCGCCAAACTTCCCGATGCCCTTTGGGCATACCGAACTGCATATAAAACACCAATCGGGACAACCCCGTTCCGTTTGGTGTACGGGAAGTCTTGTCATCTTCCAGTAGAGCTGGAACACAAAGCCTGGTGGGCCATCAAACAGCTAAACTTTGATCTTAAAAGTGCGGGAGAAAATAGACAACTTCAACTGCAGGAGCTAGAAGAGCTCCGTATGACCGCCTATCAGAGTGCCCGAATTTATAAAGAGCAGACAAAAATGTGGCATGATGTTCATCTCAAGAGAAAAGATATCACTGTTGGCGACAAAGTACTCCTTTTCAACTCCAAGCTCAAGTTTTTTCCCGGAAAACTTAGAACAAAATGGTTCGGGCCCTTCGCTATAAAACATATTTACCCAACTGGAGCTGCCATTATTATAGACAACAACGGAGGAGAAAGGACGGTCAACGGCCACCGTTTAAAAAGATGCTACACTCCAGAAGACAAAATACCAAGACAAACCATAGAAATTAAAGACGCCACGCCGTCAGCATAACAACCTCAGCTTCGTCGAGCCAGCGACGTAAAACCCAGGCGCTACTTGGGAGGCAACCCAAGATTTCAGTTTCTTTCTTTATTTCCCGTTCTTTTATTTTACCTTAGGTTCATCTTATGAAAACACAAAAAACAATTCATATAACTAAAACAAACATCAAAAATTGACCTGTTTCCTATAAATATAAACCCTACCCCTTTGTCTTTCTCTCTTCGAACTCTCGAACTTTCTTGTGTTTCTGTTCTATTGCTCTTGCTTTCCCCTGTTCCCGCGCGATTCTCCTCTGGCGACGTAGTTCTCGTGCTTCTGCACAGCAACCGCACCTCCATTCACCGTCCTTTGCTTCCTCACTGCCGCCGTTACCACATACTGAAAGGTAGTCCGACCTTCTTCTCTTCCGCCATCATCGCTGCTGGCGCCACCATCGGCTCTGTCAATCATCACCGGCACCACCATCGTCTTCGCCGTTTTCACCAACGGCCCTGCCCACCGTCGCCGTCTTCCCCGCCATCTCCATCACCAGAGCCACCGCCATTTTCATTGCTGTCTTTTTCACCACCTGATTCACCGTCATTTTTATCATCGTTTTCACCATCACCCTTATCGCCGATGATCACCGCCGCTTTTGCCGTCGTCGCCAACGCATCCGCCGTCGCTACGTCATTTTACCTTCATCTTCGCCTTCGCCGATGGCCACGCGACGCTTCGTTCTCCAAACGGTCCTTGAAACCGTTTGGGACCAAACGGTCTTGAAACCGTTTGGGACCAAACGGTCTTGAAACTGTTTGGAACCAAACGGTCTTGAAACCATTTGGAACCAAACGGTCTTGAAACCGTTTGACCTTGCACATTCATCTAATTTCCATAAAAATACAAATATACATAAATATTAATAAAATCAAATCTTTCTAAACATGTTATTATAACTCTTGATTTCTCATTCTACAGCTATGGCATCACCAGCAAAAAACGTCATCGGGTTCAAAGACCCTGAAATCTGGAAAAGAGAGGAACTGTTGGAAAAACAAGCTCGACTCCAGAAGATAAGAGTTGACTTCAACAGGACCGGGAAGGCACCTCCAAATATCAAAATAATAGACATCCTGTGTGAGCTTGATCGCCTCGAGAAGTGCCTAGCTGAGGCACCTGAAGAAGAAGTTGAGATCTCTTCTTCTGATGATGAAGGCTCAGAGTACAATCCTAAATCCGAGGAGGAATCCCCTGCTAAAGAACAAAAGGGGAAACGCAAGGTCTTGGAGACTGCATCTGGGCAGCCCTCCAAGAAACGGGCAAGGAAACAAGTTCAACCTGCCTCTGCCATGGATCAACCCTTTGCAAAACCTACCACCACCATCCCTGCTACTACCACCACTACCACCACCATCCCTGCTACTACCACCACTACCACCACCATTCCTGCTACTACCACCACTACCACCACCATTCCTGCTACTACCACCACCATCCCTATTACCACCCCCACTTTTATTCCCACCACCACCACTACACCACCACCAGAAAACCTCTTCATCCAAACCAACCTCCCCGCTGACAAAACCCTAAAACCCACCAAGTATGTGTGCTCCAGCATACTGCGTAGGATGGGGATATACGACCGCACCTTCGACGTGCTAGACAAAGCCAACCTCGCCAGGTTGTGTCTAGTACCTGAAGTATCCTACTCCGAACCCACTACAGAATTCTTCACTTTTCTGACCAAAGAGCCCGTCGACATCATGGATACGTCATGGGACAGGGGTGACAGAAGGCTCATCACCCAAATCTTCGGCAGAAAGGTTGTCATAATGGAAAATATGTTGAACACAATCTTCATTGACAACCAGGACCAGCTGCGGAAAGCCATGGAGGTGGGGACCGAACATTCAGAGTTCAACAGACACAAATTCTGGAAATCTCTAACCGGGATCCCCACCTATGACGTGAAGACGTGCAAAGCGTCAAATATACACTCTGGCTTTGTGCGCACCCTACACAAAATTCTCACTGGCGCACTCTTCCCCAGGACAGAGGGGGAAACGTTATAATTTCATATCTTTTCGTTCTCTGGTCTATTCTTAAAGAAAGGTCGGTCAATATTGGACGACAACTGATCCAGAAACTATCAACCTCCAGCCTGGGGAAAGAAATCTGCATGGGGGGCATGTCACATCTATTATCAAATACCTCAAGATGGACAGACCCCTACCCCACTGCACGCAACTAAAGGGAGACATCCTTACCAATGAACAAACTCTGAAGAACTCATTCA
Organism: Alisma plantago-aquatica; assembly: GCA_963693085.1. Classification (NCBI taxonomy): domain Eukaryota; kingdom Viridiplantae; phylum Streptophyta; class Magnoliopsida; order Alismatales; family Alismataceae; genus Alisma; species Alisma plantago-aquatica. The sequence continues at coordinate 144,037,287 of OY856409.1, read as the reverse complement.
TCATCAAGGAAAAGTATGGGAAACTACACTATGTCTTCTGCCCTATGGTTAAGTCATCCAGAACACTCATCCCGCTTCCGGAGCTAGCAAAGTACGACACCAAACAGCTCCTCTTCTCTGATGAGGAGCTTTCGCAACTACTAGCTTCGGTTAAAACAACCGAAAAGAAAGATACAGCGGGAAAAACGGAGCTGAGCATCCCAGCCCCGATAGCTCGACCAACAAAAATACCCATCAAACGACCTTCTAGAAGGCAGTCGCAGGCCCAACAGCTGTCGGGGACACCAACATCTAAGCCAAATCCTGAGGCCGAGAAGATCCATGAAGAAATCTTAACCTCCTCCTCAATCGACTCTTTCATTCAGAGTCTACACGAGCAGCTAACCGCTGCCACCACTCCACCTTCCACCATTCCAACATCTACCACTCATTTCTTCCCCATCACATCCACGCAACCATTCACATCCTCTTCATCACCCCTTTTCCCTTCGGGCTCTCCTTTCTCCACCCCTATGCCCGACTTTACCACCTTCCCTTTCACCTCTGCAGTTTCCACCCCATCACTATCTCTGCCACCGCTTTCACCACAAATTCCACCACTTTTCACATCCGCCACCACCCCGACACCGCTGGTGACTACATCCACAGTCACTACACAGCTCGGGGCATCATCAGTGCCTCTTCTGCAAGACACTAACACCATCCCACGCAGACCCCAGCCATCCCACCCTTCCTCTCCTGGGGCCCCTTTTGCCAATATCGGTGAGGAATTCGGCCGTCAATTCGACCGTCAATTCGACGCTGTCCGAAACCTCCTCACCGATCCTTCTAATATATTAAATTCTATTTTTTCTTGTGTGCAGGGTTTATCATGACAGGTGGCCATGATCGACGAATAACACCGAGACTTGCCTACCATCCTCCAAGGCTTCTAGCAACGACAAGATGAGGTGGCTAAGAAAGTTGAGCACATCAACAGTCACTACAACACCTTTCCGGACCTGGTCCTTGGAGCGAGGCGTCAGCAAGAAGCAACGGCAAAGCAAGTCGATGAGATCTCCACGCAGACTCAGTCTCTGCCAGAGACTCTCCGCGAGCTCCAGCAACAACAAGCAGATCTGAGCACGCGCTTGGACACCATCAACAGCACACTCACACAGCTACAACATCGCCAAGAGGAGTCCAATAAGGATGAAATCCAGCAGCTACGTGCTCAAGTTACAAATCTTACAGCACGTCTCCTCTCCGCCGAAGGCAGATATACCGACCTCAAAGAATCCCATGATGCACTGCTCGAAACACACGAGCATCTGCAAGTGGCTTTTGATGAGTTACAAGCCACCCATCGGCGGTGCAAAACGTCCGCGAGTAAAAAACAAGCAGACAAGGCAGCGGACAACAAGGATGGCGACGATGACGAAGAAGACGACTCTGACTCATCTTCTGATTCAAACAAAGATAACACCTCCTCTGGTGATAAACATGATGACGGAGAGGACCCTGGAAATGCAGCAGAACCTTCTCACAGAGGTTCTGACAAAGGTCACCACGACAGTGACAATCACCCCAAGTCCCCACACAACGATAATGTCAACATGTCATACGGGGACCAATTCTTTGATTATTCCGCGCTGGGGTCCATTGGGGAAGCTGCTAAAGACGCGGCTTACGCTGAGTTCCACCAGTGTATACTAGGAACCAGCGCCAGCCCACCAAAAACAACTGCCCCACCTCTCTCCACACCTTCTCCCTATGACGAGGGCGAGGTAGAACGAGTAAGTTTAGACACCGATGAAGACCTCGATTCTGCCTCCGACTCGGATGATGATCTACCAGGCCATGAACAGGCCTTAGAACAACCTGCTTCTCCCCCTCCACAAGAACTTCCCCGGCCACCACCTCTGCCGCACAAAATGTATGACCTAGATATGGCGGCCATCTCCACTTTAGATGCTCAGGACTTTTTTATACTGAACACTATAGTGTACGATGCAAAGGCGGGGGAAGACATAATTTTTCATAATACAAAAACTAGGCGTAAGTTGACACGTGAAGACTTCCGCAGCATCCTCCGACCTCGGTCCACGATGCCTATGACAATCTTCTGTGTCCTCCTCGCCAATAGTATAGAAATGTACATAAGTTCTAAGAGGCAGAAGCCGGTATTTAACGCCTCGCCCGCTCTGTCTATTGGCCTTTTATATAAAGACATAAGAGCAAAGTCGATCGAGCGGCTGCGTGCTGGTTTAGCACGTCAGGCACGTTATCTGACCATGCCTTTCCAAGTTTCGGACCACTGGCTTTTTATGATCATGGATACCGAGGCTCGGGATGCCAAGGTGTATAATTTTTGTGGCGCCGAGCTACCAGCCGGCACAATAAACTTCGTCGGTGAAGCAGCAGGAGAAGCAAGGTGTATACCCTTCCGGTTGCTTAAATTAATTTGGGTTTCCTGCCCATCTCTTCGCCAAGATTGGCGCCAACCTTGGTTCAATATCATAAACCCTCAAGTCCGAGCCACCGAGGGATCTGGGGATTGCGCTTTCTGCACCATACGTTACATCCAAGCGCTGAACCAGGAAATCCCATTTAACGATCTGGTTGCTGAAGATTTTCATTCCTTACGCGGACGTTATGCCATGGAGCTCATCTGTGATAGGTGGTTCTTCAAGGACCCAACTATGGCACCAAATGACGTTCCTCGCTACCTCTTCTCAGCTATCCAGCGACCGCAGCGGTGACCCTTCCGACAAACTCTGAAGGAGTCAGAGACGACCAAAGTGCCAGTCGCCGATACCGAGCAAGCTAGTAGCAATATTGATCCTCTGTCTGCCATTGAACCAACCTTTTCTGACTTTGATCGTGATGCTTGCAAAGGTCTCTCCAACCTCGAATTGCGTCTCATCATGGCGCGGCTCTCAGCCGAAAAAGATGGACTGGTATTCATGTCTCACGACATTCTTGTAATGGCAGACACGCTACGAGAGACTTTACAGGTTAAAGGATCCCTCTCTGTAAGCCTTATGGCCACCTATCAGTTTCTACTCAGCCAAAATAACCCAACAACATACATGGCGTCCCCATATATGAAATATGATCTTCTAAAGCTCAAGAACTTCGGCACAACTGACGCACTGATCTCCTATCTCCAGCACACAACGCCGACGTTCATCATGCTACCTTTCCTCTATCACGAGCACTGGATGCTCCTGGCAACAAATCTCCCAGAAGGAACAACCACAATATATAACAGTTCCGATAGCCAGTACAACGCACGACAGAGAAACTACGTCGTGACACCAAAGACGCCAACAGAAGTAGTGGCAAAGGAGTGCGCTGACAAGTTAATCGATTTTCTGAGTCAGCATACAAGGGCGTATGACAAAGAGCATTTTCACCGCCCTTCTTTCTGCAACAAATGCCCCCAGCAAATTCGACAATCAAATGACTGCGGCTTCCACGTCCTCTACTGGATGTACACCATCATCGTTCTCCAAAGACCAGTAGAAGAGATGACTGACGTGGATTACCACGCTCTACGAGGACAGTTCGCATCCAATCTACTTCATTCCCCGGGGGCAAATGCAGATTTACCTTAGCCTGCAGCCCTTGTCCTAATTACTTCTCAACCTATCACGTTGACACTCTGAGGACAGAGTGAGCAATAAGTTAGGGGGGTACATTAGACAAGGGTGAGGTATCATTGTTTACATCCCTCTTCCTTCTTCTCTTTTCTCTGTTTATACATTTTCCCTTTTTAACTTTCTTGTTAATTAACCCTTTTTGGAGTAAAATCACCCTCATTTAACTCTAGAATCATGTTAGTCCCCAAAAGTAAATAGCACTTAGACATTTAATGGCGATTTAATAATGTCACTCCACTATTGATTTTCATGCTTTTGCTTCAATTCTTTATCTGACTCTCCACAGGTCAAAAATCAGGTCAGATATAAGCCAAGCTCTCAAGGATGAGAGGGGCATCAGGCAACCTCCAAATCAAGAAGTTCTGCAAGTGGACCACAAACTAAATAAGTGCATGTTGAAAAACCCTAAGAACAGCGTTCCTCTCTTCAAAATAAAAGAGGCTTGGCCGCCCAAAATAATTTCCCAAACAAAACCCCAAAACCCAAGCCTGTGAGTTATCGAATAAAAGCCAGAGAGACGAATAAAATTATGAGAGTTGTGTCATGAATAAGGATCTATATAAAGAACCGATGAAGGTTTCACCCGGCCGGCACATTCTGCTGCCCTCACAAAGGCAGATGTGTCGTGCCCGGTAGTGAAACCCTAAGGTATCTGAATATATGAAAGGCTCATAAAGGACTCACCCGGCCGGTACATTCAGCTGCCCTCACAAAGGCAGATGTGTCGTGCCCGGTAGTGAGATCCTAAAAGCATAGACAACCCCTCCCCCACTTAAAGGGGGAGTTACACTTCAAGCCTTTAGCCAACCCTCATACCCTCTCTAGTTTCCAGTAGGTCTTTCAGAGAGGTATAAAGCTGATTAGAGTCAACAACATGCACAGAATAAAAGTGGTCCCGATGCAAGCTACGAGATACGAAAAGAACCTGAGACCCAAGCAACTCTCGAAACCCGAAAGAGTCAAGGCAAGCAATAAGACTTGATATGACCTTAGAAGAACTCAAGTTAAGAATTGAAGCAAGAGTATGGAAATCCTAACTAAATAAGATTGCCTCGCCATTACTTGCCTCAGCTCTATCTAACTTGAGGACAAGCTAGACTCTAAGTTAGGGGGGTGATAACACCCTATTTTGGACGATTATCTTAGTCTTTTCCTTTAGTTTTCCATACTCTTTCTAAACTAAAACTATACATAATCCCAAATTTACCCTATTTTTGTAAATATACCATCAGACTAACTTTTCCTTTGTTTTGCAAAAAAACACAAAAAAATCATAAAAGAATAACTCAACCTCAAGATCGCATGGATTCACACGGTCCCAAGACCGCATGAAGCCAACCGGTCCCGAGACCGCATGGAGTCACACGGTCTCAAGACCGCATGAAGCCAACCGATCCCGAGACCGCATGGAGTCACACGGTCTCGAGACCGCATGGAGTTCAAACGGTTCCAAGACCGCATGGAGTTCAGGACCGGTCCCGAGACCGCATGAAGCCAACCGGTCCCGAGACCGCATGGAGTCACACGGTCTCAAGACCGCATGAAGCCAACCGGTCTCGAGACCGCATGGAGTTCAAATGGTCCCAAGACCGCATGAAGCCAACCGGTCCTGAGACCGCATTAAGCCAACTGGTCTCGAGACCGCATGGAGTTCAAACGGTCTCAAGACCGCATGAAGCCAACCGGTCCTGAGACCGCATGGAGTTCAAACAGTCTCAAGACCGCATGAAGCCAAACGGTCTCAAGATCCAAATGGTCTTGAGGTCCAAACGGTCTCCAAACCATTTGGACTTCACTTAAGTCCTATAAATAAGACCCCAAGGGTCCATCACGAGATATCAAGTTTTCAGACGCCCAAAGGCTGCCTCAATCACTCCAGAGCAAATCCGACTTCCATCCTCCACCCAGGGGCTGCCGGTCTGAGACCCACACTCCATCTTGAAGCTGCATTCTCTCTCTCCGCCAAAGAAGGTGGGAAGAGGGAGATCTCGTCATCAAGAAACCTGTGAAGCTGGTGGATCGTTTCTCTCTCTCCAAGGGGTTGACTTTCCTCCCTCCTTTGTGGGGATGATGCTCTCTCTCTCTCTTCTTGCCTCCTTCTTTGTCCTAGTTATGAGCGAGTAGACTCTCTCACTAGGGTGTGGGGAGTAGCCCCGCTACCCATGTTTTCATATCATGTAAATGTAATCCATAATTTGTAATATAGAGTTCTTATCTTTCCAGTTCAACATCAAACGTTTAATGAATGCATGTTGCTTGATCTCCAACTTGTGGTATCCTTTATCTTTTAGTATGAATTGTCTACGTTTGTACTATTAGATTTGAAACTCGTTTGTATGTTGGCTCCTGGTGCATGTATCCACCATGCATCTGTTTCGGTATCTAGAAGTGTATCTCAAGAAGTGGAGTAAACTCACTATCATTTGTTGCACTTTCATACTATGAAATGGAATCAGTTGACGTATGAAAGTGCAACCTTGGTAAGTCGAGGAACACACTTCGTGAAGGGAATGATGCAAAGTAAGTGACCATTTGTTCGGGAATGGATGGCGTTGCAACATTCCCGCACTTCTCGTAGTTAGTTCTCCGAAAGGAAGCTAAGTCTACAAAGATACTAACTGACTAGACTCTTTTTGTAGGTTATGTTTTGCTTTGCATGTGTTGATCCATGTGTAGTGGCGGTGAAAAACCGATCACACCCTAGTGACTTTTATCATAGTATAACTCCTTAAATTTACTTGCTTCCTTTACTTTACTTGCACTTAGCTTAAAAACAACCAAATCAATCTTTTTATCTAAATACCAACTATTGAGTGATTAAGTGAAATTCTAGCATTTTCCATCTTGTTGCTTACAACAAGACCGTTGTCCCGTGGATTCGACCCTTAACTATACTGCGAGAAGACTTCCACGTAACATAGCATACGTGGGTGGAGTTTTCTATCTAGTATAAGCAAGGCTAAACCTAAAGACTTACCATCTTTAGGATTTTTAGTTGGTGCACGCAATTCCACGTAAGTGGAAGCTGCATCACTACTGCCTCCGTCAAACCAAGACATCCTCCCAATGTAGTATGTGCAAGTCGTCGCTTGCACAGACGCGGCTTCCTGATGGAGTGCGGTTGCTCTCGTGCGCCTCCTCTGCCCCAACTCCGCAGATCAGCTCTGCTATCGTGGAGTCCAACCGGTCGAGACCTCAAACCAGGCCTAGAGTTCTCCTCCCTCTGCGTGATGTAGTGTTTGTGCGATGGTCCAGCCGACCAAGGGCTTCTGCCCTCCTCCCCGTCCTTCCTAGTGCCACGAGTTTTCTGGTTATTGGGCCTCACAGCCGAGGGTGCTGCCCTCATGACTTTTCCTCAACGCCGCTGGCTGCCCTAAGCCCCCCTCTTCACTCTCTATTCTCGGATGCTCGTGGTAGACCCCCTGTGCTCACGTAAGCTCCTACCGACACCGGTGTGCCAGTGCTCATCTCGCACTGCAACAGCACCAGAGACTCGTCTCTCAAGCCCCTTGGTGGAGCAGCAGGGGAAGGAGAAGATGGGAAAGATGGAGGAGATGCCAAGAGGAGGAGTTACTTGCCCAGATGATAGTTGCAGATCAACACTGCATGGAAGGCTCTCAGTTGCATGGAGGGGTCAGGGGTGTGTTGATCATTGCAAGATTACGAGGAGGGATGAGGGTCTATTGTGCCCCCATCAAGTAGCGGGGAAAACATGTATATATATACACGTAAAGACTCCTAGTATAGGAAACGTAGGCACGAAGGGATTAGATAAGGCCCACTCTATTTTCCTTTTAACAACAATCCACCCCGCATGATAACGTATCAAGTCCTTTCTAAAGGTGTCCCTTTTATTGTATAATTCCACATGAACTAGGAAAGATATACTCTTTCTCCTTATCTTTCTTTTCCATAATGGAATTGCTTATATTCAATATTGGCTATGGGTCACGATTTCTTGATATGGAAAGAGTTTTATTCTCATAATACTTGACCACATATTCCTCTCAATAAATTCCCTTTAGGATTCCGTTTCCTTTTCTCATTATCTTTATGTATCAAACTTCTCCTTTCCTTTAAACCATATTTCCTATTTCTCTTAGGAAACTTACATATTGTTCCTTTATTTGGCTTCCAAGCAATAAGTGGATAATCCTTTAATTAAATATCTAAGCCACATATTATCTTGGATTATCTTAGAAATCCTCTCATTATCTTAACTTGTAATTATCCTTCAACATACCAAAAAGGAAACCCAAGGTAACACTATGTGGTGTCCCAACTATTGTGTTTCCAATAATGGAAAGATAAGTATTCTTTTAATTATCTAACACATTATTAACTGTATTCTCCTTTGGAAAACATTTATCAATATCAAAAGTCATTACTATTTATTAATGCATGAATTCCTTTTATCTATTTGTCTTATGCCAAAAGCACTTGTGTGAAAAAGGCAATTAACATTATTATTCCACCAAATCATTGAGGAAATATGCATCATATTTTATGTTCAATTTTTACCAAAATTTGAGGACATTACAGAAAGGATACAAAGGGAAAGTTCTACAGGAAGTCGTAAAAAGTTGTGTCACCTGCGGAGAGCCAGACCACCTGTCTGACTTCTGCCCGCACACGGCACCCCAAGAAGATTTTGATGAAATCAGTATAGAGAATGTGAGTTACATCCAGTACCAAAGACCTGACCATCCTGGTTTCTCTTATGGGAACACTAGTGCTGCTGAGAAATCCCACCAGCCGGTGGGCGAAAAACCCTCTAGATGACCGTCAAATCAGCAACACCAAACGGGGTTCCCGTAGTAGTGGACTTTCTAGCCAAATCAGCAGCAGAGACCATCAATGATGACAGAATTGATGTCTATTGCAAAAAGGCAAAATGAACTGAATGAGAACATGCACAAAAGTTCAGTGGACAGTACGGAGATGTTGAAGCTGATGCAACAACAGATGGGGGCTTTTCAACCCATATTCGAGAGCTCCAGCAACATAATAAACAGATCGATCAGCAGCTGGCGAGTCTCACCCACACTATCAACCATCAGGTAGGGTGTTTCCCCTCTAACACTGAAACCAATACAAGAGGACATGAGACTGCGAACATTGCCATTTTGAGGTTAGGAACGATAATTTCGCCTGCCGTTGAGAAGTTGATAGCGTCACCAACAGAGCCTGTTGAAGAAGTCAACCCAGAGAAAGAGGAAGAAGTTCTGCTAAAGTCAGAGAAGTAACTAAAGACAAGGTCAATGACGTCTCCTTTGAAGAGCATCCAGACAAGTACGCACCCTGCGTACCTTTCCCCCATAAGCTGGTTAAAGCCCACATGAAGAAGAGATATGAGAAATTTCTGGCCGCAATAAAGAAACTACACCTTGACATCCCTTTTCTGGACGCCATCGAAGAGATGCCAACCTACGCCAAGTTTTTGAAGGATCTAATATTTAGGAAGAAGAAAGGTGAGGATGTAGGGACAGTGAAACTGGCACAGATGTCCAGTTCTTTCGTCACTGCAATTATGCTATCCAAGAAGAGAGATCTTGGGGCCTTTGTGATCCCCTTTCAGGTGGGAGATTATGTAACCCGTAAAGGTCTGGCTGACCTGGGGGCAAGCATCAGTCTAATGCCTCTGTCCCTTGCTAAAAGGATTGGGCTCACCAAAATGGTGAGCACCAATATGAGAATCCAGCTAGCCGATCATACCTTTACCAGGTTGGTCGGAGTTGTCGAGGGCGTTCCTGTTTGAGTAGGGAATTTCTTTATTCCTTGTGATATAGTTCTGATCGACACCGTAGAAGACTCCAGCTGGCCCCATCATCTTCGGGTGATCTTTCTTAGCTACCGGTCGGGCCCTCATCGACGTGGAGGCAGGTATGATTACAATCCGAGTTGGAAGAGACCACATCGACTTCAACATCTAAGATTGTATGAAGGCTCCCACGTTCTTTGAATCTTCTTATTTCGTCGAAAGCTACCAGCAGCTATGCAATGAAGTATAGAAGAAGAAGGCCATGGTAGACCCTCTTATGCGTTCCTTATCTGGAGAAGGACAAGAGATCGAAGACCCGGAGGTCAAATATTTGCTAGCTCTTCTAGATGTTGAAGGTTCTTCCGAAGATGATGACCATGTGAAGACAGTCATGTATGCTGCTCTCTGAAAAGACCCAGCCAGAACTGAAGGTTTTGCCAAGAGGCCTGGAATACCATTTTTTAGATGAAGGAAGGATGAATCTGGTAATAATCAACTCAGAGTTGACCGACAGTCAAAAAGATCAGTTGCTCAAAGAGTTAAGGCTGAGGAGGAAAGCCTTGGGGTACTCAATCAAAGACCTGAGGGTATAAGTCCCTATGTATGCATGCACAGGATCCATCTGGAGGAAGACTCCAGGCTGTATGCCCAGCCACAGAGAAAGTTAAATGAAAAGCTTCGGGAAGTTGTCAGTAGGGAAGTGGTAAAGCTTCGGAACGCTGGTATTATCTATGCTATTAGAGATAGTATGTGGGTAAGCCCAATCCAAGTGGTTCCAAAGAAGGGAGGTGTGTTGTTGGTTAAGGGAGATGATAGAGTCGAGATCACCACCAAGATGGTTACCGGCTGGCGGATGTGTATCGATTATTATAAGCTCAATGCCGCCACTCGCAAGGACCATTTCCCCCTTCCGTTCATTGATCAGATGTTGGAGTGCCTGGCATGTCATTCCTACTTCTGTTGGTTAGATGGATACTTAGGTTTCTATAAGATCTCCATACACCCTGATGACCAAGAGAAGACCACCTTCACTTGCATATATGGAACTTTTGCCTTTAGGAGGATGCCCTTCGGGCTTTGTAATGCACATGCTACATTCCAGAGGTGTATGAATGCAATTTTTTTTATCTCCTCAAAGAAAAAATGGAAGTGTTTATGGACGATTTTAGCATGTATGGCAGCTCTTTTGATGACTGTCTGAACAACCTGTCGCTTGTGATGAGAAGGTGTGAAGAGTAAAGCCTAACTCTAGATTGGGAGAAATGTCATTTCATGGTTCAAGAGGGCATAGTTTTGGGGAACAAGGTGTCCAACAAAGGTATTGAGGTCGATCCGTCCAAAGTCGAGGCGATTGCTAAGCTACCTCCACCCACAACTATTACAGGTATCTGCAGTTTCTTAGGTCACACCGGCAATTACCGGCGGTTTATTAAAGATTTCTCAAGAATAGTGAAACCTCTTTCCAACCTCTTGGTGAAACATGTGAAGTTCGACTTCACAGATGAATGCATGGAAGCATTCTCCAGGCTGAAGGACGCCTTAGTATCTACACTTATTCTCCAGTATCCTGACTGTAATCTCCCGTTTGAGCTTATGTGCGACTCCAGTGACTTCGCCATTGGTGTTGTTCTAGGCCAAAAGAAGGAAAAGAAGTACCACGTCATTTCCTACGCAAGTAAGACCTTGGACAACGCTCACTTGAATTACACGACTATTGAAAAGGAGATGTTGGCTATTGTGTATGCTTTCGACAAGTTCAGGTCCTACCTCATGGGTTCCAAGGTAATAGTGCATACCGACCATGGGGATATCAAGTACCTGATGCTGAAAAAGGATGCTAAGCCCAGGCTACTACGTTGGGCGTTGTTGTTACAGGAATTTAATCATGAGATAAAAGATAAGAAGGGTTCGGAAAATGTGGTTGTCGACCACCTCTTGAGGATTCGGGTGGAAGATCACCACCCACTGCCCATCAATGAAAGTTATCCCGATGAATCCATATATGCTTCCTAGAAAGCCAACCCAGAGGGGTCGTGGTATGCAGATTTCTACAACTACCTAGCTTGTAAACAGCTTCCCCCGGACATGTCTTATAATCAGAAGAAGAAATTCTTCTCTGATTTAAAGAATTACTACTGGGACGATCCTTTTTTGTTTAGACGTTGCACCGATGGGTTATATAGAAGATGTATACCCGAGGAGGAAGCCCCCAAAATTCTGTTTGAGTGTCACTCCTCTCCATATCAAGGACACCTGGGAGGCAAGAGGACTGCTGCTAAGATCCTCCAGTTAGGTTTTTACTGACCAACTCTGTTCAAGGATGCGCATGCTTATGTGAAGTCCTGCCATGAATGTCAATGAACTGGAAACATCTCTTTCCGAAGTGAGATGCCACTTTCGGATTGGATCGAGGTTGAGATCTTCGATGTTTGGGGTATAGATTATATGGGTCCCTTCCCTTCTTCCTATGGTTTTAAATATATCCTAGTTGTGGTTGATTATGTCTCTAAGTGGGTTGAAGTAGTGCCTGCCATTACGTGTGATGCTAAAGCAGTAATAAAGCTCTTTACTAAGATTATCTTTCCAAGATTTGGAGTGCCGAGAACCGTCATTAGTGATGGCGGTTCTCACTTTGCTGAGAAATAGTTTGAATCTCTCTTGCAGAAGTACGGCGTACGTCACAAGGTCGCAACGTTATGCCACCCGCAGACATCCAGACAGGTCGAGGTCTCTAATCGACAAATCAAGCAGATTTTAGAAAAGACAGTTGGCAAGTCCCGCAAGGACTGGTCGGCTAAACTAGATGACGCTCTGTGGGCATACAGAACAGCTTTTAAGATGCCATTCGGTACCACACCCTACCGCTTGATTTATGGGAAAGCATGCCACCTTCCTTTAGAGTTGGAGCATAAAGCGTTCTGGGCGATCAAACGCCTCAACATGGACCCGACGCTAGCTGGAAAGAAAAGATTTCTTCAGCTTCAGGAGCTTGAAGAATTGAGACTCCATGCTTATGAAAATGCAAGGATCTACAAGCTAAGGACCAAGACATGGCATGACACCCACCTGAGGAAAAAGGACGTAAACGAAGGTGACAAGGTTTTATTATTTAAATCTTCTATCCACCTCTTTCTAGGAAAGTTGCAAACCCGATGGTCCAAAGATCTATCCATCCAGAATGATGGATCTCTATGACAAAGAAGATCTGGCGAAAGTTTTTCCAGTGAATGGGCATAGAGTAAAAAGGTTTTATGAAGATGAAGCATTTGTCCGAAGATCAGAGATGCCCCTGTAGGATGTTGAAGCTACAACCGCCAAGGCAGCGTAGAAGGATTTGAAGCTGTCGAGCTAACGACACAAACCACAGCGCTCTTCGGGAGGCAGCCTGAATCTTTACTTTTCTAGAATAGGATGTTATTTCCTTTCCTGCAGAAAAACATTACCAACATTATCATTGTAATAAGGCCCGAGTCAGTGTATGTGCCACATACACAGACTCACTTGTTTTGCGGGCCACCAACTCAGTTTTATTCAACCTTGGTGAGTAATACTGTCTGAGGCTGAAAGTCTCCTTTTAGGTCAATGATGTTTTACCCATCAATGCTTTCTGATTTCAAACTTCTTTATCCTTATTTTGCTATAAGTTTTACCCTTCTTTTTGACATATCGGGCATGCTTGCTAGTGCCTTTTTCCCTCTACGCGACAATCTTTCTTATCGCCCAGTATCTCTATCGGGCGACGCCCTCAACTCTTTGAGTAGTTTGTCAGGCACGGTATAACAGCTACATGTCACACGTTCCAGCGTATCGGTCGTATAACGTGGCAAGGGACGAAGACCGTACTGGGCAAGTGTGTCGGCCGACCCAAGGATGTCGCACGACATGCACTAAGTGTTCCTGGGAAGGCGAATCACTTCCCAATACGGTAGATTAGACTGATTTTACCGTGTTATAGAAAACGATGTGCCTTATCGCGCGACGCGTGTCCCGGTTTTACCCTTTTTACCCCGCTCGCCACGGCTATGTATAGTAACTTTTGATTAACTACGTCGGGCATAGAATTTACTTTTCACCTACTCCTGTATCGTGCATCCTTGTGATTACTCCAGCTCTCGTGTCGGCCATCCTCTTCCTGATACCTGTGTCGTGTGTCAACCATCTCCAGCCCGATACAGGTATAAACCCAATACGCACTATCGTATGGTTCAAACGTTCATGTCGTGCCAACCGTATCGGTCAGGACGTATCGTGCGATATGATTTTCGCACAGAACCCGTGTTGGGCATGACCTTCGCCTTGTGTCGTGCCTTGTCTATCGTGTGATAGGCTTTCTTCGCCGCTTTGATTAACATATCGGTCTTTTACCTCTATCGTGCGACATGTGTGTCGTGTGATATTGATGCCCAAGTGACACGACCTTGAGCACCCATGTCGGGCAAGATTCGTGTGTTCATGATAGGAAACCCTTATCGCCCGGTTTGTTTTACGTAAGGCTCGGCTCGTATCGGGCGACACAAGTTGTTGCCCGACACGATAGCCTATTGGGAAATGATCCATATCGGGCAGGGCTTGTTTTTATTAAAGCAACCCAATATCGTCCTGCCCTATCGGCCAGACCTCATGTTGGGCGACAAGATGTGTATACATCCGCCCGATACTGACTTGTTTGTATCGGGTATTCTCGTATCACGCATATAAACCCTCACCCGATATCGATCTTTTGAGTGTCACCTATCTTGCATCGAGCGACATGTCTTCATCTGTTGTCCGATATCAGGCAAGGTGACCCATGTGGTAAATTTATTTCTTACCCCATTCTTTTTTAAACATTATAGAAATGGCCCTCACCAAGAAAACTATCGTCCAAGTCGACGAACATGGCCGGAGGATCAATCCCGAGGCCACAACTGAAGCAACCACAACTGGGCAGAAGCACCCAAACCCCAATACAGTAGGGCCGTCTAAGGCTGAAAAGCAGCCCAGAGTAGAAGAAACACCAGCCCCAGCAACAACCTCAACTGCGGCGGCCGGACCAGAGCCTTTGGATCATTCACCAGGTCGGTTCACACCATGAGACGAAGAACATAGGCGACAGCACACAAAGCTGGCAGCCAAAGTTCACCGGCCAACCCACTTCTGCCACTAGTCGTCCTTCCATCAAATTGGCGTCTTCGACAGGCTCAAGAACATCCTAAGAGTCGCTGGGATGAGGAAGCTATGCTTCAGCTACACCGCCTCATACACCGAACTCACGAGGGAGTTCATGTTGTCCCTACGTCGGGTCAAGAATACACCAGAAGAAGCTAAAAGATTCGGCAGACTGGACAGATTGAAGGGGTGGCTGTATAATAAAGATCATGATATCTCCGAAAGATTGCTCAACGAGATCTTCTCCTCCAGTGAAGTAGAAAGGGAGCTTCTAAACAATGGGGTCAGAATCATTGAGGGTGACGGGTTCAACCTAGTCGCACTCTGGAGGAAGCTAACCGACGAGTCTTTGTTCAAGCCGGGAAGCAAGGTGGCGGCGGTGCCCTCCTACTTCTGGAGAATAGTGTACAAGATCGTGGCGTTCCTACTATTCAGCAAGTATGAAACAAGCAACTTGTACATTGAAGAGCTCCACCTCATGTGGTATATGATGGAGGGGCGCATGATCAACTTGGGGCGATTCCTACTCAACAGGCTACATTCAGTGAAGGACGCCACCAAGGACTACAATATGGGAGGGCTTTTCAATCTAATCACGGAAGGGTTAGGATACCCAAAGGAGCCACGTAGCCTATCAAGGACGAGAGGTGACGACAGGATTGACATCAAGTTCCTAACAAGGGCGAACATCATAAAAAAGGAGGGCCACTGCTATTTCTACAAGTTCGCAAGGATAGACACCCTCTTGTCCCTCCCACTCTGCGCCAACTACGACGCAGAGAAGTTGGTCTTCACTACAGTGGAAATTGAAGTTGTGGTAGTCGAAGCCGCTTACGCCGCCACCACAAGGGTACAAGAAAGGGTGGCCGCTGCAAGAAGGACAATCCCTCTCGATGCTCGGCAAGACAAATCATCGGCGGTCGTCGCCCCCGCTGAGCCGTCCACCGCCACCACACAACTAACGGTAGCCACCCCCGAAGCCACTGTTGCTGCTCCCAAACCAGCCGCGGCCGCCACGGCTACTAAGGAAACAACGACGATCGTTGGAGTCGTCGACACCACCGGGGCAGAAACAATGATGATAGCCCCCAAGGACGCTGCCGCGGAAGAGACAGCGACAGCTCCTGAAGCTTCAGTCGCCCCTATAATGGCAGAAACAGTGGTGCAGCCGAACGCCAGCAACGATGTGTTCACTGAGCTATTGGAGGCAGAACTCAAAGTTGTGCAGCTGACACCGACGCTGCCGCCAGCAACGTCGGCGATTGCTGCAGAGGAGACGTTGAGAGTCGAATGGTAAATCAGCATCCGTCCACTCTGTGCCCCTCTCCACCACCCCAGGCCGATGAGGAGGAGGCAATCGCAAAGGTGCCAACGCCTCACCCGGAAGCCACGCCCTCATAGACGGTTCAGATGGACTCGGCCTCTATTGATGACGTGCATTCCTCAGACCAAGCTTCACACATGAGGAGCGCTACTCCAAGCCGAAGCCGATCAACTGCAGCTCCCTCATCGTTAGGGCAGATCTTCGGCTTCGAGTTCGACAACTTGCGAGAGGTAATGAGAAATCACACAGCTACATTTGCTTCCCTAACCCGCAAGTTCAATGTTTTCCAGAGGAGGCTAAACGAGCAGGAGCGCCAACTGCTAACCCTAGTTGGCTTGTCTGGCCAACTAGAGGCACTGAACAATACAATGCAGACGGTGCTTCAACGCCTCAACGCCATTAAAGAACGACTAAACCGGAGGGACGACCATCCCCGCTCAAGGCGTCCCAGGAGATCCTCATTGCCTCCAGGATTCGGCTCCCAACCTTCGTCTTCGGCTTCATCCTCTGGATCATCATCTTCTTCCTCCTCCAGTGGGCCCTCCACAATGCCTGAGGAAGAAGTGACGGATAAAACCGTCGATAGGGCTTCAACAGGACAAAAGAGTGTCTGCGGCGTCGACACTACTGCTCCTATACTCTCCCTAGACTAGCTAGAAGATGAAGACATATCTATCGGGCTAGAAGAGGGTTCATCTAAATAATCAGAAGGAAGGGGTGATATATACTTCTCCATCAACAACAACCCCCCCAGAGCAAAGACTTCGATGGCAGACGCATTCTCTACACCGTCAGAGATCCCCTCTTTCAAGATAGTTGGTTTTGATAGGAAACCCATCGGCTACCTAACGATCTGAGACTAGAAGCTATTAAACATGGTCCTAAGGCCGCAAGTAGATGAAGAACATGTCATCCGGAGCGACGGTTACTTCTCTGTACAATGGAGAGCGCTGATAAACATGTTTTGCTCGCTAGCCGTCGTGGCAAAGGTGCTCTTCAGGGTCCTAGAGGGTGCGATGATCGAGAATATTGCCATCAGGACAGGCTGGCAGTTTGTCTACAATGCCACCCCGGCCTTGGCAAGAAGGTTAATGGCAGGGGCATACAACGCGAAGCAGGTGACAGATATGCTCTAGCACATTGCAGAGCACAGTCCAAACCTGGTGCTAGCCCCTTACAAGCACAGAAAAAATTGGTTCCTCTGTGTAGCGGACCTCCGCAACCACGACGTCACCCTCCTCTGCTGCTGCAACGCGGAGGTCCCACACATAGGACAAAGCTTCATACGCCCTGAAGACAAGTACCTATGACTTCTTCCACTGCGTCTTCACTGCGTTATCAAGGAAGGAGTCCAACGCCACAGCGGCGTTTGGAACTTCTTCTCGCTCGGAGACTTCCCCGTCCAAGAACAGTCGGGAAGCGGGAATAGCGTGTTTATCGTCCTGTGTGCCATGGAGCTTCTCAACATCTTCGGATTTATGAGGCATCTCCAAGGGCAAAATTTCTATCAGCTCAGAAGCACATATGCTACATCACCCATCTGATGTTGTTCAACGACCTCTGCCTAGCTGACGAGTCAGGAGCGAAAGCGCTATTTTTGCACCAGATACAGAAAAGCATGCCACGCATCATCTACCTTCCAATACTGCACGACAACCATTGGACGCTCCTGATGGTGTACACTCACCCACGAGCAGCCACCTTCTACAACAGCTCTGACGCCAATAAAGATCACCCGGCGCAGTGTACATCAATCCCGTTGACGTCCCTCGAGCGCTTAGCAAGGAAATACTTCATCGAGGTGGTGACGTTGCTACAACCACACTTGGAAGACCCAATGGCCAAGTGGCACGAGCTTCAATTCTGCCACCGCAATCCTCAACAAGCTCCACAATCAAATGACTGCGGCATCTACGTGTCTATAGCTCGGTGGCGCTAAAACAAACACCAGACAAGATCCACCACATCGACTATCACAGCAAACGACGAGAGTATGTGATGGAGCTTCTATCAGACGAAGGCGTGCACAACAGCTAAACCCTCACTTACTTATTACTACCCTACCTTACCTATCTCACAACTCTAGGGCAGAGTGTGGGGTAAGTTTGGGGGGGATACTATATATCAGTAAGGGAGGTACTAAAAAATTTCCCCTTTTGCTTTACTTCTTTTCCTTATCTCACCATGTGTACATATACATACATGTCTGATACAAAATAGCACATATACAACTGCTTGCCTCTCAACAATTATACAAATACACTTTATAGTAAAAATATGATATGACTTCTTCCAGCTTGTCTTCTCTGTGTCTAAGGTGGTGCATGCTTTTGTTATGTTCCTTTTGAAAATGCAGTCTCAAACGACAAGGACTACAACTTTTCTAAGCCAATTTGGAAAAATAATCTCGCAACAGCTAAGAGATGTAAATGTGAAGGAAAAAGCTGCCCAAACAGCAAACTCATATTTTCCCCTACCCACCAAAATTCCCAAAAAGAGAGAAAAGTCTTATTAGAGTGAATAAAAGCATGAGAGTTGTGCCAAAAAAAATACTTGTCTCTCCAAAAGTACTCATCTTTAGGCATGGTAGATTCGGGGCAGTGGTACATAGGAAGTGAAATCACAACTCTAAAGCCAACTGGCTTGGACTGTAGGGACCACTGGCCTGTTAACGGACCCGTACCTAGATGGACTGATGGGAAACAAGAAAAACCCAAAAAGCCTTAAGCCTACCCAAAAAACCCAACTTCCTACTCCCAAGCTGTTTGGTGTGAAAGCTAACTTCGAAACCATGCACCAAAAGTCTCGCTGAGGCTGAAGAGAAAATTTTTACTTAAATAAGACAGGAAAATTAAAGTATGTTGTCCGTAGTCAGACGTAATTTTCCCCAGGGGCATCACAAAATTCCTTTAAACCCCTTGTCCGAAGACTACGCCTGGCTTTGAAGAAGTATCACAAACAAAGTTTTAAAATAGATACAGATTGATTGAGGACAATCAAAATGCTAAGTTTGGGGGAGTTGATAACACCCATTTCATGGTTGTTAAAGCCTATATTTTGCTATCAAACATGCCTCCTAAACTGCCTTCCTCTCCATTTTATCTTATTATTTGTATAGAAATAACTCACACTACGCTCCTAACAACATTTCCTATCTTTTGCAGAGTTTTCTTTATTTTTCCACTCAAAGAACGCTAAATGGGCCCGTCCCGGCCCATCTACAACAAGCAAGTTGCCCCGGCCCTTCTTATGGTGCGCGACACACCCCCTTACCCCTCGTGGTCGTTGCCCAATGCAGCGGCTACCCGACACGGGTGTGTCGCGCAGAGAGGAGTTCTGACGAGCGACACACTACTTACCCGATAGGGAGTCTTGCCCGCCACGATCCGTCGGCCTGACGGAGTCTATCGAGCGACAAGGCCACCTGTCGGTGCGGCAACCCAACAGAGTCTTTACCCGACACGACCTAGCACGACTCGCTCACAACCCGGCATATGATGGTCCCCGCCAACCCATGTCGGGTAATGGACGTATTGGCCCTCTCCCCAAAGCCAGGTGGGTGAAGCAAACAGAGGACACGTGGCCCAACCAGGACCGCAACCCCTACCAGTCACTGCCTATAAATAGCAGCTACAGGACTTCGATGGGACGGGTCGGAACCCAACGAGAGCTAACTTTGGAAGCGGAGCTAGTGCATCGAGTTCCCAGGCGTACCGGGCGACACTAGGTGAGCACACCCCCAACCCGAGAGGGGCGGGAGGAGTTCACTTAGAACCTGTCCCGGTAGCCGTAGCAACATGATACGACCAAGAAGGCCACTTCAGTGTGTCGGGTCCCTGGATGGGCCTCAACCCGAGACGGCTCGCCCCTCTACACCCGATACAAGGAACCTGAGAGCCTAAGTCTTCCCTAACCCGACACGATACTTAACCCAATACGAACCAACCACCAAGGTGTGTCGCCCGACAGGGCTGGCATCCCGACACGACCGTATCGGGTAGGGAGTCCCTCCCGATACGCCCTAACCGTCGCGGCTCAGAACCCGACACGGTCAAGAGCCCGACACAGGCGTATCGGGCAGAGCTCCCGCCCGATATCGGGTTAGGGGAACCTTAGGGGTCCGCTGTTGTATATCGACCTCCTAAATTAAGAAAACCGATACTTATCTTTCCCTTTTTACTGATTTTACTTTCATTTCCCTATGCATTGTAACTAAACCTTTTACTCTCTTTGAGCTTATGGAATCTATGGAGTTTATCTCATATTGTTCTGTGTATGGCTCTTTTTTGTTGGATGATTTCTTTATAGCATCTGAACTCTAGTCTTTTCTTTTGGATCGCGCTAGAGTTGGGACCTACCCTAATTAATTTTAGCTTCTATGACCTACCCTAAAATTATTGAGTGATGGAAGGGCTTGACTTTTTAAAAGGATGAATCAGGTAGGGTGAAGAAGGGCTTGAGAAAAGGAATGAATGTGGTAAAGTGATGGAAGGGCATAAGCAAAGTGTTGAATGTGACAGTTTTGGACTTGCTCTCTGGCATTCGGTTATTAGGGATTATTCTGGATATCAAGAAGGCAAGGCTATGAGAGCACATTTGTCTAAAGTTCACCTAAGCTAGAACCGCATGTACACAGAAATGCTGCAAAACATTAACCTAATGTGAATGAAGATATATGGGTCAACGGAAACCACAAGAGAGGAATGGTTAAAATTAATCATGGACGGCTTTGTTGATAAGTAGAGGCACGACATGTTGAATAACAAGGAAGAAAGATAGTGGTTTATCAGTTTCATATTTAACTTTGATCAATCTGCAGTTATTAAAGCAGAGTTTGTTCATTCTTTCTTTCTTGTTGTGTGTGTGTGTGTTGTGGTGGCGGTGTGTAAACCAGACAAATGTGGAATCAGATTCTGATAATCGTGGACGATGTCAAGGGAGTCATCTCATAAGAAATATGATCACAAGTGTGGTCTGTGCAACATATCTACGAGCTGAGAATTGTGTAGCAGATAAGCTGGCAGGATTTGCTGGACCTGATTGTAGCTGTTATCCAAGGCACGCTATTGAATCGTTAGGTTGGTGATAACTGGTTGTATAAGTTCTCTGTCCTGTTTTATGTAGCTTCATAGCAGTTGGGCTAATTATGCTTATCCGCACTCCTCTGTTTCAATTTGTTGACTCTGCTATCAGTTGAATACGATGGTCTTTTGTGCCCCGAAAGGGAGGGCGGGGTGAAGAAAATCGCTTCCTATAGAAAGGTTTTATCAGTCTTGCATGCAGCTCTTAAAGGTGCGGTTTATTCAGTAGGAATATATTCCTATTGACATCAGATTGTTCTGGTTTTATATGTTAACTTTTCCTAAAATCCAGCCGAACTACATCTACGCCACAAACCTGCTTCAACGTCCACCTTTGCTTCCAAGACTGTTGCAGCTTTAACTAGTCGTGTACCAAGAAGTCAGTCAAATTTCCCTTCAATGCATTGGCTCTCCAAGACAATCACCATCTTGGATTGCATTCTGCGACAACAAGTTCTGTCACGTCACTTCAGGCCTTTCCTTTTATGTTATATTCAGGTGAATCTTAAGCCTAGTTTGGGTAAGCACTACTAAAATTCTGGTAATTGTGTGTAAATATGCATTTTCTGGTATTCTGCTGTAGAGAGGGCGGGAAAAGGACCAACTCCCAGCATGTGCCACCGCATACAAAAAGGGGGACAGCGGAGCAGACGGGCACGGAAGTGGTTTTTCTCAAAACCCGCCGATTATGGCGGAATTCGCAACTGCCATTTTGCTGCTGAATTACATGCACAACGGTACAGAGTAAATACAGCAGGGCACCTGTTAGTGCAAATTTCCTGTGCGTATTGTGCGTCGAATACCGGAATTTTAAATTAAGGCGGCCAAACTAGGCCTTATATTTTGGTTTGCAACGCGTTTGTACGCAAATGCTGGCCACTCACGGCAATGATTTGTCACGGTGGAAAATGAGCGCTCGCTGATCTGTCTGTTGCGGCTGAAGAAAAAATTGTAAAGGAATTAATTCAATCGCAGATTGGTGTTTTAGTTCGAGACATTAGAAACTGCCCGCACCCGGAGTTTAGTTTTCACCGCTGCCCGGCGAGACAGACGCGTTGCAGATCGCTTATGGATGGTACGAAAAGGTGGACCACAGGAGTTGTGTAAGGGATAGGCGTGGCAAGTTTGTGCTAGTCTATAGATTCTGACCTCCCGCCTCACGGCTTGACTTCGCTTGTGCCCAAGCAGTTGCTGTAGTTTTAAAGGTTCTGGATGACAACAATTTAAATGTGAATGTCATGGAATCAGACGTGGGAGTTGATGATTTCCTTAAACTTGGGGAAAGATAAGAAGACCTTGGAGGTTGTACAATCGTCTGCTTAATGAGGAGATAGCAGACCTGGCAAATATTATTGGACACCATATATACCCAGGAGTCAGGAAACTGAACGCTATGGCTGTTGAGTTGGGTTGACGGGATAGTGTTTTAATGGAAGAGATGGTGACTTCAGATCTTAGGATTTTACCTATGAGGATCAGGGGTCTTGTAGGGGTGGATAGGCGTCGTATACCTTATATACACACAGTATGGCGAGACGCATAGAAGTTTGCTGTTGCTTTCTTTCTGGGAGAAAGATGAGTGGATGTATAGGAGGTGGTTGGTTTTTTTTCCTCTCTTTCTTCTATAGGAGGAGGATTGGGCTGAGATTTTGAATCCTCTTTAGATATCTGAATCTATATATGATCTTTTTGCATGATTTGGCCTACATCAGGAGCGCGGGATGGACAGAAAGCTTCCTGACTTGATTAATAAAAAGAAAGACAGAAGCGTTGCAAAACAGAGCAGCATACTTTCGGGCGATGCAGGTATGGGCTTGTTTGACCACAGCCAATCAAACAAGCCCTAACATGAATCATGCATTTGAGTTTCCAGCTGCGGGCTGTGGGCACTTGATAGGATAACCGGTTGACCCACCGCTGCCCTGACGCTAACAACTACCATCTGAAATCTAAAACTTTTTGACTCGCTGCCTGGAATGATAGGTCGTGTTTGGAAGGCATTCGGGTAAACGAACAATCATCTGAGGAGGTTAAATCCAATAAACTTCATTGTGAGCACTTAACTATTTTATCTTTGCATCTAATATTTCTTCCCTAATTAGCAGTACATGTCTGCTGGAGTTCCAAAGTTCTTGCCCCGGGAGAAGTTAAGCCAGTTTGGAAATTAGCTCATGACATTGTAGACAGAAGTACATTCGATGTTAATAGAGTTTCCCAGATTATTTCAACCGCGGCATTCACAGACATTCATGAAATCATAAATCGTATCAGCACCCAGAGTGGATTCATACATTAGGTCTTTCTACACAAAATACAATATGCATACGTCAATCTTGGGCTATACACAGTTTATGTATACCGGACATTCATATACAGCATGCAATAGATAGTTTCTCTATATCTAAATGATTCTACATGGAAATGAACTTGGTTTGCCGAGTAAAATTGGGTTACAAGAAGAAAGCATTACGGGTAACCCTTTGTTGCTTACTTGTCGTCTGAACCATATGCATGGGGATAATCGGATAAGCAAGATAGTACTCTGAATACCACATGAAATATAATTACTGAACCGAACCAGCAGCTTCTCACTAATTTGTTTGAGTTCTGGATTAGAGTGGACAAATATTACAGTGCGCCCCAGGCTCTGAAAATCGGGATATCCCCTTATCTCTCACGTTGATTTGTCACTGTTTCGTTTCAAAAATTGAAGGTCTTTCATTTGTGATTGTAGTGCTTCTTTAGATATTGCCTTCACCTCAGGAACTTGACTCCTTTCACCTTCTGCTACTTGTTTAGACTTGTCACGAACCATCCTATCGATTTCATTTTGTCCAAGTGACGGAAACACAGCCTTCAGCATGATCTGCAACAACTTCTCGTCTTCTTCTTCTATAATATCTTCTTCAAAGCAACAGACATAAATAGCTTCAAGAGCTTTCTCTGCTCTGCTTTCTATAGGAATCTCAATGTTTCCAGCTTTAAGTTTTGCACGTTTCTGGATAATCATGCCAAACAGCATAAAAATATTGACTACCTTATTCTACAAATTATTAGAAAGAAGACTATTTTTCCTTTATGAGATAAAAAATATAAAGAAAATGCAGGCAACAAACAACTATAATCAAATGATATGCACATTCGAATGTCATTTCAATCAAAGATATTCGGGATATCGGTGTTAGTAGGATGGAACTGCATTAATTGAAACGAATTACTAATGAAGGCTTGTTTGGAAAAATTTCATGTGAAGTAGAAGGATTCATTTTATGTTGTGCTTCTAGAATTATTTATCTGGTTAGATGCATTTGTCAAACGCTGAGGCAATAAACTTGCAAGCTTTATATAGAAATGGAAAGTGCATATGTTAAAATCGATGACATTGTTTATGGCTACAACTTTATTTGCTGACTCGTCAGGAATTAGGAACAAAACCACATAGGGGAGCCCTAAGAGAAAAGACTGTCTTCAACTAAAATAAATACAAATGTGACGTACATTTATAATGCATAAAAGTTTTTCTACTTGAAGATATATTTTACTTACAATTCACGTAGTCTATCCGCTAACATGTTCATGGGTTTGGGAAGAGGGATATGTTCGTTCAAGGACCAAGCTTTGCAAAAATAACCTGATCCATAATCATCTAATGTGCCTAAGATTAAGAATGCCCAAAGGCTTACCATTTATAGTAAGCTTTGGCTTAATTCCCTGGCTAGGATACCTAAAACTTGGATTAATTCAGAATTGTGATAGGTACGGATCATAACCAAATATCCTTCTAATTAGATGCAAGAGAATTACTCAAATATAATCTGTTCTAAATTAACTCGCTTTTTTCATATGGTCTGACATCACCAAATGGAGCAAGTGATGTGAACCAAGTTTTTAGCAATGAATAAAAGATATGACAATTGAACACAAGTAAACCATATTTCTACCCTGACTCATGACTTGTACTACACTCCGCTTCTGAAACGTCATTAAACCCTTACAGGTAAAAAGGATAATCAAATGGAGCATCAAGAATAGCCAATTTCTGTGATTTAATTACATACAGATCGGACTCATCAAGGGAAGTTGCCTTGGTGTAAGGTTGAAACTAAGGGCTTGTTTAGTAGGCGTAGTTGAAGTGCAAAGTACTACCAGCGCAAATTTGAGGAACATGGACTTACAATTGCACTTAGTTTGTTTGATCTTCGTGTAACTTGTTATTTGGTATGAGTGATTGCAAGTTGTAAAATATCAAGATAGGGGTAACATCTCCTATGAATATATTTCTTGTCGATAGATGGACAAACCCCTCCCCTATACATAGGAGAGGAGGCAAGTACAAGGAAGCAGACATAACCCTAACGGGCCAAGATATTTAGGTCCATATTACAAATGAATAGTTAACAAAATAGACTAATAACTTTTAACCATATACATATATATTCTATAAATATTTAAAAGGAAAATTTTGTGAACTTTTCTTTTTGGTAGGTGGAATAACCTTTGTAGAGATACTTCCCCAATTCACAAGTAGAGACTTAAGAAGGGCGCTTTGAGCGGGCACACAAAAAAGAGAGTCAAATCGAGCTTTAGACTCCTGCCAATGGGTCCATAAGCATTTACGGCCTCCTAAGGAGGCCCATTTCCTTGCCAGGTGTTCAGACATCTGTTACTGTCACTCTCCCTCAAAATTGTCCCTACCAATTCAAAAGCATCAAAGATGGAATGATATTGGATACTACAACTGACAGTTTGCATCAGATTTTTTCAACAATGCATGCAGTTTCTTTATTTTTACAAACATGTCACTACGTTTACAAAGTAGCAAACTTGTATATGGTTTGCCAATTGTCTTAACAAATTTTCATTGCTCTTTTGAACTTACTACAATTCTATTGATTTTCTAGCCCTAATGATCGTATTGGACACATGCACTCCGTGGACATGCCTATATACATATTGAAGACTTTTGTAGCCGTGTCCAACATTATTTTTGTTTTTTAATAGTAGAATGCTTCCTGGACACTTGTTCAGCATGGCCCAACCCATTTAAAGCCCACACCAAAAACAAACCGCCGATGATTTCCATACCTTTATTTCCAATCTCTTGACTGTTGCATCTACTCTTGAGCTTGTGGTCTCTATCTATATGTGCTCATCTGATCAACTGCATTAAAGGTAAATAGTTAACCTTTAATCTGTGAATTAAAAAGCGTTTCAGGCGGCCGCTTAAGCAACCAGGACCCTCAACCACTTAATCCAGCCCCTAATCGCCTGCTTAACAGGTTTGAAGAAAATCGCCCGCTTTTTGCCCGCTTCACCCGCTTTTTTTTAAATACTACTGGAAGCATGTAACGTTAATTTTCTTGCTGCTTTCAGTGATTACCGATTGGTACTACTGGTTAGTATCTGCAATTACTGATCTGCTAGCTGATTTTAGTGATTAGAAATATTGATTAGTAGTAAAGTATTGATGAATACTTAGTTAATTACCGATTTTCTGATTAGATATGTATAGAAGTTCCTTAGAAATACATTTTTTATATACACATACATGTAATGTTGTATAAAAATATATAAAATTTAGACACCCGCTTTTTCAAAAATCGCCCGCTTAATCGCCCGCCTACCGCTTAATCGGTTACAGGCAGTGAATTAAAAACGGCCGCTTAAGCGGGCAGCAAAGCCCATCCGCCTAATATCGCCCTTAAGCACCGGCTTGAGCGGGTTTTCAAAAAACGCCCGCTTTTTTCCCGCTTCACCCGCTTTTTCCCCGCTTTTTGCCCTCTTTTTTCCCGCTTTTTTAAAAAAATGCTGCGGTAAGCATGTAATGTTAATTAATTATATAATCCAAGTAGTATTGAGTATAATATATGAAGTTTGTATACATTAAATGTTCTATGATATACCTAGTCCTACTTTAGAATGCAAACTTTGTATGTAAGCTGTATATAATAGGGTACGGCTGTAATATATCCAAGTAAATATCATATTACTCTATTATACTTCTACTGGTTTTACTGATTTTACTGATATTCTTGCAGATTTCGTTCATTAGTAATTGATACTACTGGTTAGTATTACTGATTTCCTTAGAAATATATTTTTTATATACACATACATGTAATTTTGTATATAAATATATAAGTTTTTAAGCATCCGCTTTTTCAAAAATCACCCGCTTAATCGCCCGCCTGCCGCTTAATCGGCTACAAGGTCCCGTCCGCACGCCTCCCGTTTCCCGCTTTTTAAAACATTGGTTACAGGGTATTGTCCGCACGCCTCCCGCTTCCCGCTTTCTGATACCTTGCCTTTAATCCTTATTTATTCCAGTAAATGTGTTTAGTACAGCCATATTTGAATTCTTATTGGTGAATACCTTCATATTTTTCTTTTCATGTTTCTCTCTGTCTCACTTTCTTCAATGACCAATTGCAAATTTATCTTTTGTTGCTCATTAAAATATGAATGTTCATTTTTATTAATACATGTGCAGATATCATATATCCAATTTAATATTCCATTTGGACATGCTAGTTGCTTATTAAACTTCCATGTAATAGATCTTGAGATCATGTAGAAGATTTGGATGAAGCTTAACTATATTTTCTACTCTATACTATTCATGACAAAGGGTAGCATCAGTATTCGGTAGTCTTATTACATGATTGAGCATTTTATATGGAATATGGATGGAGTTCAATGTCAATTTTGTAACTTGTATTGGACCAAACCTATGCATATTATTCTTGAATGTTGTGGTTATACAATTGCCAATTACTATGTGAGTTTGATCTAAATGAAATGAGATCATATTTTTGCATTTCTTATATATATATACATTATATCTTGCTTATTGATTATTTAGATAGAATAAAAAAACTATTGTATCCATTATTGTGATTATGTTTTATATTTTCTAATATTGATGTATC
Source organism: Alisma plantago-aquatica (assembly GCA_963693085.1). NCBI lineage: Eukaryota > Viridiplantae > Streptophyta > Magnoliopsida > Alismatales > Alismataceae > Alisma > Alisma plantago-aquatica. Next base: position 144,009,400 of record OY856409.1, on the reverse strand, counting down.
TTGTGTCTGTCTATATCCGCGACTGTGTCTGTATCAAGGAGTTAAATGCCGATACTGACGCCTTATCGACGACGTGGAAATAGATATTTACAGGTATACCGACGGAAATATCGACAGATGCAATCCTGGACTTATCGACGCCTAAATGAACGAATTAAATCATGAAATTTTACAGGCGTGGTCTCAACACCTAGATGCAACGCTTTATGCAATAAAATTATATATTGGGTATGTTGGGGGGGGGGTCCATCATGTGGGAGGTAGGGAACCTATCCTGTTTTCTGCAGATTTTGATGAAGGATTTCGATGACAAAATATTGGAATTAAGATTTGAAATTTTACTAGCACAATCCATAAACATAAATACACACATTTATGCAATAATATCCAATTTACAACACATAAATAGCATAGTAACTAACTCATATCAGTTGTATGTCGAGTTACACACTGATTCTCCATACAACATTGAGTTGATATGGTTGACATATTGTTCCCATGACATGTACATTATGTAAGGTTGGCGGTATCAAGTTACGTGTTGCTCATACACGTCATGTACAATACTATATAAGTGTATAATACTCGTTCGTATTATGTAATTAAACACGATATGTTTTAGAATTTTACAGTACTATGTCTCCATATGCATCATATCAGATTTTAAAAGAAAATATACACCAGGGCTTTCTATTGCTCTTCTTCAATGTGTGACTTTGACAATTAACTTCATGACTGTCAAGGAAGTTAGGCACCATCACTGTTGTGACACCTTTTCTCTGTTGTTGTTTGTAGCACAGGATCTTGATATGCAGTATTGAGTTTCTCCATGGATTATGCACAATAGCGGGATAAGTATAAAAGCCATTATTACCATGCCCACCATATGCATGTCGTGGGGATGCGATAATTTAAAAGTCTAGTTACCATGTCAACCATGTCCATCTTGTGGGATATATGTAGCAAGTGCCATGTATGAACTTCCAACAGAGATACTAACCACCGTGTACACAATCTACACCTAAGATGTTGTCATACACTATACTTCACATAATACGTAATTTGATATCTTAAACCATGTTAACTATTAGGCTAGTCTTTCCCTCGCCGCATGGATATGGCCTAAAAACAATCCACAATTAGTGGTGGCCAGTTAACAATGTATGGTTTGGCAAGCCGTGTACAGATTTATTTTTGTTATATTGTCATGATATGTTCATAAATAGTGTTATTATGAAATTTAGCATATTTCAAAAGTAAAACAAAGAAGTGTTTATAGCCATGATCTTCATTTGAAGTCAAAATTGTCATTCCTTTGCGAGAGAGAACAGAAAGGAGAACGGCAACGCATGTGGTAGTTTTTTATATATTAAAGGGTTTACTTAATTGTAATGGTCAGACTTGGTAGGACTATGTAATGCAACCCTACTAGACAAATAATAAAAGCGTAGCTAATGATAAAAAGGAATAATTCATATTCTACTAATATCTAAATAATGACGCAATAGAGCCTTTATATAGACTCCCAAAAACAAAGACTAGGCAGGTAGGTTGTAGCCAATGGGGGGCTAAACCACTTGACTTTGCAAGAACCCAGTAAAAAGGGAAAACATAATAAAATAAAGCAAGCTAATAAGCCTAAATATAAGCACAGCAACGCATGCACTCATATGTGCGCAGAGGTGGAGCATGTCCTACATCAGTGGGCAGAGGTACAAAATCTACAGGCTGGTTGGTTTGTAACCATGAACAACTTCAAAAGGACTCTTCCGTGTGGATCAATTGATGGAGCCATTATAAGCAAATTTAGCGGTAGGTAGGAGTAAATCCAAATTGCCTAAGCATTTACCCAAAAGGCACTATAGAAGGTTTCCCAAACTCCTACTAACCACCCACGTTTGACCATCAGTCAGAGGGAGGCATAAGAGTATTTGAGGGTACCAAAAAAAATCCAGTCTTCCAAAACTAACTAGCAGATTGGACATCATGTTAGCACTTAGCACTACGGTGACTGGAAATTCATGTAGCTTGATACCTCGTTAAAGAAAAGATGGACGATACAGGAGGCGTCAGAAGTCTGACTATAGAGAATGAAGTGGGTCATCTTAGAAAAACGAGCAACAACCATGAACAAAGAGTCATGGCCACATGAAGTATTGGGTAAGCCAAGAATGAAATCCATACTCAGGTCCTTCCAAGGTTCATGTGCAATAGGGAGTGGAGCATAGAGGCTCATATTTTATCTTTTGGTTTTGACCTATCTGTCAAATAATATAAGACGACTAGTTTTTTTTATAAGAGGAAACCATGCTCCTATAAATAGGAGAATAGGGAAGCGTACAGACACAACTTAACCCTAATGGGCCAAGACATACTTGGGCCCGTATTACAAAGGCACTTAATAACATAAATAAAAAAACTCTCTAATACTCCCCCTCAAGCTGAAGTTGGGAGAATCCCAAATCAACTTGCAAACAGAGAGTTGGACTAAAAGCAAAGAAACAGAATAAAAAGATAAACCAAGCCCTTACAAGAATTTCTCCCCCTCAAGATTACAATAAAAACACTCATCCCTCAAATACTCCCCCTCGAGTAGATAATCCAAAGAAGATATGCAAGCATGCCGAAAAGTTGATGGAGCAGGTCACAAATAGGTAGCAAAAGCTTCTTGATTAAAAAGATGTGGCATCTGGAGTAGTAATAAACAACAGAAAAGCATCACAGTCTTCAATGCAGTCGCTAACGTTGCAACTCAAAGAATGTTGGGTCATAACAGCAATAGTCGTCAATGTACAAATAAAGCACGGCCGGGTCAACGTGCGAAACAGAGCACGGACGAGCCAGAGAGTGCTGGCACACAAGCAGAAAGTCGACGTGCAAACAAGGAACGAACAAGTAAAAAGGTCAACATGCGCAAAGCATGGACAAGACAGAGAGTGCTGGCACACAGCTGGTCAAAGTCCCAATGAGTGTTGGGTCACAACAGTCGACGTGCAAAGAAAGCACGGATAAAAAGTAGAAAGCAGATTTGACGTAGCCGGATAGAAGACCATCACCTTGAAAAAGTAAACAGTAGACACGAAGCTCCAGATAGTAAAGCTCTCAAAGAAGCATATTATCAACAAAAGATTTTTCAAATGAAAAAATCACCAATAGAAGTCAATAAACTCTTCAAGAAGTGTATGAAGATCTACAAATACATTAAGCAGCAGAAAGTAATCTTCCTCTCCTCCATCTCACTCCTCTATTTCTCCCCCTCACACCAACCAACGGAAGGAATCAAGAGTGGTTGGGATGGACAATGATAAAGAAACGCCCCCAAAAGAAATATAGGACGTAGCACTGCCAGAGGGTTCAGGTAATTAATTAAGTTGGTCAAAGGTTGGCCAATAAATGAAAGATTTTCTTAATCTTTGCTTTGCTCCTTGTCGTTTTGATTTCAGGAAATTTTTTATTTTATAATTTGCTTTAACGAATGTGAATGCCAATTACCAAGTGGTCGTTTGCTTTGCCAAATATACAAAAAGTACATGAACCGGCCGTATAGGATGATTTTCAGTTAATCAAAACATCTCTACTCGTTCTTTTGCACTTTTCTGAACCAATATAACAACTCAAATATAGAAACTGCAGGCCACATGTGGAATATAAAAATCACCGGAAATGATGAGTGTTTTTACCACACATTTAATAGCTATAAGGCAATATTTAGAAACGGCATGTCTTCTTGTGCTCCAAGCAAGACCAAATGCTAACAAGGAGGCTAGGACGGTGTGGGTTTCAAGTAAACTCAAGTGGGGTTCCTTCCAGTAACTTCTGTTGCGGCATGACTCGAAATCCGATGGTGCGATGAAGGTACCTGTAAAGACCAATGGAAAGTGGAAGTAATTAGGCAATATGAGAGGTTTTGTGCTATCAAAGAGTCGGGGCACTAGGGAGGACGTTGCTCCTCTTCATTACTGATTCCATGCGCCATGAATGGTTGAGGACTACTAAAAGGCATCTCAGATCCACATATTTTCTAAAGTGGCTTGTTCACAGCCTATAAAGTAATCTGATGTGAAGAGAACACATGCAATAGTGAGCAAATCTGGGCCTTTACAGCGATGCACAGTAGATAGTCAGGTTGTCTAATTTTTGAGTTTACATTAATATCTCACAATCAGTAATCAAGCCTTCAGGAACATGTAGTACAGCTCAGACGCCTCGATACAGTCCTCCACGACGAATACAACTCGTCATCAGATGTAGAACACTAAGCCTCAGACTTGGAGTCCGGTTTTTGTTGTGCGGTGATGCAAATCCGTTGGGCATGGCTGCACAATAAAAAGCAAGGTGTGGAGGTGGCGGGACCAAAAGGGAGGTGCAATCTCGAATGCACTTCAGGCATAGCACCGTCAGCCCCGAAAGGATACTAGACAGGCATGAGGCAACAGAGGCTTGATGATGTTTTGATATTAATCTTCTACCATGAAACTAGGCATGACATGGCATGGAAGGCATGGCACAGTAAAGAACCAGTGAGATCGAAGATGGCCTGCTGGGTTCAGCGGCATGGTTGTAAACTGGCGCAAGGAGAGGACAAATCGGGGAAAGAGGGGAGAGTGGGCTTTGGCGGCAGGATTATTTGCAGCAAGAATATGATTACCAGAATTGCAATCGGCGTTGGGGTGATGACGGGTGGCAGATTGTTGTTGTGTAGATGCGCGGCGGGCGACCAAGCCAAAGAGGGTGGTTGTCGCCCGCAAGCGGAAGAAAAAAAATCTTTTTCCTCTAGGTTAGGGTTGGATCACTGCTCTGATACCATGTCAAATAAAAAAGACGACTACTCATTTTTTTATAAGAGGAAACCCTACTCCTATAAATAGGAGAATAGGGAAGCGTACAGACACAACTTAACCCTAATGGGCCAAGACATACTTGGGCCCGTATTACAAAGACACTTAATAACATAAATAAAAAACTCTCTAATACTATCAATATGATCAATGTCAAATATCAAATTCCTATCCCACGAGATGACGACATGCTTGATCTATATGACATGTTTGGGATGGAGTGTAGAGGCTCATTAGATTTTTCTTAAATTGTCATGACATGTTTGGGAGAAGGACAGAAAAGGGTATTTTATTTTGAATGACGGATGATGGCATACGGTTGATCAAGTAAATGGATGTCAGAACAGCATCACCCCAAAATTCTTTTGGGACATTTATGTGGAGTAGAAGGGTACGAACAGTTTCAATGATGTGTCGATTCTTTCGTTCTACAACTCCATTTTGTTGTGGAGTATTAGGACAGCAGGATTGGCGGATGATGCCACAGGATGAAAGACATTGAGTAAAATTGTGACTGAAGTACTCCCGGGCATTATCAGTGTGAAGGATATGAATATGCTTGTCATAAATATTTTCAACTTCTTGGAAAAAAACTTCACATCTGGCCTTCATCAGATATAACCATGTGACCCGTGAGGGATCATCTATAAAGGTGACAAAGTACCTATAGCCAATTTTTGATGGAACCCGACTGGGACCCCAAACATCTGAGTGAGTGTATGATATGAAAAGGTGACTCTCCTCTATTTTGGGTTCTACACCTGAATGGTGATCGTTGGTGCTTACCTAGCTGACATGACTCACAATCTAGTTTATCCAAATTGGACAATTTCGAGACCGTCACTTTTAGTTTGTCTAAAGCCATATGACCTAGACGACTATGAATATGCACAAGAGATGCAGCTACACACGCTTTTGGATGTTCATCAAGGCAGTCAAGATCAGCATGCTCATACCCTCCTCCAATGTTCTTCTACATCTTCAGATCTTGGATCACACAATCATTAAGCAGGAAGGTAATAGCAACATGAAGTGCATGTGTGAGTTGACTGATGGATATTAGCGAGTTTGGGATGTACAAAGCTGAATCAAGAGAGATATTCAGTAATGGATTTATTGTTCCAGTATTTTGAATGAAAATTTTGGATCCATCAGCAATAGTGACATTGGGCAAAAACATTTTGGTGGGATTAGTGGATATCAACTGAGGTGTACCAGTAATATGGTATGTGGCACATGAATCCAAAACCCAAGATGGTGATGTCGTTGTAAAGGATTGAGAAACACATGTTGATAATTCCACCTTTTGAGCGGACGAAGCACGCAACTGCATCAAACATAAGTATTACTCCCTTGTCAAGCTAACTTAGTGTAACATCTCCACAAGTAGCTTAGAAGTTCCCACACAAAAGTTTCTCAGCAATAACCAATCAGTAATTCTTAGTAAATAACATCACCACCAAACTAAGCAATGATCAACAGCAATAGCAGTAGTAATCCTTTCAAATAGATTGTGCTTGATTATGATATGTGTTTGGGATATAAAGATAAAGAGTGATGGAATGTATTCTCTTAATTTTCAGACATTACAGCCAATAGGTTACAAGAGAACCTCAAGAGAGGACAAATAGACAGCAACTGTGGCTGAAAGTGTGCAGTTTGACACGCTGCTACAGTAACAGCGTGTTGAGCACTTGAGGAAGAATATGTTGACGGCCCTCGTTCTTGATGAAGATGAAGAGGACGACCACACAGGTTGTGACTAGGGGTAGGGGCGCCCTACTAGAGCAAGGATCCGAGGGGAAATGGGGCCCTTATGCCCTCCTAAATGGACTGCCAAAGCAAGCAGCAGCAGTTGCTGCTGCTGAAGCTAAATGAAGGAGATGCAAGGGAGGCCCACGATGGATACAGCAGCAGAAGGAATGCTCCTCAAGGCCGTTGGGGTAGAGGAAGACCCATCCCAAGTGTTGCCTTTGACAAACTCTCGCTGGATAAAGAGCAGGAGCCACTTTGGTGACCATCGTGCTACAGTAACACACTGGCGTCACTGTGACGGTTGAACAAACAAAGGGACAATGCTGCTGGACTGCAGCAGTTCTTCCAAAGAAGAATTAGGGTTTCAAGCCATGTGCTTTGATAACATTTAGACAACCCGTATTGGGGATAAAGAGACAACCTAAATGCATGTCCCTCTCATGACTTGTATATATATATATATGAAATCAGCAACTTACAAAATTGCATGTAGACCCTACTTATCTACATATTACAAGAAGGTGATATGTACATCATATTAACAAACATCAATGGAAAACATAAGTTGACTGCAAACAAGTGGCAAAAATATTTTCGATGGTAAGAAATACCTTCAATGATGATTGAATCGGGAGTAGAAGAGTTGAGGGGGAGGGGTGTATAAGTAGGTACACTTGTCTTCCGTCACTGATAAACCTTGTAGAGCTTGCCATATTCAGGGGGAGAAGGAGTGGCAATTGCCAATGGGATTGCAGGAACAGAGGGTAACTTACCAGAAAGTGAGATTGTCTCTGGGCCAAGAGTGTGAGTACTGACAGAAAATACGGTGTGTTTTCAAAAAAACACCACATCAGAAGTGATATGCAAGTATTGTTCGACAGGATCAAACCCTTTTGTCCACGAGGACGGCCAAGGAAGATGCACTTGGAAGAGCAAGTAGAAAACTTATCAACCCAAACTTTAGATATCTAACAAGACATGTACAACCAAAGACCTGATGTGGTAAATAAAAAAATGTGTCAGTAGGGGCAAGACTTGAATGGGAATTGTATTCCCAAGAATAGGTGATGGCATGCGGTTGAGAATCTGGCCAAAATTTGCTTGCAGAAATGTGTAGACTCAAGATGATCCTTGCAATATCTAGTGTATGTTTTTTCTTACAGTGAAACCATTTTGTTGTTGTGTATATGGACTCATATTTGATGTATCGTGCCCATTTTGAGGCAAATAAATTCTGAATCGTGTTGAACATATCAAAATGCATTATCAATGTGGAAAACCATTATAGACTTGTACATGTAGGACGAGTGTAAACCTGAGTGACTAGTGGTCTAGCTGGGCTGGGTGGAATTACATCACGAGGACCATCATCACTAGGGGACTCAAAAATAGGACACGGGAAGAGCCAAGAGTTCCTCCGTAACTACGGGTGTCACTGAAGAACTACCATCAAAGTAGGATGTGTCTTCAAAGAAGGTGACATATGCAGATACAAAGAAGTGATGTAAGGTAGGACTGTAGCACTTGTACCTCTTTTGAACTCGAGAAAAACCTAAGAAAACACATTTGACGGACTTTGGACTCAATTTACCCATACGTGGATCAAGACAATGGACAAAACAAACACACCAAACACTCTAGGTGGAACATCGTACAATGGCTTCATAGGATGAAGGATCTGAACAGGTATGCGGTTTTGGAGAACGGATGATGACATACGGATGAGGTAGGTGACAGTGAGAACTGCATCCCCCCAGAATTCTCTAGGAGCATGCATATGAAGGAGAAGAGTGCGAGCAGTCTCACTCTCAACAATATGACGGATTCTCCTCTAAGCCACTCAATTTTCTTTTTGGAGTATATGGACAAGATGATTGATGTATGATGCCATGTGTGGAGGTGAAATGGATGAAGTCACGACTAAAATATTCTCTAGCATTGTCAGAACAAAAGTACAAATTTTCTTTTTGAACTGGGTTTCCACTTCTGCACAAAAAGACTTGAATATGGACAAAAGTTTGGATCACTCCTTCATCAAATAAAGCCATGTAGTATGAGAATAATCAGCGACGAAAATGACAAATATCAGAATCTAAGTTTAGATGTGACACGACTTGGACCCCATACATCAGAATGTACCAGCTCAAAAATAGACTTTGTTCTTTGACTCTCCCTAGACCTAAAGACAGACCTTGTACGTTTCCCAAATTGACATGATTCACATTGCAAACTCTCCAGGTTGGACAAACCTGGAACCAAAACCTTGAGCTTTTCTACAGACGCATGAACAAGACGACTATGCACCACTAAAGGAGATGCAGCGACACATGCAGTAGAAGGCTGCTGCAAGTAGAATACTCCAGCCAGTTCATATCCTTTGCCAGTCTTCTTCCCCGTCTTCAAGTCATGTATAAGACAAGTATCTGGTAAGAAAGTAACAGAGGCTTGAAGAGAACGAGTTAATTTGCGAATTGATACAAATTAAAGGGAAAATGGGGAATGAACAACGTAGATGGTAGGAATATATGTGGAGTTGGTGGCATTGCTCATGTTCCCTTAACAGAGGTAACAAAGTCGTTTGCAAGGGTGACACCAAGTAGGTTGGGCTTATGTGTGTAGGTGGTGAACATCTCTGGTACCCCGGTGATGTAATCAGTTGCACTAGAATCAAGGACCTAGTCAGACTTGGACGTAGATGCCTTGGATGCCTGTGAAATGCATGTTGAAAAAGCAGATCTTTGTGCAATGGAGATTGAAGTCGTTGCCTGCTTTGAAGCTCGAAGAAGCATCAGTTGAGCATATTCTTCTTTAGACAAAGACATTTGATATGTAGTCTTCTCTAGAGTATCATCAACAACGGCCATATTAGTGGACTTTACATGGAATCCATAAAACTCTTCTTGGATTGTCGTAGTGGATTGGTGAGCCACGAACTCTTTATTAGCCATGTTGATAAAAAATGCACCCAACTGATTAATCAAATAGGCCAAAAGCAGAGTAGGGGACAGCAAATAAGACTCTAGCAAAGATTCCGACTTTTTCTTCAAGAAACCGGACTTTTCTCTTCAAAAATCAGACTTTTTCTTCACTAACGGACAACAAAGATCTTGAAATCAGATATTTGCACACTTTGTGGAAACTATGAACTTTGAAACCAGATTTTTTAGCCTTAAAAACAGACTTTCATAAACTTCATAGCAATTGTGCTACAGTGCTCCGCGCTACAGTAGCTTGGGAGAATGACCAAAGCTCCCTCCTCATATTACATATGCCTGTGACCTTCTAGGGCAAGGTAGTAGGTTCAGGGACGCCCCTCTTTGACTAGATTTGAGGGGGAAAACAGCCGTTAAGCCCTTTGTTGGAAGCCAAACTTCATGCTGCAATAAGAGGTTGTTGACAGCATCTGGATGCAATGTTGATTTAGAGAAGAATCAGGGACATAGCAGCTAGCCACAAGCATCTTAGGACAGCTTGGACCAAGAGGAAGGACTTCCCAAAAGGGCAGAACCCAAGTCCAACCAGAGAGGGAGCAGCAGCGACCACAATGGTCGTCGTGCTATAGGATGGTATTGTAGCAACGAATGGAAAACTTGGAGTTGTCATTGTTCCCTGATGCTTGCAGACCTCAAGATGGTGATGGCAACTTACTAAGGCTTCTTTGGAGAGATTGACAGCTCTCCTAGGGTTTTCCCTGTAGCTCTGATACCATGTAAATGCAAAAAGAAGATGGGAGAATCCCTATTCACAGTTGGGGTGCTTCTATATATACATACAAGAAACTTTGCACATTAGTCCCTGACTTTTATTTCTACTGCTATCTCTATGGAGCTTCATTTATGATATTATACATCTTGGAGTTTGTTTGATGACTAATGATCTAATTTGAGCTAATGTCTTCTATTTGGCTACATCGGTATTACATTTTGCTGCTTGTCCGTCTATTATTTGCATGTTGGCTTTGTCTGTGCCTTGCGCACATCGACTTTCTGGTGTTGTGTGCCAACATTCTCTAGCTTGTCCCTACCCTGCACATGTTGACTCATTACATGTTTGTGCTTTGTTTGCACATCGACTACTTTGTTGTTGTGGCCCAACACTCTCTGGGAACTGTGATCCAACACCTCTGGATTGCGACGTAAGCAAATTGCAACTGTACGAAGACATCAATGCCTACCTATTGATGTTTACTTCTGCTCCAGGTGCCACCATACTGATCAAGAAGCCCATGTTGCCTGCTTGCATACCTGTTGCTTATGGATTATCTATTTGAGGGGGTATTTGAGTGATGAGTGTTTTATTGTAATATTGAGGGGGAGAAATTCTTGTATAGGCTCGGTTTATCCTTTTATTTTGTTTCTCTCTTTTTAGTTTGTTTGTCTATTTGCAAGCTTACTTGGGATTCTCCCAAGCTTCAACTAGAGGGGAGTGTGGAGAATTATTTAGTTAATGGGTTATTACTTAATTTGTAATATGGACCCGAGTGTGTCTTAGCCCATTAGGGTTTTGTCTTAGTTTCTACGCTTCCCCCTTCTCCTATATATAGACTGGGGGTTTTGCTCTTATCAAATATAACAATTAGCCATCTTTTACTTTCTAACAATAATATTTGACAAAAAAATTGCATTGTCAAAAATATATGAGGTAGCACCATAACTAATAATCCACTTCTTATTATCATAGGGAGACGGAGTGGGTGGGAAAGCAAACTATTTAGGGCATGAGGAGTTGGTAACATCAACAGCAGCACTAAGTAGTCAATCCAGGTTAGCCTTGGTTAGAACAACTAATGCCTTAGGTGTAATGGAAGTCATACTAGACACATCATGAACTTCAGCACTGTCAGAGACTTGGTTGGCCAAAATAGGTTTACCATGTTTCAGCCAACACTTAGCTCAACATGGTTTATTCTTCAACGGTAATGGCTAGGGTTGTACATCGGTCCATAACCGGACTGAGCCAAACCAAGTCCAAACTGGACAGAAAGCCCATTTAGCCAAATCTTTGGACCGAGGACCGGCCCAAATAAGCCAAGTCCAAACTGGACCGAAAGCCCATTCAGCCAAATCTTTGAACCGCAGCACTAAGTAGTCAGTCCAGGTTAGCCTTGGTTAGAACAACTAATGCCTTAGGTGCAGTGGAAGTCATACTAGATACATCAGGAACTTCAGCACTGTTAGAGACTTGGTTGGCCAAAACAGGTTTACCATGTTTCAGCCAACACTTACCTCAACATGGTTTATTCTTCAATAGTAATGTCTAGGGTTGTACATCGGTCCATAACCGGACTGAGCCGGACCAAGTCCAAACTGGACGGAAAGCCCACTTAGCCAAATCTTTGGACCGAGGACCAGCCCAAATAAGCCAAGTCCAAACTGGACCGAAAGCCCATTTAGCCAAATCTTTAAACCAAGGACTGCCCCGAATAAGAGTCGATCGGTCCAAGACCAGACCGGAAATAGACTGGTTCGACAATTTATAATTAGTTCTCAATGTTTGATGTTAGTAAAGCAGTGACATTACAAATTTCTACTTAGTTATTCATATTAATTTGTGATGAAAGTATTTATGATCAATTATAGTGTTAGTATATTATTAGTATGTTGTACTTGTTCGTTGCAGTATTAGTTTTCCTTTTGAATTGATTTATTTTGTTCAAATCCAGGCTTACCGGATGCAATCATACGAACTCGTGGCAAGCTACATCCTTGTCTTTTACACTTCAAGAATCACAATTTTTAGATCCAACAATGCAAACATGCGGCCTAGTATGTCGTGAAGTCCTTGGCGTATTCGCTTTGTTGGTGAAACTAGAATACATACATGCAAAATAAAAGATACATATGTAATTAGCTAAAACGTATATTGATTTTAAAATGCACGGTAAATGTTAGAGATTGAGTAGCAATGATCTATGAATCGTAATAAAATGCATAAACATACACATTGTTAGAAGACAATCAATATCGTAAGTGGTCTTATCAGTCCAGAGCAGTTTAAATCGGGTTTGGACTGAACTGAAACAAAACCTGGATAAAAAATACCAAGACCGAAGACCGGAGTTATATCATGTCAAGGACCAGACTAATTCGGACCGGTCAGTAAATGTACAGCCCCAGTTATTGCAGTTTCAAGATTTAGGAGCATGTCCACATTCGCAACTTACTCCATCCAAAGAGCATTTGCATCCCCATTGGTGAATTCATTACGTATGCAACCACTACCAGCAGCAAGAAGGGCAGATTTTGTGTTGAAAACTTCAAAAGAAGATCTAAAAGTAATAGTAAGACTTTTCATCGTTTAAGAACATTGTTAACAGAGGGAATACGGTCATTGCAAAGGATTCGAACTCTTTAGGGCATAAGGAACTGGCAGCAGCACTCAACACTCAATCCAGATCAGCCTTGATTAGAACAACTTGTGCCTCGGGTGTAGTGGTAGGAGTACTACAAATTCAGAAATTTTAGCATTATTAGAGACTTGGTTGGCCTGAACAGGTTTACCATGTTTGAGCCACACTTTTCCTCAATGTGATTTATTCTTCGACGATAATTACAATATTGGGAGCCAAGAGCCTACCCACGTCTACAAGTCCCACTCCCCCTAAAGAGTGGTTGCGTCCCCTACTGGTGGATTGACTGCATTCACGACCACCACTATCAAAAGGGTATATTCAATGTTGACAACTTCAGAAGAGGATCTCTAGTAGTTAGACGTTGTTGTAGTTAGTGAGCCATGTCGCAAAGAGGAGAGGATCCTTGCCAAGGATTTAATCAGCTAGATCAAGAAAGGAGTGGGGGAAACTGCAAAGGAACTGCACAAGTGGTAGTTTTATACTTCATTTCTTTAGTGTATTAATCGGCCCTAAGTGTGCGTCTGAAAAGTACAAGCGTGATCCCAAAGGTTAATCGGACTTTTTAATTTATATCTGAAACCTTCAAGGACCCCCGCAACTTTATTACGGGGTCGAAGTAGATATACGGGGTCAAACACAGGGACGTGGGTACATTTAGAACGCTTAAGATCTCGCTCTTAAGTCAATCTAGCCAATTCGATGGTTGATGAAAGTTGAAACTAGAACTAATCTAGCAAAATTGTCACGAATAAAACAAAACAAAGACCGTGGGATTCTACTAATCAGAGAGAAGGAGTTCCTAGCTATGTACCCACATGTTGGGCAGTCTATGCACCCGTTTTCGGGCATAGACAACCCTCGAACACCCTAGCAAGCGTCTAACATGCAAACATAGCATAACTGTGGTAGTTGCTCGTGTGGGGGTCATCCCACTCGTTCTCGGGCAGCGTGACTAAAAACCCATCCAGGATCCAAAGCCTCTCTCGAGGATTATGGATCAACACCCCCATATATCCCAGATACCCTCTCAGGTCTGGAACATTCAGAGATGTTAGGAACTACTCCCATGGACCACCTCCTTTCATATTCAATCCAAACTACCTCTCTCGTCCATTTCTACAGCTAATCTCTTGATCTATATAGAAACAAAAGTTCAAGCAAGCAAGAGATCAACCAAACCGTAGAGGAAAGGGGAAGAAGAAGAGATATAGCCCGTAGGAGAGGTGACTCTCGCTTCTTAGCCTCTGGAAGGGTTGGATCTCGTCCTTGGGTCATCTTCCTTGATCTTCTGGACTCATTGGCCTCCTTTCTCCTTGATTTCTCCCCGAACAGCAGCCTTGTGGATGAACGGAAGTGGAAGGTGGCTCGAACGTGGGTGAACAATGGTGGAAATGGTTGGGCGGGGGTAGAGGATGATGGTGGGAAAACAGAGATAGATGGAGGCAGGCTATAGGGATGGATGTAGGGTGTGTTCTCCCGTCCTTTAGGATCTTGGAGCACTCCCACAAAGCTCTGGGAACCGCCGGTCGAAACCGAACAGACTGAAAACAGCGGAACCCCTGCCTCGGTGGCGCATAACGCAATGCTTGATGGGGTGAAAATCTGGATAATTGATGTCTTCTTGAGTTTGGTGCCTACAAGTCCCAAAACTGGCTAGTTGAGCAACTCTATCTTTAAAAATGATATAAATTACTAAAAGATGAGAATCTAAGGTTATTTGAGCATATTAAGGCTATAATGACACAAAATCATAAATAAATACCTAGCATAAATGTCTAAATTTGGGTGTTATCATGTATGTAGATGTGTTGCCAAAGGATGACACTCCTCCAAGTCACCACACATAGATTTGAAGTGGGCATAGTGTTCTTCTATATAAATTATAAGACTCAGATTGAGTTTTATCATAATCTAATATCATGGTGTATCTCATTGACCCTCATAGGGTTCTCCTTATGAGCATGGACAGTAGCTAGTTGATCCCACATACCTTTGGCAATTGCAAGATGAATGAAAGGCTCAGCACTATTGAGAATCTACCTTTGACCAGCAAGTCGTCCTTTTTCCATGTAGCATAGTCAGTCTTTGCTTTGGCATCAAGAGGAGCAGGAGAATCATTTGTCAGGTGAGAGGTTTTATCTTGAGAATTGGCATACTCCATGAATCAATGCCAAGTTGCATAATTTTTTCCAACTAGTCCTGTGAAGATGACTTGATGACGAGACATCTCTTGATTAGAAGTCGTCATGGAGATATATATCAATGAGAAAAGGATAGGTAGCCATGCAGCAAACATCGATGGGAGACGGGATTATGCATAGAGAAGTAGCCAGATGGAGACAAGCACCTAAATCAGCCTTATGATGTCAAATCTAGGAGCAATATGGGCAAAGACCACCCCCCCAAGGTTGGAGAAGGCTCCTTGTAGCTAAGAGAAAGGGAAGATGAAGAGGACAACTCTCCTTAGTGAAGCAGTCAACAATAGGCCCCTCTTCAAGGGGATGACATCAGGCCCCAGAGGCAGGGAGGAGCTCGCCGCAAAACAGCCCCCTACACAAGGAGATGACGGCATGCTTTAAGGGGAAGGAGCAGGCGACACGGCCTAAGGGAAGCGAGCCAGGGGGACGCACCACTAGCCAGTGGTTGGAGCAACACCAGTGAAAGGGGGGCGGCAAACCTGGAACATACCCAGTCAGCTGTGGAGAGAGAGACAGGGGGAGAGGAAAAAAATCATGCTTGCTCTGATACAATGTTTAGATTTTGAGAAAAATATAATATTGGATGATGTAAAATGTACAGTGTTTTTAAAATTGCACTGAGCAGCCGCTTAATCGCCAACAGGTCATGTCCGCCTAAAAAAACCCTTAAGCGCCGCTTAAGCAGATTTGAGAAAAGCGGCCGCTTTTTGCCCACTTTTTTTTAAACTGTTGTAAGCATATAACATTAAGTACATTATATGCCCCGATTAGTATTGACTATAATATATTAAACTAGCATACATTAAATGTTCTATGATATACCTAGCTGTAATGATATGGTACTTTTGTGATGTATCCAAGTAAATTATAGGTAACTATTATCTAATTTAGAATGCATACTTTGATTAAATGTACTGTTGTAATGTATGACTATTTGATGATGTGCAAATGTAACAATATGTTTGTAAGCTAGCTATGATAGGTCTATTGTTTACTGTTTATCTATGTAAACATGTGATGCAAAATTGTTGTTGCATCTTGTATATACACTTATTATTTTATGTGCAGGGTGCTTTATCTATAAACTATTTGGGTGTTTTATATTGTCTTGTACAATGTTTAGATATATATAAAAATTTCAAAATATAGTATTTATATGCATATGTATGTAATTTTGCATAAAAGTTGATAGGAATTGGAAATTCACTTTTCTAAAAAGTGCCCGCTTAATCGCCCGCCTAGTGATTAATCGGCTACAAGGTCCCGTCCGCACGATTCCCGCTTCGCTCTTTTTGAAACCTTGAAAATGTACAATAGTAATGTCCTTATTTGAATGGAAATAAGTGACAGAAAACAGAGTAAAACTGCATGGGACTAAATGAGATAAAGAGAATGAATGATATACGAACAATAACAAACCCATGTTTTACTCCAATTCTACAACCTTTGGTCCACATATTATTAACACGAACTATCTTTGTTAATGTAAATTGTGGAATTAAAAAAAAGGCAAAATAACTGGAATCAGACTATGATATAAACCTTGGGCAAAAACTCATGTCTAAGAAAACTAACAGTGAAAGCAGCTATACCAAAAAACATTGAGGTTTGTTTCAACTAAATTACATAATGCCTTTCACAAAGTTGAATGATTATGTTAAATAATGCTCAGTATAAAGTAAGAATTCAACAAAGAAATTTTAGGTACTGGTCATGGGGCTTTTGCAGTATTGTCACCGGTTCAAGAAAAAGATCAGCATTTATCGTCTACAAATATCGCACCTATATCCTTTCTAACAATATGCTTCACATGAATTGGCTACATCCATCTCTGTGAATGAACACTAGATATTAGAAATTGAAAATAAGTGAAACAAGACAAATACGTCAAACCTCTTTTGCTGCTGTCATCATTGCTAAGAAAGTCTCCTCCTCAAATTCAATATCATTGGAAATGCGGAGACGTGCTGCTCCTTCTAGGATCTCCTCCGACTTCAAAAGGCCAGCACCAACAGCAGCCAACCAGCAGCACAAAAGAACATACAAGGGTTCTCCTGCCTATATTTATAAAATTTACATATGAAAGTGTTCATGCATGAATATCATGCAACGATGCTAAAGCATGAAGGCATGAAAAGCACATGACTTTTGATAGTAGCTAGCCTCCGGAGGCAGAGTAAGTAAAATTCGATATTAATTTTCCAGTGACAGTGTTAATATGGAGGAGAGGAAACTGGTAGGAAAGTGAAGCTTCTCAAAGCTGAAGTATTATTGATTTGATTTGCCCACTTTCTACTAGAGCTTAGCACGCAAACATTGATCAAAGATTAGGCACTACTCAGCCTTTGTAGTAACTTGTAGAGGTTAATTACCTAAGTAAAATATTTTAATATTTTATAAAGTTATTAAAAGTATCAAGGTATATTTAGTAGTTTCTACATGAATGCATTATAGATCACGGAAAACCTGTCATAACCTTATCAACTAACTAGGACAAAGTCTTACGCGTATCTGTATTCCCTTCCATATATAAAACGGTTGTATGCATCCAAAATGATAATTTTAACTTAATTAAATTAGCAGCAGAAAGGAGCAACTCAGTAGCTAATATTTCCTATAGCATGAAATGATGATCACTGTGAAGGGGAGCCAAATGATTTAAAACTAAACTAGAATTAAAATTGTGCCTTCTAATGAGGCTTACAAAGTACATATATAGGCACACACATCAACTACCTATGTGGGACAAAACCATGTGGTTAACAAAAGATCACTAATAAAAATATAAAATACTCAGATTTTATAAAAGAAAAGGCGTAATTTGCATCTCTATCGTGGAGTTTGCATAAATATGTATCATACTTGTTGAGTCGGCCAACTAGTCGACGACTAGTCGGCAAGTCGTTTTACATGACTCCACCTAGCTGATCGACATGAATTTGGAACCAAATAGTCGGGCGACTCGGACGACTAGTCGGCCAGTCGGCCGACTGGGCCGCCTGGGCGGGGCAAGTCAGGGAAAGTCGGCTGCCAAGTCAAGCCCGACAGTTTTTTTTGTAAATTAAAAGGTTTAAAATAACGGAAGAGGACACTGCTCTTGGAGATGAAGATGAAGAAGAAGAAGATGATGAGCCAGAAGATGGATAAGAAGAGCAACAACCATTTGACTTTTAGTTTATTTTCATTAGCAATTTAGCATTTTGAAGTTTATTTGAATTCTGAATTTAAACATTATGCATTTGTGTTTGAATGAAACTTAAATTAGACATGTTTTTATGTCTTTTGGATATTTGTGTTAAGACGATATATTATTATTAAGTTACAGGGCATCCTTGTGTTAATTATTTAGCATGATATCACATTTGAATGCATCTTGCAGCAATTCTAAATTTATACAAGTCTGAATCAACACATGGTATGTCACTCTACACTCTTATTATGCATGTTATATTTGTTTAATCATTCATTTCTGTTATTTATAGTGTCATATATCAATTTAAAACCATAATATATATTTATATATATAATTATATATTATATACATATATATATATATTATTAACCAGAAAAAACATGCGACTAGTTGGCCGACTAGTCGGCCTGGGCGGCCTGGGCGGCCTGGTCGCCCAAGCCAACCGGCCAACCGACTGGCCGACTTGACAAGTATGATATGTATAAAGATGAGCGTTTGTTTTGCATCAGCTTCCTCGGGATACAAAAGACTTGACTCGGACAAGTTTGTATGGTAATACTACTCTGTGACATTCGCACCCAATCATCTAATCTCGTCCTACGTGATTTATGACACGTGAGAAAGACGGCGATTACGCCATTGGATGATGTAATGGTGAAGTGTGTCCTGACTGGTAAGAACTATTTGATCCTACAAGAAGTCGTCGATGAGTTTCATAGGTGCAGCTGTTGTTGGTGGAGACAATCCACCTGAGTTTTTGATGACTCGGCTAGAGGTGATGGTGGCTCAAAACTACCACACCATCAGTAAAGTCCTTCGCAACAAATACTGCAGAGACGCACATATATGTTGGCAGATCCAGTATAAAAGCATTGGGTTTGTTCCTAGGAATGATCTGGAAAGATCCTGACGCATTCGCATGTAACTTCTTGAAGAGTCCCGAGGCAATGTTCAAGATGCACACGCACCTTTACATAGTCTCCTACTTTGAATTCCATGAACCTATTGAATATCCATATAATTTAGATAAAGCAACTATGTGTCAAATCTCAATAAGTAAATCACAAAAGCGTTAGGAAAAAGTTTCAGCAGTGTGGGAACGGCGTGTCATGAGGTAAAGAAAGGAGTTTGTCAAAAGGAGTCTTCCTGGTACATCTATTCACGGTGCTATTGTAGGAAAATTCAATTGTCATTCAATGAACAATGTCAAAGTTTACTCAAATTGTGAATGACAGCCACTGTTTGCCCATGTTGACATTGCGGTCATACACAATGGTGGAAGGGAGACCATGCAGCTTGACAACCTTGTCAAAGAAGAGATAAGCAACGCAGGAGGTGTCAAATGTCTTGCTACCTCGTGACTTCGAAGAGCCAAATTTTGCGGGGAGAAATGTCTGACATTGGTTATCAATAATTTATGATTAATAATACATAGTATATTTTACTTGTTGCACCCAACTTTGGATATTATATTGTACTTCCGTGTGATCGCAGTCTTCGCTACTTAGACAACGACATTGTGCGACCATGCCATGGACCAGTGCCCCATTGGATGATTGCTAGTGTGGGGAGTGAGGATATGTAAAAGTATGTTCTTGATTTTTTTTCCATCATTGACATCTATAACCAGTTAAGATTTTAAAAATTGGGTGATTACGAGTTGTGCTAGCTAAGTCTCTTCTTACTCATGAACTCCATGGATGACAAGGAAAGGGCATGTTACTTAGAAACATTAATACAATTCATGGTAGAGCCCCCAGACCATAGTGGTGGCACATGTGCTATAGCCTATAAGGAAGTAGGTTGACAAAATATTTACTTTTTATATGAATGTATAATAGGAGTTCGATTTCTGATTCCACACTATCAACCTAACGTCCTGGTAGTGGTTGTAAGCATATTTAATGAAGGTCATGTTGAACCCATGGCCATGACTTCTCATGGTCAAATTTTGGATCTAAGAGTGTTGATTATTGAGAGTTGGATGAATGATCATTGGAGTTGGCTAGTGGGAAAAATAAGATGAGAGGCTAATGAAATATATTTTTATTGATAGGCGATAACACTCCTCTCCTATATAAGAAAGGAGGCAAGTAGAAGGAAGCGAAGCTTAACCCTAATGGGCCAAGACAATTGGGCTCATATACCATAATATAATAAATAATGGTGATTCTAACACTCCCCCTCAAGGTGGAGTATGGGTGAAACACATATCCATCTTGAACTTACATGACTCAATTAGATGATGCCAAAAATAAAAATATCACTCTCATACAAGATTTCTCACTCCCCCTAAACATGAATCTCCAACAAACGAATTGATGAGATCACCTTTGAAGCTATGTTCTGCATGCTGGAAATACTTGAGATTTGGGGAAGATCTTCTTAAGTGCATATGGAATGAAGAACGTCACCATTAATCTAGAGCAGACAATTAAAACACCATGACTACGCCATCTTCACTTATAAGACACGTGTGATTTGAATAAACACATCCAACTATGTAGCGGTGGAGGTATCTTCAAACACAGATATGATGAGGTGGTGATGACTACAACTAGATTCACCTAGAGTGTGACGCTCGGGGACTTGATGGGAATGCAAGACATCATCAAGAAAAGCTCAAGTAGATCACTAGAAGAATCATCTTGGCAGATGCAACTTCCAGAAGACATGAAAAATAGCATGGTGAAGATAAAATCTAGATGAATCATCAACCTTGCAAGTGTAGTGTAGTAGGCTTCAAATTGACGAGTTTCTTGAAAAGTAACCATGCATCTTATGAGATGCAGCAGAATCGTCACAGACTAACACTACTGGGAACAAGAGGCTAGGATAAACGCAACAGGCTCTTGTTCAGACGTGTGACGATATCGTAACTGAGATCCTTCAACTTGCATGAAAGTGGTAGCTAACTAAAAGAAGCTAGATGCCAAACCTATGTGCATATCGTAGTATGAACACGAAGAAGCACATTGCCATTGGGAAAGAGATACACCAATGATGCATTGGAAGTGCAAAGAAGCACAATGTCATTCAGAAAGAGATACACCAATGATGCATTGAAAGCACAATGCTTTGTGGGAATGAAGCGCCACAAAGACATCAGAGAGACAGATGTGCTGAAGAACGAGAAGCTCCATGTAGATCTAAATAGCATGGACTAATACATATCATCTCTCTCATACTCCTCCTTCATATATTCTCTCTCCTCACATTCTCTCTCCCCTCTATACCCCCCACCCACACACCAATTACGAAGTGACTGAATAGTTGGTATAGAAAAGAAACAATACCCCCCATACGTGGAAATTGATACACATGTCAGGGGTGGTGTGGGGAAAATTGTCAATGGAGAGGAAGAAAAAATCAGCACGGTGCTCCTTTTTTGGTTTTTGACGAACTAGCACAGGGTCTTTTGTTTTACAATATATCGTAGATATAACCGATAATGTGAGTCAATGAGCTACATAACTCTATTAGACAGATCCGGAAATAAAAATATATGGATCTTTGTGCGAGTATGGATTAGGTCACAAAACAAGATCGATTATAGATCCGACTACTAGTAGGTATATTGTGTATGAGGGGCATTGGGATTAGAATCGGCGGCTGTGGCGACTTGAGGAAGGAGAAACTTGGTGACGTATTGCCTATTGTTCGGCTTGTGTTATGAGAGATTGTGATGCAGCTTTGCTTGATCCAAAGTGACGATATGACGATTTGACCCAACAAATAATCCATTGTCGTTGGTGTCAAACTCATGGATGTGCTAAAGAGAGTTCTGATAGGTGTTGTAGTTGGCGTCAAACTGGTAGGTGTTGCTTTATCCAAATTTATTGTTGTTGGCATCAAAAAGATATTTGTTGGATTTAACCTAATAACTCCAAGTGTTATGAGGTGTGAGTGGGGATCAAGAGATGTTGACTGAAGATGGTCAAGCATACATCGATATGTGATTATCATAATCATGCAAGTTGGCCTCAATAGCAAGAATCAGTACACTATTGGTGGTTGGGATGACAAGTCAGATCTAGATGACAAGCTTAGATATGGAATATTTGGGAACGAAAAGACATGTTTGTCGACCTAGTCACAATATACTCTGACTTTTTGAAGAAGTCGCGTTTAAAATATGAATTTTTCCCTAGACGTATGAAACAGCTGAACAAATCCCAATTCTCGAATACTACATTTCATTCTTGTATTATCCGTGAATTATTCACGTTTAATGGTTTTTCCTATTTTATAAGCTCTTTTCTCGTAAAATACTGATTAAGACTCTTACTTAGTTTGAGTGGATATATATGTGTCAACACATGTGTGTATGTCTGCAACATATGTATATATATATATATATATATATATATGTAATAGCAAGGAATGAGGTATCCAATTTTGATGTCGTTTCGACAGCATGGAAACCGGAATTTTTTGAAATTTCGACAATTTATTTTATAAATGCAACTTCGCTCGTTTCGACGCCAAAATGAACGAATCAATTTATGAAATTTTACAGGGGTGATCTCTACACCTAAATGTATTGTTTTATGCAATAAAATTTTGTGTCGGGGTAGGTTGGGGGGTCCTTCATGTGAGAGGTAAGGGAACTGTCATGTTTCTTGAGGATTTCGATAAAGGGTTCGATGAGAAAATATATGTAATTCTGCAAGTATGAGATATATACATGCACGTACGTATTTGTGTTATAATATCAAATATTGGATATGTAGGGCATCCCCGCACATATTACTTGGGTTGATAGTTTGTTATTGATATTGACTCATAGTCAATCATTTCATTGGTCCCAAGAACACTATTGCAATGTTTTCAAGCTAAATTATTATTTGTTGGTGTGGTTGGCTTCCTAGAACCCTCATTGTCTAATAAAACACTACTAGGATACATGTCGTCCACATTGAAGAAGCTAAAAAAGCCTGCATCGCATAAGTATATAATAAGTTAAATAGCAAATATTAGGGAATGCAATGCAATCATGATATACTATAAGTGCATACTATGTATGAGTACTAAATGGTGAAATAACCCCAATCCCCCTTTACTCCTCTTCAAAAAAGACAATAACAACAAGGGTTACAATTATTGAAATTCCATCAAAATTTTTGAGTTGTGCATAAAAACCTCGAAATCGTCGAAATTTGGAGAAATTCATCGAAATCATCGAAACTTTTATCGAAATTTCGATAAATGCAATCTTGGTAGCATATTCAACAGAATTCGATACAGTCGCATGTTTCGGTACCAGATCCCATCAAAATCAATTTTTTTGGCGAAATTTCATCATTTTCGACGAAACTTCATTCCTTGTGTAATAGTTACAAATATATGTATGCAATGTATATGTACATATATATGTGCAAAACATATGTATACATGCAAGATGTATGCAATATATGTACATGCAAGATGTATGCAATATATGTATATCCTCTGATTTTTTCCCAAATTTGTCTCGAATCGTTGACCGTATTTTTACCGTAAGTTGACCAGTTTTTACCCGAATTTCCGGCATAATTGTTGAATTCCGAATTTTTCAACTCAACTAAACGTGTCTCGAATACTGAATTTGTGACTATGTTAGTCGATATAGACGATGGAGTCGGGGAGGATCCGGGGAAGCGACGACTAGATAGATAAGACTCGAGGAAGGTAGATAAACATAGGTGATGGCCGGGAAGGAAGGTGTTGGTAGATTGGTCAAAAAAAGATTGGATTTTTATGACGAAGGAAAAAGAAAGGAGACGATCATGGAGGCTAGTATATGTCCGGCAGGCGATTAAGCCAAGAAAAGACGGTGGTCGCCCGCAGACAGAGGTTCTTTTTTTGTCTCTCAAGGTTAGGATCGATGTTTTGGTACCATGTGAAAAAATAAGATGGGAGACTAATGAGATACTTTTTCATTGATAGACGGCACAGTCTACTCCTATATATAGGAAAAGAGACAAGTACGAGGAAGCGGAACTTAACCCTAATGGGTCAAAACCACTAGGCACATATAACATAATAAACTAAATAACTATAATTCTAACAGCTAGAATGTCATGTCACCAGGACTGTATTTTTGTATCTATTTTGTTATGATTAACCCTTATTTCAGATATATTCAACATTGGCTAGAGACAACTTTAGATATGGGATGTTATCATGCAAATATTCATGAATGTGTGTCATTTACAAGGATTTATATGATATATTATGTACAATTGTGATCCTTTAAATCTATGCTTAATTGGTTTTGGTAATGTGTGGTTTACATGTTAGCCAAGAATAACTCTTTATACATGAAGCCTCACCTGCTCCGGAGTCCTTCTCTACAGACCTGGCTCCGCCACTGACATTAGCCATGACTAAAATAGAATATTATTTCTTCCTCAATGTGTGATTCATTTCTGAATCTTAACTGACGCTCTAATTTGAGTACTTAAGAAGATCACATCGTCATACAATATAAGAGAAAATAAGAACCACCATCGTCCATTTAAAGGAAAACAAGTTTGCCAGATTTCTGCACGTGAGACTTTGGTCATCAAATATCCTATTTTGACGTTAAAAGCACAATCATTTGTTTCAATATTATTCCATTCTGCCTGGCCTTCCAGAGAAGCAAACTCCATATCTTATATAGAGATACCGAGTATGTCGTCCCGTTCCCCCACTAAATTAACTAATGAGGTAGGATTCCATTCTTCATTAATCCTTCAGCTTACACCCGGCCATCAATCAAATTGTGTGCATGAGACGTTTTCCAATTATTTTGGTTGATGCTATTATTTGTCTTCAGTTCGTAAATAGGTCAAGTAAATAACACAGGAAAAGATAAAAGAGGAATTGAAAGAACTCACCCGCCCGCGGCGTTCCTGAAACTCGTAGAATGCCCTCGAGTCAGAGACCCCGCACTTCTTTCCCACCCGCCGCCGAAACTCCGCAAAGTCAAGGAGATCAGTGCCGATACCCCCTTCGTCGCTCATTATCCTGGCGATGAGCCCGACCACAGGCAGGGAACCGAGTATCTTTGTGGCTAGTCCAGATAACGAGTTCGGGTTGGTTTCCATGTAGGACACCACCGTCAGTCGCCCCCTCTTACGAGGTTTCGGAAGAGAAGAGGAGGTGGAAGCCGCGGCGGTGGAGGAAGTAAGCCGTTGAGGCGGGAGGAAGGGCGACGACAGAGGTGGCTTGAGAGTAACTGTCGCCATGGCCACGGGCTAGGTGGCTGGCTCACTGCTGCCTCCCTAGCTGGATTTGAGGTCAGTGTTATCCGTTGTAAGCGACGAGACGAATGGGTGAGCCGGGCCCGGTTTAGACAAGGTTGACTTGTCAGCCAATCCATGTCCCAGGGCAACATACTTTACATTTCCACGCCTCCGTTTGGGAGAGGACTTAACCCGATTTAAGGGATTGTCTTTCTGTACAAAGATGGGTTGAATCATAGTTCAGGCTAATTTGGCATTACATCCTCATGTTAGTCTCAACACAATTCTGATTATAGGCTTAAGTCAGTTTCTCTTTGAGCAAGATTTGGGATTGAATCTTAATTCAACCCGATTTAAGGGATTGTCTTTATGTACAAAGATGGGTTGAATCATAGTTCAGGCTAATTTGGCATTACATCCTCATGTTAGTCTCAACACAATTCTGATTATAGGCTTAAGTCAGTTTCTCTTTGAGCAAGATTTGGGATTGAATCTTAATTCAGCTAGTGTGGTAGCATACCTTGGTAATATGTGCAAGTAACGAGTACTCATTTGTAATCATTTGTTCATTGTAATATGGGATTGAATCCTGACACCCTACGACATTCTCATTTCCCTTTCTTTTTTTCATGGCTCAGGGATATTGCAATCATTTGTTCCTCCCGTTGTGTTACATATTTGTTGGTGGCTTCCATGGCATTTGTAGCACATTGTGGTTGCCACGATAGTGTGCGAGTTTGCTCTCAACACCTTCGCAAGCAATGAGTAGTATTTGACAACACCAAGGAATTTTCATCCTTCGTCACGTGTATGAGAATCGTAAGATACATTTATTCTCCTCCTTTTCTTTTTTCCATCCTATTGTCACTCTGCATTGTTGTAGCAAGGCACAATTATGTTATATAAACCCTAGCTTGTGATATTATCTTTCCTTGCATATTGTTAATTGACTTGAATTTGGCATTTCAATTTGGAGGAGGACGTCTTCACGTGCAATATTTTCTTCACAATTGTGCTCCTTCCATATATATGGTTGATTTTCTACTATGTGACCTCCTAGTCTCACTCCTCATTATTGTCGAACGTGTTGCACGTGAAGGTGAGGAAGGTGAGTGCACAGTTGTTCGTTGATCCTTAGGTAGATCTTCAATTGTTCATTTTCTTGATATCTTTTATATGATAGTTCAATTTTTTATTCTTGGTGACTTGCTTATGATTTTTTGCATGAACATCAATCCTTGCTTGGTCTTGCTTCCGTATGTGGTCCGTGGAATGTTGATGCTTCTAGGTGTGCAGTTGTTGCTTCATGTTTGCACATGTACCACAAGCAACAACTATGTACTACTACTTAGTACTTACGTGGTTATTTATATTTAGTATTGATTTAGTTGAGGCCATATACACCATTTCAATTACTTGGCTTGCCATGCTAAATTATTGGGAATAGTGTGTAGTTTTAGTATGATATTTTTGTCCTTTATGTGAGACTTGTACGTCAAGACTATAGGATTTTATCTTGGTCTGGGCGGGTGAGGTGGAACGTAAGGGCAAGGGATTTCTTATTATGAAAGTGTGAGATTTGACCCTAGATTCATCATGCTTAATTTCCATCTGAACAATTGGTTGCTTTGTTGTTTTTCCATAAAATCACCTTCAATTTACTTCTTCAACCATTTTGTGAAATTATATGTGTATTAGTATCATCATGGCACACTATTCAAAAATCAACACAATAGGTGCTACCAATTATTTCTTATTTTTTAATTAAACATAGTGAATGCAAAATATATTATGACCAAGAACGAGTTTCGAGTTTTTTTAACTATAGTGAATAATATTGCCCATTGATGACACCCCATTTATTTTTTCTCGTGCATCTAGTTGTCTATTGCACTTGTCTTTTAAACAAGGATTTGTTATTATTGAAATTTATTATTGACGTTGATAATAGTTGACGGTGCTCATCCATTCATTATCATGACATACTCCCACATATGTTTATTTTGGGTTAGGGTACATAAACGCCCATATTATGTGATATGTTTTTCCTTGAGGATTTTTCACCCGCGTTTCTAGTCGATAATATTTTGTATTCAACATGTTTTGTTTGAGAATACTTTTTTTCCATGAATTGACATTCATATGCTACCCCCTATCAATTCAACCTTTTTATCTTCCTCATGCAATTACATTCATGTGTTGGCCCCAGAATCCCTAAATTTGGTGTTGGGTATATGAACTTTGGACCCTAAGTTTAAAAGCTTGTCTGTTATTTTTCATTTTGCTTTTTTAGAACATTATTTGTGGTCTTTGGTGTGTGTGTGCTTTGAATGTTAATATATGTGTGCTTTTGGTTTTGATATGTGTGGACTATAATGTTGTTGTTTTCAATCATTTTCTAGTCTTATACATGTTCATCCCTTTCTCAATTCATGTGAATTCTAAGTGCAATATTCTGAGGTAAATGTTGTCAGAGATGTCTACTTGTTTTCTATGCTTTTGGTATTCCTTCTTTGGCTTTTGGTATTGGTCTTGTATAAATGATCTAATGTTATTATATTACAGAACACGTTAGTTTTCAGTTTGTCGATTCTTATTGTAAGCACTCGGCCCCACTGCCCAAGGCTTTATTAGAGTTTCAAGAATGACGACTGGCCCCATATACCACCATTAGCCTTAACTGCACACTTTGTCCTCACTCACACGCAAGCTTGGATAAACTTTCTGACTGGTCACCCATCCTAGTAAGCACGCTTAGCCACAAAGTTTTTTAGTGATGGACTCCGTAAAAAGGAGGTCCACCTTGGTGGTATGAGTAGTCTACTCATTCCCTTTAAAATCATTTTATCCCATGCCTCAAATCATAGGACATCACAATCTCCCCCACTTAGACTATTGACGTCCTCGTCAAGGCTCAACTATATGGCCTCATAATATATCCCCATTTCAATGTAGACCCAACATGGTCATGTACACCCAGATCCTGATTACAGCTACCAGCATAAGGGTAGCTCCATCACCATGGATAGCCCTTTTCAACATTCTTGGACTGTACGACTCAAAGACTGGCATGCCAGGGGCCTATGTGGGGCCCACCTACTGGAGGGGAAGTGGCTCTGATATCATTTGTAAATATTGGGGTTCACTGCCCAAGGCTCTAGTAGAGTTTCAGGAATGACGACTAGCCCCACATACCAACACTAATCTTAACTACCCACTTTGTCCTTACTCACACGCAAGTCAGGATAAACTTCTCGACTGGTCACCCATCCTAGTACTACTCTAGGCTGAGCACACTTAACCATAAAGTTATTTAGTGATGGGCTCCCTGAAAAGGAGGTGCACCTTGGTGATATGGATAGTTTAATCATTCTTTTTAGGATAATTTTATCCCATGCCTCAAATCATGGGACATTACACCTATAGACATCCTAATTAACAATCAATGATCTCATGCTATGATTTGCACATCAGTTAATGGTGTTGCAGTTGATTTGGTTCAACTTAATGCGGTTAGCCCAAAAAAATTTATTTTTGGGATTTACTACATTTTCACATCACATGATTTTTTTTAGGTTTATTCATATCTTATATAATATTGATTACATTATTCATATGCATGATTTATTTTCAGTATTATTGGATAATGTACTACACTAGTTTTTAGTTTATCAATTCAGATGTTGGTCCTAATCCATACTCCTACTATGATCTAATTCCATTATGTATACATCATATGCTTTTGTTGTATTGGATTCATTTCAAAGCCAAGATTTTGTTGAAATTGACCCTAGACTAGAGTTTATGACACACACTTGGTGGCCATATCTTATAATAATGCAATCCATTATGTATAGTGTCTGATATATTACCTTGAATGCATCTAATTATAGAAAAATATGGATAATTATATTTCTATATCACTTATGTATGTCATGATTGTTTGAAACATGGTTCATTACTAAGTAAAGTTTCAATATGACTCCTTCATTCTAGCTAAATAGCAAGAACTAATTTAACATGTGGAAAATATGCAGTGTGTGTCATACAAAACCCAAAAGAGCACCAAAAACTATACTAGTCAAAACTCTCCAACAAGTATGAATGTCTCCCAAAAAAGTCTCAGCCTAATAACACTGCAAACATAAATGAACACCATAATTTTGCAGCTTTTCAAATAGAATTAGACTAGAGGAGTATTGCAACCAGATTCAACTCTCCACCACTAACATCCAAATATAATTAGATCAGAATCATACTGTATCCAGACAAGAACCATGCCATTCATACTGCTAGATGAATAGAATCAAACTGTATCTAGACTCAATCATGCAATTTTTTCTGCTATCTGGACATAATCTAAATTGGTATTAGACAGGGTTTCCAAAAGAAACTGAGTTCAATCTGTATTGGTTAACTCCATCCCCCCTAACCAACTTAATCTAGTAGCAGGACCCCAGTCTAATGCCAAATGGAGACCAAGGGTGAAAATAAATGAATTGTGTTTAGTATATTAGTTTTTTTGTATATTGGTATGTCAAATGAGTAAAATTAATAGATAGGAACTGAGATGTATGGGATTTATGTTGGTATGTATGCCCTGAGAGACAATCATGGGATGATTGGTGGGATACATTAAGATTGATTTGATAAACATCAAAGGCAAGCTTCCAATTCTTTCTGGTTTAGTCATATGAGATAATGATAGAACAGATTGAATGTCTAGAGAATGACAATACTTAATGACGTATGCTTTCAGGTTGAGGACCTAAATGATGAGATCATACAGATGCTAAGAGTTTGTACATTCTTATTATGTCCCTAGCCAGATGTCATTATGGAAGGTAGATAGACAGCAATGACACACAAGACTAGATTGTGGTGTTGGTTGATGACAGAATCTTGTTAGTAATGTTATGGAGATATCAAACCAAACACATAGGTACTTGTTAGAGAACAAGTGTACCGAGCAGACCCACCGTGAGTTTGACACATGGAACCATGACATGGTAGTCAAGTCAGTTCTCACAGTGATGGTGGTGAGTGTGATTCTTTGACCTGAAATCACTACACTCAACACATGTCGTTGGGTACACTTTGACATCATCAAACACAGTCCTGAAACATAGGTTGTTATAAAGGTGATGATTGGGTGGCTTTAACAAATGGGGCTTTTAAGGGGTGAGTGATAGATATGGGATTTGTCCCTCCTGAGAGAGTTTGATATCCATGGCCACTTGATGAGTAGGATTGATATAGGTGTGTGCACGCATGTGTAAATCAATATGTGATATTGATGTCACACATATCTCCTCCAATCTACTCTGAGATCAAGAAAGTGAATGAATGTTGACAGGATGACTATTCCGTGCCTTGAGTTCATTTGGGATATCAATGACAAATGAATTATACATTCGCTGGAACACCATTTACGGATTGTAGGATTGAAAATTGTTCTCCAACTTTCTATTTCACTTGGGTAGCACTGATGTGTGACTAGGCACCACTCTTTGCTTGTGAAGTCATAAGTGTTATGGACTTTCACTGCCAACATGAAATGGGCCTGTAGGGTCACACACATAGGATTTAAACTGGAAGATGAGTTTATCCACAAATGATGTTTAGATTGATTACTAAAGGAATTTAGTAGTTAAATTAAACACTCAATTAATTGATAGCTCAAAATCATAGTGTCCAAGGTGTTGGACCAGATGATTAAGAGTATCGGATTGATTGAAACTACAATTGACTGATTTTGCACAGTCTACACTCCCAGCTGATCGGCTCATATGATGAACTGATCGGCTCAGGTTGCTGAACCGACCGGCTCATGAGATGAACCGATCGGCTCAGGACAGGTTGAACCGATCATCTCAACTGGTCCAAACGAGTGAGTTGGGAAAGTCAGGTTGGCAAGATATTTCTCTTCGTTTCACTTGTCCAATTTGATTGGAATAAGGATTGGTATTTGAATCAATTCGAAACAAAAAGAGGAAAAGTCAATCGGGAACTGATCAGGACCACGAACCGATCATCTCATGCTTTAAGCGATCAGATCAGATGTCCCAACCGATCGGTTCAGGTGTGAACCGATCGGCTCAGGTCCCCAACCGACCGTTTCATGCTTGAAACGATCGGTTCAGCTGGCACAGTTGATTGTTTTGTGGAAAATCTCGAATCCTTCTACTCCTGCTTTAATCCCGCATTGCCCGGGGTAGAGAACATTGTCCCATGACCCTCCTATATATAGGGGTATTGAGGGCTTCTCAAAGTACAACACAGAATACTAGTTGCTCTATAAAGTTGTCGTTCTCTCTAGTTGTGGTAACCAGGAGAGCCCGAGCAAGTGTTACCTGATAAGGGAGGCACAACAAGGGAAAGACAACTGCAGAAAAGCGATTGGTGGCAGGAGAGTGTGTCGGTGACTAGTACACCGATAGGAGGGTACGACTCCTTCCGGTGCCTTGTGCGACAAGGCGATCGGAGTTCCAGGTGGTCCGTGTGGACTACTACAGAGGCGGGAGACTTCTGCCGCTCGGAGGACAGTTGTCAATCCCGACAGTCCCGGTGAGACCAGGAGCTGCACAG
Organism: Alisma plantago-aquatica; assembly: GCA_963693085.1. Taxonomy (NCBI): domain Eukaryota; kingdom Viridiplantae; phylum Streptophyta; class Magnoliopsida; order Alismatales; family Alismataceae; genus Alisma; species Alisma plantago-aquatica. The sequence goes on along the minus strand of OY856409.1, from coordinate 143,977,265 downwards.
ACACCGTCCAAGTTTGGAGGTGAAGACCGCGCAATCTGTGAGGTAACGTCACCGAGCAAGCCTCGGGATAAGGTATGTCTCTACAAACCATCCTTCCTATTGTATAGACGTTGACGTGATTCCTTTATACTGGGTTTGGGGAGAAGAAAATTTTTGTTTCCGCTACCTTCTCTGCCTCCCTATAAAACCCAACAGTGGTATCAGAGCCACATCAACTGTTCTATACTTTAGAATTATCGATATGATCGATTTTGGTTTGTCGCCTTTATTTATTGCATACAATGCGAATAAAATTGGTTTTATACATGTCCAATCCTAAATCCACAAATCCCAATATACATATATGATAAGTAATATAAATGCACTCGATACGTGTCGCCCTTAAACGAGTTTTGTGGTGGATGTATAATGTGGTTATGTCCAATAAACCCTATGTATGTGTGCTTGGTTGAATGTGGTTGCTTGCATCTCAGTCTGCGCACTGATTCCCTATCTCTTATTCCTAATGTAACTCGAGATAACTTGAGATTTCTTTCCTACCTTTGCTCCCCCCAATTGTAACTCGGGGTTTCTCAATTCAAATGTAAATAGGATAGAACTTTTATTTCCTGTTATGTCAAAGAACGGTAGACAATCTGACGACAACTGAGACGATCGGTTCAAGGCATGAATCGATCGGTTGGTGTTCTAGACGACCGGATCAAGGAGCAAAACGAGCAGGTGGCGACTTGAGGAGATGCACGACGACCAATGAACCGATTGGCTGGAGGCGCCAGTCGATCGACTTGTGGCACTCAACCGACTGGCCTGATGGTGAGCCGATCAATCATGGAGATGAGTTGATCAAACCCAGAACGGCAAAGCACAGAGTTCATCTTGTACAGGTTGCATGTGATGTAGACCTAGATGACCGTGATTCCTCTTGGCTCGAGGAATCACATTAGGATGGCCATAATCATCGCTTTTATCATTTCGCATGTTTTCTATGGGATATAACATGTATATGATACATACTATATATTGTGGTGATTGGATATGTATATGTACCTATAAAACCAAATCCCTCATTAAATATTAAAGTTTTAGATGCCTTCCAAATGCGACACAAGTGAAAATCTTGATCGGCCAAGTGTGGGCACGCCCTAGCGTGGTGCCCGTCTATCTCGTGGAAGCGTGAAGGATGGATATGTGGGTTTGCCCTAGCAGGGTGCATATTCATCGTGTTGGCTTTGGGTCAGACTTAACAAGGTGACCTAGATAGGATCTAGCACCCTGAGGCATGGTGGTGATCATGGCAAGGAGTTGCATATGACATCTTTCAAGAGTTGCATATGATGCAATTGGAAAAAGTTGCCTACCTGGAAGATCTAAGTTGTGTGTGACAGCCCTAGCTGGTCCATGACTCAGAGGATTTTAGGATCTTGACCCACTAGAAGATTGTACGTTGCAATCTTCCGAATTGATGGTGAGGGCTATCAATTTGAACAAAAATAGTGGGAGCGATAATTAATTAAAGTCATAATTATATCGTCAAACTTTCAAATCAATCAAATAAGTCAAAATTGAGATTTGGACTAAATTGCATATATTTCCTTTTGTAGTACAAATGACAACAAACAACAATCACTTTTTGTTGCGATCGGTCCTTGAAAAGGACAAGCTGAATGGGACTAACTTCCATGACTGGTTTAGGACATTGAGAATTGTTCTCACTCAAGAGCAAAAGCTCTATGTCCTGGATACTCCAACTCCAGAGGAACCTGCTCCTACCGCACCAAAGGCAGAAAGGGATGCTTATAAGAAGCATTCTGAAGATGCCATTGATGCAAAGTGCTTGATGTTGTGCTCCATGAACCATGAGTTGCAGAGACAACATGAGAACATGGGTGTCATTGAGATGATTCAGCATCTCAAGAACATGTATGAAGATCAAGCAAGGCAAGAGAGATATGATGTCTCTAGGGCGCTGTTCAAGTGTGTCATGACAGAAGGAGATCCAGTTGGTCCTCACAAGCTCAAAATGATTGGGTATGTAGAGAACCTGACAATACTGGGATTTCCCCTGAGCCAAGAGTTGGCTACTGATGTGATATTGCAATCATTGCCAGAATTCTACAGTTAGTTTGTGATGAACTACAACATGAACAACTTTGAAAGGCCATTGACAGAGTTGTTAGGCACGTTGAGGACAATCGAGGCATAGATGAAGAAGGACAAGCCTAAGTATGTGATGATGATCACCAACAAGAAAGGCAAGTCCAAGCGCAAGGGCAAGGGCAAGGCTAAGAAAGGTTCTGATGCTAGCCAGCAACCCAAGTCGTCTTCAACTCTCAAGGCCAAGGGAGGCGTGACCAAGAGAGGCGGTTGCCACCATTGTCAAAAGCTAAGACATTGGAAAAGGAATTGTCCCCTCTATCTGGAAGAACTAAAGAAGAAGGAGGCGACAGACGTCTCCACCTGAAGGTGTCATGAAATAAACTTATAACACTTTTGAAGTATATGATACCAAGATATAAAGTGTAAAGCACCCAATAAATAGGGCAAGTGTTGCCACCATAGATAAGAGTATTTTAGTTTATTTTCAGCCTTGAAGGCATGTAATAGAGTTATGAACTGCTATTTCATATTTGCCAATGGATAGAAACACCTTAATTTTTGCATATTGTATGACAATGATGACAATTAATAAAGTTGATGTTTCAATCTTTGTGGCAATGCCCTGCTTATCTTGTGGTACTTGGCATGCATTAGATAAAATGATACCTAAAAGTTATTGATAACTCAACCAATCAAATTATCATAAATCATGAGAAATTCATTTCTAGATTCCATATGATGGATAAGTCTAGACTCTTTTTGGTTAGAGAACCAGTGAGAGATATGAATCTCTTGGACATGATCAATCTTCACTAGTCATAGTGGGAGATTGATTATCATATTAGGTATAATACAAGTGATGAATTTACATACCTATTAGAGTTAATGCTAATACTTCAAGTGGTGTTCAGAGAAATACCAATATGAATATCTTGAAGTGTTCAAGAATATCATAGATGAAGTATGAATTTGGTAAAGTGTTAATTCTTAATGAGATCAATGAATGAAATACTTGAACCACATGTTTGAGATCCTTATGAGTGATTATGATAGTGTATCATAGTAAACTCATGAATAAGGCATGGTGATGTCTTAAAAAAAATGGGAGTCATACTCTAAGGAGTTAGAGGATGATTATCAAATAACTAAGTTGTTCTTAAATAAAGAATACCCTACACTAATAAAGGACATTAAGAATAAAAAAGGGTTGTGAGTTCTTATATCCTTGACAGATACACCTTGATTATCTATGTGATGAGTTGGTCATGTGATGAATCAACTATCTAGATGAATATGAGGAACCAGATTTTGAGTTATGGTTTATGACCATTACATCCTAAATGACTTCCATGTGAACCATAAGGTATGACCTTGATGGTAGCACCTATTGGGATGAAATCCATAAGTGTGAATGAGTCTTAAGTGTTAAGACACATAGATGACATTTTGAGAAGGATGATGCTTGTTGATTGCAACTTAATGACTAAGTGATTTGGCATATGGATACTAAAACCGCATTCCCATAAGGAATAAAATGAGGATGTGTACGTGACACAACCTATAAGGTTTATGAATCCATTAATGCAAATGAAGTCTATAAGTTACAATAGACTAATCAATGTGATTGATTGAGTACAAGCAACTCAAAACTGTGATCTTTACTTTGATAATATAGTCAAAGGGTTTGACTGATATGTCAAAGATAAAGAAGGGATCTGTGATTTAGTGGGAGCATATTCACATTCCACATGTTGAAGGAAATGTTCTAGAATGTAAATCCAAAGTGGAAATTATCTTTAGGGAAGATAGAGACCTTTCCTATATGATAGGAATAGAGATCTATAGATAGTTCTCGAAAACCTCTTGACCTGAAAAGAGAAAGCATACATTGGAAATCTATACTGAAGGGTTCAATGTGCACAGATTCAGTGGGAGAAAACTTATCCATGTTACATGGAGTTAGTATCCCATAGCCAAGTGTCCAATTCTTATGAAGAATGGAAACGCTAAGAATAGATAAGGATCTATCATGTATGTAAGTATCCCATTATCTTGCATGTATGGACATAGGAAGAATAAAATGCATTCATCAACTTGTATGTAAGACATGACAATATGATCCTGTTAACTCGTATGTGGGACATGATGAGTGGATGTCTGTCTAGTTCGAGTAAAGGTTACTGGAGTACCATAAGAACTTAATAAGTACTTGAGAAGTACTGGTTCTATGGAAATAAGGAAGGGTTCACTGTAAAGAGTTACACTAATACGAACTTCTAAAAAGGACAGAAAATTAATCGCAAAATATATATGGGATATATAAAAGTGAATGTTTGTTGATAAATGGAAACGTTCCAATAAAGTTGTTTAAAAGGAAAAGTTGTGTATCTGTGTGTTAGAGAACATTAGTGGATGCTATATGGATCTGGAAGTTCATGAGATGAACTTATAGATATTTTGATCTTTGATGACAAGTAAGGAGTACTTGGTCATGCAATGTGGCTAAAGGTTAGCAAAGGAATACCAGATCGCATATTACGACAACTCAATCTCATACGTGTGACGTACAGTGAAGAGATGAGAGACATGCAGTTAATACTGACTTTGGCAAGGTGTTTCCATAACTCACTGCATAAGCACTAGAGCATAGTAACATGTGTGACATGTTTAAAGATCACTAAGAATATGATTCAAGGGTGATTGGCTCACAGTGCAAGTGGGAGTCTGTTGGTATGTATGCCCTGAGAGCCAATCATGGGATGATTGGTGGGATACATTAAGATTGATTTGATAAACATCAAAGGCAAGCTTCCAATTCTTTCTGGTTCAGTCATATAAGATAATGATAGAACAGATTGAATGTCTAGAGAATGACAATACTCAATGACGTATGCTTTTAGGTTGAGGACTTGAACGATGAGATCATACAGATGCTAAGAGTTTGTACATTCTTATTATGTCCCTAGTCGGATGTCATTGTGGAAGGTAGATAGACAACAATGACACACAAGACTAGATTGTGGTGTTGGTTGATGACAGAATATCATTAGTCATGATATGGAGATATCAAACCAAACACATAGGTACTTGTTAGAGAACAAGTGTACCAGACAGACCCACCATGAGTTTGACACATGGAACCATGACATGGTAGTCACAGTCAGTTCTCACAGTGATGGTGGTGAGTGTGATTCTTTGACCTGAAATCACTACACTTAACACATGTCGTTGAGTACACTTTGACATCATCAAACACAGTCCTGAAACATGGGTTGTTATAAAGGTGATGATTGGGTGTCTTTGACACATGGGGCTTTTGATGGGTGATTGATAGATATGGGATTTGTCCCTCCTGAGAGAGTTTGATATCCATGGCCACTTGATGAGTAGGATTGAGATAGGCGTGCACACGCATGTGTAAATCAGTATGTGATATTGATGTCACACATATCTCCTCCAATCTACTCTGAGATCAAGAAAGTGAATGAATGTTGACAGGATGACTGTTCCATGCCTTGAGTTCATTCGGGATATCAGTGACAAAGGAATTATACATTCGCTGGAATACCATTTACATATTATAGGATTGAAAGTTGTTCTCCAACTTTCTATTTCACTTGGGTAGCACTGATGTGCGACTAGGCACCGCTCTTTGCTTGTGAAGTCATAAGTGTTATGGACTTTCACTGCCAACATGAAATGGGCATGCAGGGTCACACACATAAGATTTAACCTGGAAGAGGAGTTTATCCACAAATGATGTTTAGATTGATTACTAAAGGAGTTTAGTAGTTCAATTAAACACTCAATTGATTGATAGCTCAAAATCATAGTGTCCAAGGTGTTGGATCAGATGATTAAGAGTATCAGATTGATTGAAACTACAATTGACTGATTTTGCATAGTCTGCACTCCCAACCGATCGGCTCATATGATGAACTCATGATCGACTCAGGATACTGAATCGATTGGCTCATGAGATGAACCGATCGGCTCAAGACAGGTTGAACCGACCGATTTAAGGGTTGAACCGATCAGCTCAACTAGTCCAAACGAGCGAGTTGGGAAAGTCAGGTTGGTAAGATATTTCTCTTCGTTTCACTTGTCCAATTTGATTGGAACAAGGATTGATATTTGAATCAATTCCAAACAAAAAGAGGAAAAGTCAATCGGGAACTGATCAGGACCACGAACTGATCGACTCAGATGTCCCAACTGATTGGTTTAGGTGTGAACCGATCGGCTCAGGTCCCCAACTGACCGTTTCATGCTTGAAACAATCGGTTCAACTGGCACAGTTGGTTGTTTTGTGGAAAATCTCAAACCCTTCTACTCCTGCTTTAATCCCGCATTGTCCGGGGTAGAGAACCCTATCCCATGACCCTCCTATATATAGGGGTATTGGGGGCTTCTCAAAGTACAACACAGAATACCAGTTTCTCTGTAAATTTTTCGTTCTCTCTGGTTGTGGTAACCAGGAGAGCCCGAGCAAGTGCTACCTGACAAGGGAGGCACAACAAGGGAAAGACAAATGTAGAAAAGCGACTGGTGGCAAGAGAGTATGTCGGTGACTTGTACACCGATAGGAGGGTACGACTCCTTTCGGTGCCTTGTGTGACAAGGTGATCGGAGTTCCAGGTGGTCTGTGTGGACTACTATAGAGGCAGGAGACTTCTACCGCTCAGAGGACAGCTATCAATCCCGACAGTCCCGGTGAGACCAGGAGCTGCACAGACACCGTCCTAGACCGGAGGTGAAGACTGCACAAGCCACGAGGTAATGTCGCTGAGCAAGCTTCGGGACAATGTATGTCTCTACAAACCATCCTTCCTATTATATAGACGTTGACGCGATTCCTTTATACTGGGTTCGGGGAGAAGAAAATTTTTGTTTTTGCTGCCTTCTCTGCCTCCCTATAAAACCCAACACTTTAAATGGCCAACATTTCGTTGGTATGGCAAGCATTTCTTGATTTTTCTCTTTTATTTGGGTTCCATATTTTATACAAAAATGAATTATGTTAAAAGAAAAATAGTACCTAAACTACATATGACCACACACCCTTTTGTCATAGTACAAATAATGCCAATCATAGTTGACAACTAATGTGTTGCAAAATAGGTAGTTGGTATTGCTTTCACCTAGGCTAATAGAAAACATGGTGTCAATCAATGAGTTTTTGTTGTGAATTTGTTTGGCATCCAACCAAATAGGACCTTAGCAGTGGAAATGACACTTGATTCTAGAGAGGGTGGCAAACGAAAGAGAGAACATTCTGCATGACAACGACAATTACCAACATTATGGATGAAATCAAAATGACACCCATGCTAGCGGGAGCCATCTAAGGGGGAATAATATTTATGGTAGATGACACAAGACTACCATCCACAATAGAGAGAAGGATCACTTGGTTGTCAAAAGTGGGATTAGATTTACTATTTGTGGGTATGTGAGGAAGAAACATTTACTCTAAACATAACAATGGTATTAAGTGAATCGGATGCAAGAGCCAATGACAACTATGGGCATGAAATTTCCTTCATTCTTTGCAATGACTAAAAGAGAAATTGCCTCCATTGAAGAATCAATGCTTACAGTTACATCTAAATCTTTTAGAGATGCAGTTGTCAGGCCCTAATCATTGAAACACCAAAAATTTGTGGGCCTGAATGATGTGTTTATAGGGAAATGTATATTTTATTTGACATTATATGACTGTATAAGCCTAATGTGGAAACACATCAGGAGATAGAGTGAATATGAACTTAGTCTTAATCATTTTACAATTCAATTATCATGTAAGGATGATTGTTTGAATGCTTTAACTTGTGGCTCATGGTCATTTGATGAATTCATAATCATCTCATTTAATTGCATGTTTCATATTAGATTCATTAGTTTTGCATGCTTGTTTTCCCAGTTCTTGCATATATTAATTTACATTGCTTTTGTCAATACATTTAGGTTTTTAACAGAATTTCTCACTCCAATATAGGAGAATCACAAGAGATAACCCAAGAGAATCTCCATAATCCATTTCCCTCTCATATCCCACAACTTGGGGGAGATTCAAATGCTAAATAGAGGACCTACACTAAAGCATAAATATATTCAGGTGATTGGATTCCATCAGTTGCCCGATTGAGCCATAACAGAACAAGCCCCCTTACACTGCAGATGAGATGCTTGACTCACTTGTTGATTTAGTCAGTCAATTTGAGCAAAAACCCATAGGAGAATCTAAAGTATTCAACACACTACAAGTCGACCAACTCATCCAATGAGTCGTCCAACCAACTTGGGGCACACTTTTCCCACTTGAAGTCCATCCAACCAATTCGCAAGTTGATCGGCAAATGTAGGAGTTCTTCAGTGACACTCATAGGCATCCAATCTCCTATCCTATCTAGTGGGTTGACCGTCTGGGACTCCAATTCAAGGCATGTGAGACATTAGCAATTAGTCGACCAATTGGAGTACCCAGTCGTCTGCCCACTCAAGTGACTAGTATGACACAACATTTGAAGAAAATAAGTTATTGTCTCATCCAAACTTAGATTTTGTGGGATAGGTGCATCCAAAGAAAAACATGCCCTACTACAAAGGCATCATCTCCTCTTGATTATAAACACGTTAGGAGCAAGGAACAAAGAAGAAGAAGAGTACGACTATCCTACGTGTGAATATATGTTGGATCTTGGTGCTTGAAAAGGCATTTTCTCTGTCATCATAAACCACCAGCTACATCCATCTACATATCAGTGACACAACTTCTTTCTTCTTCCTTTTCTCTTATATTCGGTCCATGGACATGAGTAAGTAGTTTTCTCGTTGGGGCATGGGGAGTATCCCAATTACCTGTATTTCTTCTAGTTGTTATCAAACTTGTTATTTTTGTTTAATTAATTATTTTCCATTTGCTATATGCTTGTTTCGTAGATGGATCACTCACTTTGCATGTCTAATAAAATTCTAGATATACATGCCATGAATCTTGGATTAGAATATTGAATGGATACATAGAAATCCAGATAAGATCACAAAACTTATTAGTATGTATGCCCAGAGAGTCAATCATATGATGATTGTAATGGCATATCTTATAAATGATTTGATTAATAATAGAGGAAATCTTCATATGTATGTTTGTTCAGTTATGAGATAATGGTACAACATGATAGATGTCTAAATATTATGTTACTCAATGACATGTCTTCAGGTTGAGGACCTAAATAGTGATATCATATGAATCACAAGAGTACATGCATTCTTGTTATGTACCTAGTCAGATGTTATTGTGGAAGCTAATAGACAACAATAACATATAAGACTAGAGTGTGTGTTGGTTGATGACATAATCTCACTAGTCATGATATGTAATATCAAACCAAACATACTCACTAGTACAGAAATGGGTTATAACGTCCCTATGTGTAGGGTCAGTTTTTCCAAATAACTGACCTTATATGTCTAAAAAAAATGCGGGCACCACTTAAGACCTCTTGGGTCGGTTTTCTTAAAAAAACCGACCTTGTAGTGTAACTCTATAGAGTCAGTTTTCCAAATAACTGACATTATATGTTTATAAAAAATGCGGGCATCACTTAAGACCTCTTGGGTCACTTTTCTTAAAACAACCGACCTTGTAGTGTATCTCTATAGGGTCGGTTTTCCAAATAACCGACCTTATATGTCTATAAAAAATGCGGGCACCACTGAAGACCTCTTGGGTCACTTTTCTTAAAATAACCGAACTTGTAGTGCATCTCTATAGCGTCGGTTTTTATAAAATAAGCGACCTTATATACAATTGGTTTAGAAAGTCAATTACAAGTTTCCCGCAACAAAAATTTGCTTGATTTTGGCTTCACGCCTCGATCTATAGGGTCAGTTTTTCCTTATAACCGATCTTAAAGGGCTTCTCGGTCGACAAATTCGTCGACCGAATAAGAGCTAGATTTCACGTATACGAGCACCTTTAGGGTCGGTTTTTCCTTATAAACGACCCTAAAGTCCTCTTCGGTTCAACACCTCTAAGGTCGGTTTTTCCTTTAAAACCGACCCTAAAGGCTCCTCGATCGACAAATTCGTCAACCGATATCAATTCTGGATCCAGTTTAGTTCACGCATGTATAAGCACCTCTAGCGTCGGATTTGTACTTATAACCGACCTTAGAGCTTTCCTCGGTCGACGAATACCTCGACCGATAATCTCGATCGACAAATTCGACGACCGATAAGGAGTCAGATTTCAAGTGTATAAGCAACTTTTAGGGTCGTTTTTTTTACTTATAACCGACCTTAGAAGTCTATTCGGTCGACAATATTGTCGACCGAGATGAATTTTGGTTCCAATTTAGTTCACGCTTGTGAAAAACTAAACTGGATCCTAAGTTTATCTCGGTCGACAATATTGTCGACCGAATTGGACTTTAGGGTCGGTTATAAGCAAAAAACCGACCCTAAAGGTACTTATACGAAGGAAATCTGGCTGTTTCTCGGTCGATGAATTTGTCGACTGAGATAGAGCCAGATTCATTCATATAAGCTCCTGTAGCGTCGGTTTTTCTTTATAACCGACCCTAGAGGGATTTTTGGTCGACAATATTGTCGACCGAGATAAACTTAGGATCCAGTTTAGTATTTCACACACGAATAAGTACCTCTAGGGTCGGTTTTAAGGAAAAAACTGACCCTAGAGGTACTTATACGAAGGAAATCTGGCTCTTTTTCGGTCGACGAATTGTTCGACCGAGACAACATCGGTCGATGAATTGTTCGACCGAGGCTAACCCTCTGAACCTCCATTTGCTTGAATTAAAAAGGCAATATTCTGATTAAAATATAAATTAAAAAAAATCGTAACGGCTAGAAAATCGACCGTCGTAATGGCTAGAAAATCGACCGTCGTAACGGCTAGTTCGATCGACCGTTGGCCGACCGGGAGACGACCGTTGCGGGCGTCGGTCGACAATTTGTCAACCGAAATGGGCTTTGTTTTGCTATAAATAGCACCCAAAACGATCCATTTCTTCAGACCTTCACATTCTCACTTCTCTAGCTCCTCTCTAGTATATTCTTGTGAAAATCTGTAGCTTCTCTACATCCAATTCCTGCTTGCTACTTCTCCACTTCAAAGCAACGAAATGGCTTCATCATCTACGCGTGGAAAGAAGCAAGTTGCAGGTAGGAAAGGAAGGACAGTCTCTCCAACGCTGCCGTTCATCAACGACGTCCCCTTCAACGACGCAGCTGCATGCGACCGCTACCTCAGGCTCTCCTCAAGAACTCCTCTTCCACGACGGCCAGTCGACGTCATGGACTTCCACAACATTTTCAATTTGGAGGAACTCTTTGAGGTGTAACATTTGACTGATTTTCTAAATCCCTCCTTCCATTCCTACTCCTCCAAAGTAGTTAATGAATTCTATGCCAATTTAACCCCACATCCTGACCATGATTCCTTCTCCTCTATGGTTGGTGGGTATGGATTCCATTTTACTGAGGAGGGTATTCTTGATATGCTTGACATAGACATAGAAGAATATAAAGATTTTCTTGATCTCACCACAGGAAATCCACTCAACAAACTCTCCTAAGATGACACTACAACTAGCCTTAGTGATGTCAAAAGAGCCATCTTTCAATCAAATACGACTTGTCATGAAGATAGGGGTACCTATTATGCCATAAATTTAAAACTTGAAGCTAGGATCATAAATCTTGTTGTTGCCACCAATATCCATCCTAGAGCAAACAAATCTGAAGTACCCACCTTTCGTATGTACCTTATCTATGCCATTCTCAAAGGTATTCCCATAAACTTTATTCATATCATCCTTAAGAATATGCTTGAGTTTTCTGGAAATCCACCTTATGCTGACTTTGTATGCCAAATAACTCAAAATTTTCTTAAGAAGAATATTGAGGACGACTTATGTTACACATGGGATAGAAAACCCCAAAAGATAAGTAAAAATATGGTGGAAAAGATGGGAATCGACTTTGGCCACAAAAGGGCTAGGACTGAAGGGGAGACATTCACCCAAGACATACCTCCACCACCTCCTCCTACCAACCTACCCCATGATCCTAATACAAACACCTTGACATACATTGCTGGATCCCAATATCACCTAAGTAGGCAATTGGATTATAATCACCATGCCATGACTTATTTAAACCAAAGGATGCAAACTCTCTCTCCTAACCAACCTGATGAATATCCCTATTCCTTTAATCCTGGCATGATAAATCCATACAATCCTTCCTACAACTACTATCAAATTCCACCTCCACCATCTCCTGATCTCACACATACTCAGTTTTCCCCAATTCAACTTCAAGACATTGCTGCCCACTTTCACTTTGATCGTGTTCCCACCTTCTTGGAGGCTTATTCCTTAACCAAGATAGGTGCCTTGGAGTGGCAGACACTGGTCAAATATTATGGAGCTGAGCCCTTTCTTGGAAAAGACCCAGACATTGATGTAATCCTTCAGTCTTTTCAGTGAGATTATGAGATATCTTTGTAATGATTGTAATGGATATCTTTTTATAAAGCAAGTATGTCATGCTTCATCTTATGAAGTGTATGGGCATTAAATTGTTATGAATAAAAGTGTTTTCCATGGCTTCATTTGGACATATACATGTTATATAAGAATATTGTTATTTCAAATGATTGAAAAATAAATTATGGCTAAATTTGACAAAGCATCATTTGGTTTTAAAATTAAATATCTCTTTAAGGGGGAGCATAACATAAAATTAAGGGGGAGAACTAAAGAGTCATACAAAATGATTATATTGGATATCATGTAAAATCTTGTACAAGTACTTAGATATCATGTAAATCAAGCGTTAGATCCTACCTAGCCATTTACAACACTTAGATAGGTCACCCCCTACAATAGTGTCACAACCGCACACTCATACACACACTTGGTACTTAATTTTAAACATTGAAACAGGGTTAATCTCGGTCGAAAATATTGTCGACCGAGACACTCTCGGTCGACAATATTGTCGACCGAGGAGGACTTAGGATCACCTCTAGGGTCGGTTATAAGCACCTCTAAGGCACCTTAGTCAACAAATTCGTCGACCGGATAAGAGCCAAATTTAACGTGTATAAGCACCTCTAGGGTCGATTTTTTGCTTATAACCAACCCTTAAGGGCTCCTCGGTCGAAAAATTCTTCGATCGAATAAGAGCTAGATTTCATGTGTATAAGCACCTCTAGGGTCGATTTTTTTCCTTATAACCGACCCTAAAGGGCTCCTCGGTCGACAATATTGTTGACTGACAGAAATTTTGGATCGAGTTTAGTACTTTTCAAAATGTTATAAAGCATTGGGATCTCAATCTTTTGTCTCATTATTGGGAATTCACATCCCTCAATACCACCATCATCACATTTGCTGGATCTGGGTATTCAAACCCTTAGTTCATCACTAAACATGGTTATCAGTTATCAGGTAACTATTACCTTCAGGTCATCTGACCAAGGTATTCAGGATATTTGTTACACAAGCATATCAATTTCATATCAACCATATCAATTTCATATCAACATCATGCAATATAAAAATAACATCACTATTCCCTCATTAGGGTTAGAGTTTCCCATCTTTATCAATTAGGGTTTCACATCATCATCCCATATTGAAATTTCACATAACATTATCCCATATTAGGGTTTTTACACAACATCACCCTATATTAGGGTTTCACATAACATTCCCATATTAGGGTTTCACATAATATCATCCCATATTAGGGTTTCACATAACATTATCCCATATTAGGGTTTCATACGACATCATCATATATTAGGGTTTCACATAACATCATTATTAGGGTTTCATACGATCCAGTTTAGTTCACGCATTCTCGGTCGACGAATTTGTCGACCGAAAAGACCTCTAGGGTCGGTTATAAGGAAAAAACTGACGCTACAAGTGCTTATACGAAGGAAATCTGGCCCCGTTCGGTCGACGAATTTGTCGACCGATAGATATCGATTGACAAATTCGTCGACCGAAAGGAGCCAGATTTCCTTCTTAGAAGCACCTCTAGGGTCGGTTTTTTCTTTATAACCGACCCTAAAGTCCTCTTCGGTCGACAATATTGTCGACCGAGATAAACTTAGGGTCGGTTATAAGGAAAAAACCGACCCTAGAGGTTCTTATACGAAGGAAATCTTGCTCCTTCTCGGTTGACGAATTTGTCGACCAAAAGGGGCCAGATTTCCTTCGTATAAGCACTTGTAGCGTCGGTTTTTTTCCTTATAACCGACCCTAGAGGTCTTTTCGATCGACAAATTTGTCGACCGAAAATGCGTTTGAGTGTTTTTAAACAACCCGACACGGGCACTGTTTATCTTTAGCGTCGGTTTTTTGTTGTTAACCAACGCTACAGGTCTTTCTCTCCGTGAAAAACTCGAAACTTTAGTCTTTCTTCCTCCCGCGAAACCCTTTTCTCTATTCTATTCTCTCTCCCGCGGCGCCACGAACCCTTGCTTTTTCCTGTGTCATTCCGCCGCGAATGCCTTGCCTTCTCTCCATGAAGCTGTTGCCGTGAAGCCCTGACGTGTATTTTACTACGCGCTTAAACGCAAGTATACGCGTCGAGTAATATAGGCCTTGTGAGGCCCGAGTCGAACTCAGGGATACGTGAATTATTGGTGACTTCTACTAACTAATTGCAATCAGCTAGACCGATTAACAAAATAGGGTTTTGTTGTTGAAATTAAAAGAAAAATAAAAATCAAACAAAGAAAACAATCGATTAAAGGTTAATTTAATCAATTCAAAGGGATATCTTTAGGATGGCAGTTTCATCGCGGGTCAACATTGTATTAGGTTTCATATAATTCCTCACACTTCTCTCTCTATCCGGGTAGTAGCCTGAAATGAGAATTACCCACTGTCGTGGTGTAATTCACTACTTAGGTTTAGGTTGATTCCACCGTCGTAGTAATCATTCCCCTAAACTAAGTGCATTATAAACGGTCCCTCAGTTCCCACCATTAATTTTACAACTCCTTTGTCAAGGGTTTTATTGATTAATGTAGAATTCGTCTCTTTTCAACCGTTAATCCTTCTGTCGAAGTGATTAAGGGTGTTAAATTATTATTATGGTGATCAAGCATAACAATAGAAATGGAGAAAACGAATCTATACCACGGATTTGAGAGAAAAATATGAATTATTGATACAAAAATGTCATACAATGCATTCCCGGGCTACTCCCGGTCCTAAAGATTGAGGGTTTTAGCCTCTCATGTTCATCTCACACGAATACATGGTAGAAATTGGGGAATTCATAAGAAAAATGGGAAATAAATGGGAAAACCCCTGAACGGAGAAGAACCGGTGGATCCTTGGCGTAGAACACGATCTTCCCTGCCTGTCGGTGGTGGAAATCGTCTTCAGCAGCGTCCGAATCACCCGGGATGAGCTTCTCGGCCTCCGTTCTCCTTTTTCTCTTCCTCGGCACTCGTGCAATCCAAAAATGAGATCCTCCTCCCGTCTGGGCGGCCGTCATTAGGTATAAGTCCCTAATTAGGTCGTCAAATAACAACAGCCGTCCGATCGAGATCAAAACAGATCCAACGCATATCTGCCGGCGTCGATACCATCGACGCGGGTCGATGGTATCGACCCAGCGGATTAGCGGCAACTTTCCTTTCTTTTATTCTGAGCGCCTGTGGTGATCTCGATACCATCGACTTGGGTGTCGATGGTATCGACAGTTTCCTCGCCAGCAACTTGAAGGGATCTCGATACCATCGACTTAGGTGTTGATGGTATCGACTCTGTATTGCTCTTCTCGGCTGACAACCTGTGGCTTGGTCGATGGTATCGACTTCTGTCGATGGTATCGACGGAAGCAGATACTTGTTTTTCCTGAAATTTCACAACAAGCCCAAGTAAATCCACACAATTTATAATAAGATGATAAATAATGCTCAAAATAGTAAAACAAAGGGGATTTGATATAATATAATGGCAAAGACCAAATTAAGTGAATTATGCAATATTATCCATGAAAATGAGTAATTAAGGCACAAAACACATATGAAATGGGTCTATAAATGCGACTCAAAATCATCGCATCAAACTCCCCTAAGATTAAACATTGCTCGCCCTCGAGCAACTAATCCTTAGAATAAGATTGCAGATGTCAACTAACAATCAACACATCACCCCACATTCCACATGACTCCCACTGAACGTTCTCAAACCGGCCTTTCCTAATCACAGAACAGTAATTACCCTACAGGCGACAATAATCATCAATAAGAAAAATTATCCTTCAAACCGATGAACACTATCACATAAGGCAGTTAACATAATAAAATTTGCCGATTCAGCATTAGTGCATCTTGTGATCGCCTACACTACGTTGCTCGCCCTAACTACCATCTACATGGAAGCAGTTATCCTAATAAACATGAGTGAGGAGAAAATCACGGTGGCCTACCAATCCGAGCAACGGGTGGATGGAATGGGTGGTTCATGGAAGAATTTGGAAGTATTACACAGTTTCAAAATGCATACAACAAAATGCCCTAAATGATGCAAATGCACATTGAAAATGCCCTAATGCTTAAACTTGGGTGGAATGATGCATGCACTAACCTTCCACCTCAAAAAGAGATAGAAATCGAATTAAGCCACATCATGTACTCAATTTCCTTGTTATGCAAGTGATATCATGTTCCTTTCTCCCTCTTATTCCATTTCCTTCTAAATTCTCTCTTTTTTTTCCTTTTCTCAATTTTTTCAGATTTTCAGAATTTTTTTTCTTAGCCCACATATCCATAATTGCTCAGAGATACATGTGTTAGGCTATTTTCTTCATGATTGGAAATCTTTGTACTATTTCGAGGGTATGGAACAATTTAGATCACTTTTCAAGACAAACTGAGGTACATGGTGTACTTATGCATGAAAATCATGAAAGTTATGAGTGCAACTACATGACATGCACCTAAAGGTAATGTGCATGAATCACTGTACATTTTTTCCGTTTTATGCAAAAGTATGAAAATAACAATGCAAATCCTATCTACATGCTATGCACGCAAGAAGGAATTAAAACTATACTTTACTTCCAATTCTTTGGTGGATTATGGAAAAATATGAAGTGGAATGATCACAAGATTAAGTTACTGAACCTTAGAAAAAAATATCATGTGTCCCTCTTTACTGACATGTATAGTAGTTCAAAGGGTTCTTTCTCTTATATCCAATTAAGGTCTCATTACCATTTGATTAGGTTAGGCTCAAACAACCGTTACTATCCACTTTTCATGAGTCAATGGGGGTGTGGGTGTGACATATTGCTTTAGAGTTGACATAATCAATCATTTTCATAGGACAAGTTTCCCAAGGACAACCAAGTTAATCTATCCAAAAGACACAGAAAATTTTAAATTCCCTTAAATTTCCCATGAAAACAGCGAGATGACAATTTTTAAGACATCCACGATTACACTAGATAGATGTGGATCCTAAACAAACTAAAATTGCAAGAACAAATAACAAAGCAAAAACTAAAAACAACTAAAAAAAAGATAAAAGATAGAGCTGTTCCAGCCACCCCCCTAAGCTTGAATTCGACTATGGCCTCATAGTCAAAAACCAACTTAAGGGTGGAACAGTGATACCCTGATCAATCTTGCGGAGGCGGTGGTGGGTATTGCGGTGCCGTAGGATCCCAAGACGGGTACTCCCCCTGGAAGCTTGGATCATATTGGGTCCTCGACGGAGGCTGTGGATAGCCTCCAAAGTAGTCTTGACTCCAGTAATGGTCGAAGAAGGGCTCCTGTTGCGTCTCTATCCGCTGCAACCGGGTGTGCATTTGCTCTTGGTTGGCGAGGATGAGCCGCTCGTTCTTGAACATAGCCCGTTGGTTGTCAAGTACCCGGCTCGTAGTCTCATGAATGCCGGTATACATACCCATGTGCTGCTGCTGAGTCTGCTGGATGTCCTGCAGCATGGTGTACATCCCCTGCATGGAATAGGGATCCGCAGTTGGCTGCTCGTACTGTGGTGATGGCGGCGGGGGCTGAGATGATGAAGATGCACCCGGATGCATCCTAGGACGCTTCCGTGGTGCCACACGTGCTCGAAGAGGTGTGAAAGCCTCCTCTTCCTCTGCATCCTCGCCTTCTTGCTCGTCACCACCGCCTTCTTCCTCGGAGGACTCGATGGCTATGATTGGCCACCGGAAGTGCTGCTTGCCCTCTATGTTGAAGATGTCGTCCGGTAGGGAGCTCTCCTGATAAGCTTGGTTGACGTGGCAATGAGCGTACGCCAACCCGTCTCGGAAAAGGATGAGGTTTGAACGGTGCAAGTGTTGCACGTTCACCTTGCTCCTTGTAGAGATCGGAGTCATGGACTGAAGGTTCAGCCCCAAGTAAAGCGCCAACTTGGTGACAAGACCACCAAAATGGATTGGAGCCTTCCTTGTGCTCCTCTTCACCGCTAGGACGCGCTGTAGCCAGAACACCCCCAGTTGCACTCTTGACGTTTCAGGAGTGCGTAGAGAAAGAACAGGTCACTCTCCTGAAACTTGCTCAAAGCAAGATCGCTTCGAGCGAAGAAAGTCAAGCTCAACATCCTATGCAGAACCCGGACGAACGGGTGCTCAAAATCCGCTACCGCTGCATTATGGTAGCTCACAGTCTTCCCTGCCGGCACTGTCACTAGCTCGGCGAAGATTTTGTCGTAGTCGGTGCGGGCGTCGGGGTGTCGGTGATCGTTGCGGCCGTGGTTCCAGTTGAAGATGTCGTTGAATTGCTTCAACTTGATGTTGTAATTGTTGTTGAAGAGTCGGAAGGACACCCTTCCCTTGATGCACGCCTGGTTCGATGGTACCACGTCATTTGGTATGATGCAGATGTCAAGAGACGCCATGAACTCAGCCACCGGTTCCTTGTATGTGGCCCATTCACCGAAAAACGGCTGCCCATCCGCATGACATTCGATCTGTTCGTAAAGGCGACCGGTGTGCCGGGCTTGCCCGGCCAACACGTAGTCTAAGTTGGCCTCGAACCCCAACTCCTGGATCATGCCCCGGTCCACATACCGGGTTGGCTCGAACTTTCGCTTCATTATCTCCTCATAGACCTTCCTCACATCCATGTTGGCATGAATTAGGCGTGGACGAGAGATGGAAGCGGTTGGGGGAGGAACAAACTCCTCGATCTCCATAGGGTGTGCGCTTGAGGACGACGCTCCGGCGCCGTGCACCATGGTTGCGAGAAGATGGGATTAGAAGAAAAGAGCTCGGTGAAGATGGAGAAGAAATTCTCCGCTCGATGAAGATCTCCACTCGATGACGCTTCTCTTCAGTCTTGGAGGGCTCGGGAGAGTGCTCGGCGCAAAGGAGGATACTTGCTCTGAAGGTGTGACGTCAAATGACGTTGCAAGTCCCCTTAAATAGGTTTGATCGGCGCCCCTGTTGACCCGTCGATACCATCGACGCGGGTCGATGGTATCGACACATCTCGCGGGTAGTCGCCTCCCTCGCGAGTATCGACGGCTGACGTTTGCTGGATCGAGAAACCCGGATTGCTGACGGGTCGATACCATCGACGAAAGTCGATGGTATCGACGCAGCACCCGGATCGTTGACGTGGCTGTCGCGATCGTTGTCGATGTCTGTGTGCGGATCGGTGACATGTCCGTCGATACCATCGACGAGTGTCGATGGTATCGACTTGCTTTTATTGCGACACCGCCGTTGTGTTGCATTCAACATGTGATGATGTCGATACCATCGACGAGGCCGTCGATGGTATCGAGTTGACTGAGCAAAACTCGTCTGAATATCTCCAGAGATCTCGATGGTATCGACTGGGGTGTCGATACCATCGACACTTTTATTGCGACCTGTCTGTGACCATGTCGATACCATCGACGGGTGTGTCGATAGTATCGACGCAGTGTGATTTTTGCTGGTGTCAACCTGGACCCATGTCGATACCATCGACGAGTGTGTCGATGGTATCGACCCTTCCTGTGCCTGCACATTCAACAAACGGATCAAGGTATCATTTTTAAACTAAAATTTAAACGAAACAAAAGCAATCTATGACTAAAATTACACTATCCTAATGTACCAATGGTTGGGTTGCCTCCCAACAAGCGCCCTTCTTTAACGTCTTAAGCTAGACGTATGACAGTCATCATCTTTTCACCTTGGGGACTGCACTTAGAGGATCATGCGGTAATTTGAATTCAACACGATCTCCTCCAATGCCCAAAGACAAAGTACCTCTCCCTAAGGCAGTCACAACGTCTGCCGTTGCTTGAAACGGTCTTCCTAGGAGAATTTCACAACTTTGGAGTGGTGGCATATCCATGACGACAAAGTCCACAGGAAATATGAATCTATCCACTTTGATGAGAACATCTTCACATACTCCAAAGGGTCTCACGGTAGACCCATCTGCCAATTCAATTGTTGCGGCTGACCTCTTTATCTCTTTTAACCCCAGCTTTTGAAATGTAGCCAAAGGCATGGGATTTATACTAGTGCC
Organism: Alisma plantago-aquatica; assembly: GCA_963693085.1. Classification (NCBI taxonomy): domain Eukaryota; kingdom Viridiplantae; phylum Streptophyta; class Magnoliopsida; order Alismatales; family Alismataceae; genus Alisma; species Alisma plantago-aquatica. The sequence continues at coordinate 143,956,606 of OY856409.1, read as the reverse complement.
GGAATCACATTGCGCTTTAGAAACATGTTGACCACCTATTGAACACGGAATGTAAAAACCTCCTGGGTCCTTTCTCTTCTTTGGTGAACTCCCGTGAATCATTGAGCTCACCGTCTCATTCATCCAATAAATTTCATCGTCTTTTATGCACCTCTTCTTATTGATGATTTCTTTAATGAACCTCCCATAGGCGGGTACTTTCTCGATCATCTCCACTAACGGAACGTTGATGTGGAGTTTTCGGAATATCTCCAGGAATTTTTTAAAGTGACGATGCTCTTTCTTTGACTTAGGATTAACCACATTTGAAACATCTGCTGCCTCAACACGCCTATGAGGTGGCACATAAGAGCTTTTCGGGGGTACCTCCCCTAAGCTTGCTTCAATCATTCCCTCAGACGTGGGATTTGGCGAGACATCATCAATAGTAGCAGCTTGTTGTGGTTCCTCTCTCGCCTCAGATGTCTCCACATGTACACAAACAACCTGCACCTGCTCCTCCTGCCTAGATGGAGATACCATACTCACAACTCTCTCTGATTTTCTGAAGAAATGGTTTCCGCCCGGCAATCTATAGTAAGTGCGTGGATACGGTATCGCCGGTGTTGCATTCACATTGAAAGTCATTTTTCTTTCTTCTATAGCTTCTTGCACCTGAGATTCCTCCTCAGTGCTTACCACAGACATGTATTTGACCTGATGATGTGCTTGTGGCACATGCGCAATCTCAGCCGGTTTCTGTTGATTGGCGTGCTTGATGGCCGCCACTTCACTCGAAATCTGAGCCACAGTGGTCTCTAATGCCCGCATCTATGCTCCATGGCTTTGCAGCGTCTGCCCAAATTTGGTTAGAATGTCACCTTGAGATTGCAATTGTTTACCAAACATGGCCATCATCTCTTGGTTTTGCTGAACCATTTGACTTAGCAATTCAGTGTTCTTGTCCTCGGTTCTCTGCTGTGGCTTGGCATCCGGATCCTGCAGAAAATTATTTGGATCCTTCCATGAAAACTTTTTGTCTTTTTGCCATGCATAGTCATTGTTTCTATAACCCTGTTGTTGCATGAATTTCACTTGGGCCTCCCCATCATCAGATGCATCCTCCTTACTTAGCACCTTCTTGGCTAGAAGATCTAACTTATCATTCAGCTCCCTAACTATTCTGGATTCACCAGCAGCCTTGACATGTTCCACGGCACCTCTATCACCCCATGACTGCTTCCTAGCCATGTTTTTCAGTATCTCCCAACATCTGGTATCGGTGTTATTTAAGAAAAATCCAGAACCAGCCGAGTCCAGGTTGCTTCTATCATGCTCGGAGAGAGCAAAGTAGAAGATCTTCACTTGGGTTTCCTTGTCTAGTCCATGGTGTGGACATCTCCTCAACATGACCTGGAATCGCTCCCAAGTCTTAGAATAAGTTTCACCCGCCTGTTGGGTGAAATTGTGAATCTTCCTGATCATATCATTGGTCTTCTTAGGAGGGAAAAACCTCTCGAAGAAAACCTCCACCATGTGATCCCATGATTCAACAAACTCGTCGTCGAGGTTATGAAGCCACTCTCTTGACACTCCAGCCAAGGAACTCGGGAATAACTTGAGGTAGAGCACATCCTGTGGAAATCGATCTATCTTCACCATATCGCAATTTTCAACAAACTAACTAATGTGTGCCACTGGATCTTCATTTTTCAGTCCGTGAAATGCGTTTGATTTCACCAGGTTAATCAATGATGGATCGATCTTGTAGGTTGGGATGTTTAGCCCCTGTTTCTTTATAGGCCCCTTTGATGCCGAGGAAGAAGACGCCTTGATCTTCTCCCATATTGTCTGTGCTTCAGCCATTTCTTCTTCTTGTTCTTGCTCAGATTCAGAATTTATATCACTTTGGTGTTCCTCCTCGTAGTAGTACTCGTCCTCTGGTCCCGCAGATGGAACCTCAGGTGTGCGATTCACGTAGTCTCGACTACGTGTGTGCACCATGCAAAGTACCTGAAATATGAAAATAGGGGTTCAGTACAATGCTTTGAACGAGTCAACACAATTATAGAGAAATAAAGGAATTTTTGAAATTGTTTTAAAATAAAATAAAAAAAATGTGGCCTAGAGTGGCCGCTCTTAGCACTCAAAGTGCCAATAATTCGCCGTATCCCCGGCAACGGCGCCAAAAACTTGACGTGTATTTTACTACGCGCTTAAACGCAAGTATACGCGTCGAGTAATATAGGCCTTGTGAGGCCCGAGTCGAACTCAGGGATACGTGAATTATTGGTGACTTCTACTAACTAATTGCAATCAGCTAGACCGATTAACAAAATAGGGTTTTGTTGTTGAAATTAAAAGAAAAATAAAAATCAAACAAAGAAAACAATCGATTAAAGGTTAATTTAATCAATTCAAAGGGATATCTTTAGGATGGCGGTTTCACCGCAGGTCAACATTGTATTAGGTTTCATATAATTCCTCACACTTCTCTCTCTATCCGGGTAGTAGCCTGAAATGAGAATTACCCACTGTCGTGGTGTAATTCACTACTTAGGTTTAGGTTGATTCCACCGTCGTAGTAATCATTCCCCTAAACTAAGTGCATTATAAACGGTCCCTCAGTTCCCACCATTAATTTTACAACTCCTTTGTCAAGGGTTTTATTGATTAATGTAGAATTCGTCTCTTTTCAACCGTTAATCCTTCTGTCAAAGTGATTAAGGGTGTTAAATTATTATTATGGTGATCAAGCATAACAATAGAAATGGAGAAAACGAATCTATACCACGGATTTGAGAGAAAAATATGAATTATTGATACAAAAATGTCATACAATGCATTCTCGGGCCACTCCCGGTCCTAAAGATTGAGGGTTTTAGCCTCTCATGTTCATCTCACACGAATACATGGTAGAAATTGGGGAATTCATAAGAAAAACGGGAAATAAATGGGAAAACCCCTGAACGGAGAAGAACCGGTGGATCCTTGGCGTAGAACACGAGCTTCCCCACCTGTCGGTGGTAGAAATCGTCTTCAGCAGCGTCTGAATCACCCGGGATGAGCTTCTCGGCCTCCGTTCTCCTTTTTCTCCTCCTCGGCACTCGTGCAATCCAAAAATGAGATCCTCCTCCCGTCTAGGCGGCCGCCATTAGGTATAAGTCCCTAATTAGGTCGTCAAATAACAACAGCCGTCCGATCGAGATCAAAACAGATCCAACGCATATCTGCCGGCGTCGATACCATCGACGCGGGTCGATGGTATCGACCCAGCGGATTAGCGGCAGCTTTCCTTTCTTTTATTCTGAGCGCCTGTGGTGATCTCGATACCATCGACTTGGGTGTCGATGGTATCGACAGTTTCCTCGCCAGCAACTTGAAGGGATCTCGATACCATCGACTTAGGTGTCGATGGTATCGACTCTGTATTGCTCTTCTCGGCTGACAACCTGTGGCTTGGTCGATGGTATCGACTTCCGTCGATGGTATCGACGGAAGCATATACTTGTTTTTCCTGAAATTTCACAACAAGCCCAAGTAAATCCACACAATTTATAATAAGATGATAAATAATGCTCAAAATAGTAAAACAAAGGGGATTTGATATAATATAATGGCAAAGACCAAATTAAGTGAATTATGCAATATTATCCATGAAAATGAGTAATTAAGGCACAAAACACATATGAAATGGGTCTATAAATGCGACTCAAAATCATCGCATCAAGCCCGTGCCACCTCTCCGCGCCGCCAAGAGGATCGTGGTGTCTGTACGTGAATACGTTGCCACCTCTCTGCGCCGCCAAAGTTTTACCTCCTCTCTACGAAAAGAGCTCGTCGTCGCCGCCTCTCCACTCTTTCACGAAGGTCGCCGCCTCTCCGTGAAGATCGTCTCATCCTCCACGAAGGTCGCTGCCATTTCCAAGTAAGTTTGCCGCTTTCTTCATTCCCGCCCGCCGCCATTGCTGCGTCCAGGTCCATCTCGGTCGACAATTAGTCGACTGAGAGCCCACCTACGTGCAGCGTCCAGGTCCACTCTCAGTCGACGAAATTCGTCGACCGAGAGTGGACCTGGACGCTGCGCGCAGGTGGGCTCTCGGTCGACTAATTGTCGACCGAGAGTGGACCTGCTCCTTATTTATGTGGGAGCTATAAATGTTTTAATCATATTTGCTGTAATGTTCACAAATAGTTCTGAATATTATAATGATTTCAATATTTGGACTGTTGGAAACGGCCTTAATTTGCTAATTTGTACAAGTATTTTCCATTTTATATGATTTGATAACCCAATAATAAAAACATGTCTTTTTTCATATGTATTCATTATATAAATTTTAGAAATTAATACTAGATTATACATGTGTACTCCTAGATTGACACTTTAGGGTTGATGCATGATGTTTAACTTAATATATAAATATGAAAATAATGCATTTATATATTAACTTAGAAACCCGTTCAAAATTTACTCATTAGGAATAAACTTTGGATAGTCCCCAGTTTGGGACTATTTTTGGATATTTTAATCTCACTTAGGATGTACCTGTATAATGTATGTTTAGTTTTGTAGATTATTTCAGTAGGATTTCTTCATTTGTTCTCTGGGTACATATGTGAGTGGTTATTTGCCATTTACATCGGTGTACTTGGAGAACTTAGGGGAAATGCTGCTGAAATTTTCTTCAAAACTAAACATACATTATACAGTTACTAGTGAGATTAAATATTCAAAAATGGGATAGGTGGTACACTTTAGTATATAAGTAATTAACTTCCTATCAATAAAAACTTACAGATTATTATAGTATCAATATTAAATTGTTAGTTTTATAATTAATTTTAATGTGATATAGAAAATGGATCGAAGTTGGATGTCTATCAAGAACCGTTGCAGTCCAGAGTTTGCCAAAGGTCTTGATGAATTTATTAGATTTGCTGAGGAACATAGGAAACTACCTACAGATAGGCTATATTGTCCATGTAGAAATTGTTGTAACAATTTGAAAGTTGATACTGGTGAGGAAATTAAGAATCATGTCATATGCAATGGGATCATACAAGGTTATAATGAATGGTATTGGCATGGAGAGAAATTGAATTATGGATCAGAAAATGTCGATACTAATAGTTGTGGCATAGAAGATATAGATAATGATGATAATGTTAATGATGAACCGATTCAAGATGACCAGATTTAGGATGATATGGTTGATGAGATGCTACGTAGTTGTCGGGACAATGTCATTGATCCACCTTCTTTATTTGCAAACATTGTCCATGATGCTGAAATCCATTATATAAGGGTTGTAATAAGTTCACGAGGTTGAGTGCTGTGATGCGATTATATACTCTTAAAGCTCAAAACCGGTGGAGCGATAAGAGTTTCACTTCATTGTTGTCTTTGTTAAGGGAAATTCTTCCTGAAGGCAACGAGCTTCCAATTTCAACATATCAAGCAAAGAAAATAATGTGCCCAATGGGAATGGAGGCTAAGAAGATTCATGCATGTCCAAATGATTGTGTGTTATTTCAGAAGGACTATAGTAATTTGATAAATTGTCCAAAATGTGGTGCGTCAAGGTATAAGACTACAAATTCAGCTAAGGCTAAAAGTGTCTCTCCTGCCAAGGTGATGTGGTATCTACCAATAATACCACGATTTCAACGCTTATTTGCTAATACAGAAGATGCGCAAAATTTGTCTTGGCATGGGGAGTTAAAGGTCAATGATGATGGCATCCTACAACATGCATCTGATTCACCACAATGGAAGAAAATTGATTTATTATACCCTCAATTTGGTAAAGAACCAAGAAACCTAAGACTTGGACTCTGTACAGATGGAATGAATCCCTATGGTACATTAAGCAGCCAACATAGCACGTGGCCTGTTATGATTGTTATATACAATCTTCCTCCTTGGTTGTGTATGAAAAATAAGTATGTGATGTTGTCAATATTGATATCAGGGCCCAAGCAACCTGGAAATGATATTGATGTTTATCTTCAACCTATAATTGATGACCTAATGAAACTATGGGAAGAAGGTATTATGACATATGATGCTTCACGTAAAGAGATCTTCAGTTTGCGTGCAATGTTATTTTGCATGATTAATGACTTTCCAGCTTATGGAAATTTGTCTGGATATAGCATAAAAGGATACAAAGAATGTCCTATTTGTGAGGAAAATACTGATTCAATCAGACTGAAACATGGTGGTAAAATCGTATATCTTGGTCATCGGAGATTTCTCCCACCAGTGCATCCTTATGGAAGGCAACGCAAAACCTTTAATGGGTCAATTGAGGAACGAAGTGCTCCTAAACCTATACCAGGAAATGTTGTATATGATAGGGTGAAACATATTGTTAATGAATTTGGAAAGAGTTCAAGTAGTCATACACTCGCATGTGACAAATCTCTATACAAGAAGAGGTCAATATTCTGGGATCTTCCTTATTGGAGATCTTTGGCAATTAGACACTGCATTGACGCCATGCATGTTGAAAAAAATATTTGTGATAGCATCATCGGTACACTATTGAACATACCACGAAAGACTAAAGATGGCATCAAATCTAGAAAAGATTTAAAATTAATGGGTATTAGAAAAGAATTATCAGTGGAGATCAGGGGTCGCTGCACATATTTGCCACCGGCTTGTTACACTTTGTCAAAGAAAGAGAAAAAGACTTTCTGTGAGTGCTTGTATAATATTAAGGTTCCACAAGGATACTCTTCTAATAATCGTAGATTGGTATCAATGAAGGATCTGAAACTGATAGGTCTCAAATCTCACGATTGTCACACCTTAATGCAACAAATTTTACCTATGGCTATTCGATCTATATTGCCGAAGCATGTAAGGTTTGCAATCACAAGACTCTGTTTCTTCTTCAATGAAATATGCAACAAAGTGATACATCCTGATACTCTCGATAAATTACAAAAAGATATAATTGTTACCATGTGTCAGCTTGAAATGTACTTTCCTCCTTCATTTTTTGATATCATGGTTCATCTTGTAGTACATATTATAAGGGAGGTGAAGATGTTGGGTCCAATTTTCTTAAACTGGATGTATCCATTTGAACGCTACATGAGTGTTTTTAAAGGTGATGTTCGGAATCGTTATCATCCTGAAGGGAGTATTGTTGAGGGTTACATGGCTAGGGAGGTGATGGACTTTTGTAATGATTTTTTGAATTGCAATGAAACTTGTAGCAATAAAAAAAAAATTCCCATCACACTGGATCTTATTGTGGCAAAGGAACTCTGGGAGGACGAGTGAAAGGAATCAGTCGTGAGTTGTGGGAACAAGTGCATTTGTATATTTTACACAACATCGATGAAGTTAGTAGCTACATCATAGAACACAATGATCTTATCAAGAGAAATCATCCGCGATCCAGTTCAATGTGGCTTGCAAGAGAGCATAATCGAACATTTATTAGGTGGTTTGAAGAGAAAGTATTTAATCAACTATCTGAATCACCAAATAATGTTGCTGAGAACATAAAATGGCTCGCCTTTAAGCCAAAAATGGATGTCATGTCATATGAAGGTTATGACATTAACAGATTTTCATACTACACAAAGCGTCAAGATGAAAGTAGTGTAGTTCAAAATAGTGGGGTCACTGTTAAAGCTTGTTCATTGTATTTTGCTAGTACCAAAGATAAAAGACCACACGAAGCTGAGATGTCATATTACGGCGTCATTGATGACATATGGGAAATGGACTATAAAAATTTTCAAGTTCCTATATTTAGGTGTAATTGGGTTGACAACAACAAAGGAGTTTTAGTGGATGAGTTGGGTTTCAAATTGGTGAATTTTGAAAAGATTGGTTTCAAAGATGAGCCATTCATCATGGCAGACCAAGCAAAACAAGTATTCTATATTGATGACCTGGCAAATAAAAATTGGTCTGTCGTTCTTAATGGAAAAAGACAGTTTACTGTAGATCCTATAAATGAAGAAGAATACTATGAAAAGTATGATGATTCCAGTCCATTCTCAGTTGCTTTGCCAAGTGTAAATGTTGAAGATAACACCGATGAATATTATAAACGTCAAGACCATGCTGAAGAAATTTTCCTTGACTAACAACTCAACCAATACTAAAGGCATGTATTCTTTGAATTATTTATTTTATTATCATGTATACCTTATCACTTGTGCTTTTATTATCACTTATTTTTTTATCATGTATACTTGTAGGTTCTAAAATGGCGAATGAAGATGAACATTCTGAGTATGAGCACCATGAGGATGGTAGTGGTGATGCTAAGAAACTTAGAGGTCCTACATTGATGCGTAGGCTGCACGAGCTCAGGGCTAAAGGGGATAAATTGCCAGTCCAGTTTGATATGATAGGAGCACATGTTGGGGAACATGCTAGTGCTTTCAAGCATTACATAGGGGCAATCGCACGCAGTAAGGTGCCAATAGATATAGAAAATTGGCATGATGTTCCTAATGCCAAAAAAGATCTCATATGGAAAGATATATCTGTGAGTGGAAGTGATATTATTTTAATATGTTTTTTATCTATTGATTCTAATTTAGTTTGCTTGGAATTAATTCCTTTTCAAAACAACATTATTAATTGCTTCTTTTGTATGTATAGGGTGTTTTTCATCTAAATGAAAAAGATCACAAGAAAAGAGTGCTACAACGTTGTGGTGTACGATGGAGGGGTTTTAAGACATATCTTGTAAGGGAATTTATAAATAATCCTAAACAAAAGAAGAAAGCTACAGATGTATATATTTTTATAGATCCTGAGGTGTGGGAAAGATTTGTTGCATCTAGGAGATCGGAAGAGTTTCAGGTAATAAAGATTGTGATGTATTGTATGAATATTTAATTTTATACAATTAAGGAGGTGAATCTTTTTATACATGTTTGCCAAGTCTAAATAGCAATACCTCATTTTAAATGATCAGGCTATTCACCAGGCTCAAAAGGAAAGACGGGCTAAAAATGTGCATGACCATCACTTGGGGCCTAGTGGTTATGCCTTCCGCTGCCAACTACAAGAGAAGCAATCATCTTCTGGAGAAGAACCTAGTACAACTCAAGTTGAGCGACCATCCCGACACTTGACATGGATTGATGCTAGAAAGAATCGAGCCGGTGAAATTGTCAACCCTGCAACTAAGGAGGTGGCACAAAAGATGGTAGGTTTATCCCAACTAAGTAAAGAGTAACTCACACAAACTTAGATTTATTTATATCTAATTGATATTGTGATTTAATATTTTTATTAACTATGAATAGATTGATCTCCACGAGCAAAGGAAGGAAGGAAAGTTCATCCCAACTGGCTACATGGATGAACTAGCAGTTGCTCTTGGTACGAAGGAGCATCCTGGCCGTGTTAGGGGATTAGGAGCTGGCATATGATTCAAGTCTTATTTTGACCCTTCGCAATCTAAAAGAGGTCGTGCAAGAGGTCTTACACAAGAGGATGTTGAAGCATTAGTAGCACAGAAAGTAAAAGAAATAATGTCTTCATTTCAGCCTACTCAACCTTCTCAACCTATTCATACTGCGCGTCTCTCAAGTGATGAGGTACAAGCCCATTCTCCAGTTGTAGAAGGTCATGGGAGCACTCCCGATGACCCACCACAACAATCTGTAGTAAGTTTTTGTTCTATATGTTGTGTTATTAGTATGATAAATATATGATAATATATATAGTTGTAACATGTATATGTTCTACTGTTTCGTATATAACTTATATTATTTCAATCTAGGTTGGTATGAATTGTAAACTTGTAGTGGAGGTTCCAGAATATAATGTTGTGGCAGCGGGTAAGGTGTACAACCTTGGTGGTACATTGCATTGCCAACAAATTACTGATGACATTTGCCGTGTGTCCATCCATCTTGTGTATGACGTAATAGGGGACAAACCACTACCCGTACCTAATCCTGAATATAGTATAGTTGAAGAAGCTGAGGGTGCTATGGTGGGTTGGCCTGGACACTTGGTTATCAATGACAAGGTATACCTTATTTCTACCATATTTTTCATATTTGACTGCATATATGAACTCATGTAATATAAGTATGTAATTTAATTAACAGGTTTGTAAACCAAAAAGTAAAACTTCTACTAGTCATCCTCCTATGCCCAAGCCATCTTTCATTCCCGAAACTACATTCGACAAATTGGGAAGCAAATCTAAATGTTTGTGTCGATACTTAGCCAACCAAAGATCATGATCACATATGTTGGTCAATTTAACACAAGATGCAACTGGGAGGGACTTTCAGAATTTTATTTTTCTTGATGATATTATAGAGTTGTTCCGGTAAGATTGGCTGAACACTTCGATAATAGAAGTATGGATAAGGTAAGGATCTATCAATATATATAGAAAATTCCAATACACATTTTTAGCTTATTTCTACATATGAAAATAATTACAAATGTTTAACAGCCAATTTATATACCGAGGCCACAGACTTTGATATAAAGAATGTTGGATTCTTAGTTCCTTCGGTCAGTAGTCAGGTGGAGACACATATTGAGGATGTGAATGAGTACTTCTCTGATGCATTCAAATATTTTTCTAGTGAGGGGAAGAAGATTATCCTAATTCCTTTTAACGTCCAGTAAGTATTATTATTCAATATAATTTTAATAATGAATAAAATTATTTATTTTAATGTTTGTTTTATTCTTACTCAGAGCTAGACATTGGGAATTAGTGGTGATTGCCCCAAAATTGATGACTCTTTATTATCTTGACCCAATGGGTAAAACAACAAGGAGTCACAAACTGAAATTGCCAGCTATGGAGTAAGCATAAATTTAATCAATGCTTCAACATGATATTTCTATTTAGAATTTCTATTTTACCAACTATCGTTTAATTTGATAGGGGTATAAAGGCTTTTCGTGAAGATGGAGGACAAATACCCACAAAATTAAAGACATTGACTTTGAAAAATGTCAAGGTAGCTACTTTGACAACTGCTTACTCTTATATGTATTAATTTTCAACTGTAATATGTCAACTCTTATACTCTTATCTCAATTGATGTTTATAGTAGTTTACTAACATTAAGTATAATTTGTTATTTGTAGTGTCCTATGCAAAATAATGACTGGGCTTATGGCTACTATGTAATGAAATATATGCAAGCTATTGTCAAACAAGCATCACATGACATTCAGACTATAAGTCAGGTAATAAAGAATAACATCATAAATTTACAAGTGATTGTAGTCATTTTATAAAATATTAGCATGTGCATTTTCTGTTACAGATCTTTACAACCCAGCCTTACACACATGTGGACTTGGATGAATTCCGAGAAGAGTGGTCAGAGTCTTTCATAAATGAAGTCGATATAGCATTGGATTAAATATGTCGGCTCCATTTATGTATGTAGTTTGAGTACTCTTTCATATTTACTTTTGTATCTGTCATCTCAGACTTGCACTCTATCATTTTGTAAATTATGATGTGATTATGAATCATTTTTGTTATGAATGTGTGGTTTTGAATGGTGACGGTTGAGCATCAATGCTCCCCTCTTCCAGAATATATGAATCTTCTTGTTCTTCTATTCTATTTCAATTTCTGCATATTTTTTAAAAAAAAATCATAACTTCTAGCGTCGGTTTTTTAAATAATCGACCGTAAAGATTGAATTCAGTGTACCCTCTTCGGTCGAGCAAATTTTCGACCGAAATATAACTTCTAGCGTCGGTTTTTGTACAAAACCGACTGTAAATGTCCTCTATAAGGTCGGTTATTTACAAAAACCGACCTTAAAGATTGAATAAACATTTTTAGTGTACCCCTCGGTCGACAAGTTTGTCGACCGAAATATTTTTGGTCGATAATTTTCTCGACCGAGTGTTACACTGAAATGTTTATTCAATATTTAGCGTTGGTTTTTGTACAAAACTGACTCTAAATGTCCTCTATAAGGTCGGTTATTTACAAAAACCGACCTTAAAGATTGAATAAACATTTTCAGTGTACCTTTCGGTCGACAAGTTTGTCGACCGAATTATTTTCGGCCGACAATTTTCTCGACCGAGTGTTACACTGAAATGTTTATTCAATCTTTAGGGTCGGTTATTTCAAAAAAACCGACCCTGTAAACTCTCTCGGTCGAGAAAATTGTCGACCGAAAAACTTTCTGTCGACAATTTTCTCGACCGAGACCGTTTACATGGTCGGTTTTTTTCGAATAACCGACCTTACAGGCTCCTTTTTTCTCGCCTAGGTCAGAATTTTTACAACCTGTTGCGTCGGTGTTTACTATGTAAGGTCAGTTTTATTTGATTAAATAAACCGACACTATAGAGCAAATTCTATAGCGACGACCACTTAGGCGTCAGTAAAAAAGTGACACTGCAGGCTTAAAAAAACCGACGCTACATACCATTCCTGTACTAGTGACTTATTAGAGAACAATGTATCACACTGACTCACCTTGAGAGTGATGCATGGAAACCATTAAATGGTAGTCAGAAGTAACTTTTATAGTGATTGTGGTGATTATGGTTCTTAGACCTGAAGTCACTACACTCATTACATGTCGTTTGATGTACTCTGACATCATCCAACGTGACTTGAATAAGGGTTGCCAAAAAAGTGATGCTCGGATGCGTTGTGACATGGGGAATGACTGTAAGTGATGTAGATGGGATTTATCCCTCATACTGGAGTTGATTTCCTAGCCACTTGATAAGCAAGACTGAGAAATGTATGGCCATACTCATATGAATTAATATATGATATGTGAGCTCACATGTATCTTAGATAGTATGCTCTAGTTCAAGGAACATGGATTGAATGTTGAGAGGATGATGTTTTCATGCCTCGAGTTCAATATGGATATTTAAGACAGAGGAACTATATGATCATTGTAACCCTAACCACAACTTGCAGGTTGAAGTTGTTCCAACTTTCCGATTACTTAGGTAGCAATGATGTGTTGCTAGTGTCGGTATGTATGCCTAGAGAGCCAATCATATGATGATGATGACATATATTATAAAGGATTTTATTAATAATAAAGAAATCTTCCAATTTATTATGTTTCACTCAGTTTTGAGATAATGAAGAAACATAATGAATGTCTAAAGAATCATATAACTCAATGACGTATGTCTTCGAGTTGATGACCTGAGCAACGAGATCATACAAATACTAAGAGTATGTACATTCTTGTTATGTCCCTAGTCGGATGTTACTGTGGAAGGCTGATAGACATGAGTAACACTTAAGACTAGAGTGCATGTTGGTTGGACATAATCTCATCAATCATAATATATGTGATATCAAACCAAGAACATATATACTTGTTGGAGAACATTATATTGGATAGACCCACCTTGAGAGTGACACATGAAAACCATAATTGGTGGTCATAATCATCTCTCATAGTGATGGTGGTAATTGTGGTTCTTAGACTAGATCACTACACTCATCACATGTCGTTTGGTGTACTTTGACATCACACATTGTAGTCCTAAATAAGGGTTGCCATAAAGGTGATGATCGGATGCTCTGTGACACATTGATGACTGTGAGTGATGTAGATGAGATTTGTCCCTCCTACTCAAGTTTGATATTCACTACAAAAAATAAAGGTTTTAGTGAAGGAAAATTGTAAGGGATGAGAGGCTTCTCTGTCTCAAGACTGGCGAGTCCGTCTTTTTTATCGTGCCTTGCCTCACCGCGGTAGATGCAACCCAAGCTTCCAGCTTCAGTGGGACATGCCCATGACTTCTGAGATGTAGCTATCGTTGTCTGTTGCCGTGGACGTACCTGAGCAAAAACTGCCAGAAGGTAGCAGCCCATGGTAGGGCCTTCTATAGTCGTGGTCTATCTCTTTTGCGCATACAAAGAAGGCCTTCAGAATACCCCTCATCCTAATGTCAAAATCCTTAAGGGGACCTCTATTCTAGATATCATTGTGTGGAAGTTCTTATGATCCGTCCTTCCTTAACCCCTACTATCATAGTTTGCAGTACCAGAAAGGTTTCCTATACCTTACTACTACATGGTGTCCACATAAAGTGCTTCCGTTCTAATTAAAGACATAAATATATTTCTGGAGCTGATCCGTACGGAAAGATGCGCCTTGTATCCTCAACAATGCTCCATATCGGATACACTAAAACTTTGTTCATCGTACGTGTACTGCTCCTATATTTTCTAATGGGGCCTTCTCCTAATTCTCACCATGAATGAATATTCATAAGTTCCAACATATACAAGAAGGTGTGCCATATCGTGTTAGTCTGAAGTACTTTTTGAAAGAATGATGTGGTATGTCCTCGTAATATTTTTGCCTCTAATTCAAGAAGATGTGCCAGATCGTGTTAGTCTGAAGTATTTTTTTGCAATATCCTAGTCAGAATGCCTTGACAATACTGAACATGGAGAGAATAGGATATTGCTTTTTATGAACATTGATCAATTGGAAAAAATAAGATCTTTGGCTAACTAGTGTAGATCCATGATAATGAATTGTGATCGACGTTGACCAAGAATTGCACCATGGAACTAATTTTAAATTTACATATAGAAAAAGAGTGTCTTGCCCATGCGGCACTTATATATATTTTTAGTAGTATAATTTAGAGGTTTTTACGTAGTCGAGCTTATGCAGTTTGTTTTCTGAGACATAATAGGGAAATATTTGCCCCCCATTTTGTAGATTTGGCTAGATCCACTTGTTTGGAATTTGAATTGCATGGTCTAGATTGGACTCGACAAGAGTTTTCTACCATTGAAATTGCATTCTTAATCTTTCCTGACTCCAGAGTGGTGTTAGCTTGATGACTTTCATATAATAATAATAATCAATCATATGTTGAAAATTTCAAGGCTTAGCTTGCATCTTAGACAAACATATCTATTTTGATGCTTCACCAGTCTTGTTTCTGAAATGTTTGACTTAGGCTTCTATTGGTTTGATGTAAGTCATGAGTTCTATGGAACTCATTTTCTGGAACTTAAGTTCCATTCATTTCTATGTGATTGGTTTGTTGTAAATGTAAATACGGAAATCACTAAAAGTATTGTTAATTTTTATTGTATGATATAAATAAATGAGGATGGCAAAGATATAGAAAAAAATTATATCCATAAAAAATCATAATATTTTTAAATTATAATAACTACAACAAGTGGTTATGGTGCAGATGTTGCTCCTTAAAAAATATTTTATTATGGTACAATTACAATCTTAATAAAAATATTATGATTAAAATCATATCACAATATTTTTATTTCACTTTGTGTATACAAAGTACTGTAATAATATCCACATTTCATTTTATAAAATGTAGAATTTTAACTTTTACATTATTTCTTTAGGGAACTTATACTATATTATTCGTGCATGGTTATAGTTAATTATCATTTTTTCACATCATATTATATAGACATAAAGAATAAAAATATATTACGTAAATCACATTATTTTCACATGGTGTGATGTGTTTCTTTTCCATGATGTTTGTATTTTTTATTTTATAAATCGTACTGATAATGCTTGTTATAGAGTGAAATATTTTACATGATGCCATTATAGTGTATGATATTTTGTCATATTATGTTGTGATTTTAACAACAAACTATATCCACACCGCTAATATTTCTAGTCATAAATATTTTACATGTGTCACTTATAACGAATGAAAAATATTATTGTATAAGAAATGTTGCTAGTTGTCCCGGAAATCATTTTCCGCTCTTTTTAAGAGGGAACTCAGGAACTGTATTTTCTATGTAAGTCTGTAACTCATCGGAAGTTACAGAACTCAAGTTCCAACACTTACGTTAAACCAATCACAAAAAACTGGTCAAAGAACTCCAGTTCATAAGTTTTCCGAAGCAGTTACGACAAACCAATCGGAGCCTTAGGAACACCAGCTGAGTACATGGTTCCAATAGAAAAATATATGAATGTCTTCTATTTACGCAGAGACTATATCACCATTATGTTCAAGAAACAAATCTATGATTATCTCCATTGTTTAAAATTTGTAGGTAAATTTACCATTCAGACACATCGTTATATGGAATAAAGGCCCAACTTGTGACCTTTTTCAGTGATACAAGTTGTTATCCTTGTTCCAAAACTTATGATTGATAAGATTTGTCTTTTAGTTTTGAATTGGGTTTTCTTTACTACAAACTAATAGGGGTTGCAGTTTGCACTTTGAAAGCGTGGAGTTGACAAGTGTGGATTATATTAATCATGTGCTTTGTTGTCTACATCTAGACGTTAACCAAATCTTTATTCTTTTACAAGATTGCAAGTTTAAATTTATAGTTTTGAAACTAAAGTGGCAAGCCGTTAGTATTATGTTCATTGCTTAAAGGAATATGCCACCATGATTTGAACTATGGCATCACTATTGAAGTAATAAACGTGAAATTCTTATAGTTTACCAAGTTTTTCTTCAAATTCAAAATTACCTATACCATGGTTTTCCTTGTTTCTTTCCAAAAGTGACACTCTCATTGATTTCTCAAATACTCTAAAAATAGAGGAAAGAATGAATACCTCCTATATTTTTACTTTGTTGTGTGTTTGTAGCTTGAACACATTTGTTTTCTTTTAAATGACCATTTGTATGATACATATGTTATCATCATTTATTTATTTGTCTATGATATAATCGATGTAATAATATAAGTGCATATATTTTTCTTGGGATGTGCACCTTTTTCCCTTAAAAATCTATTAAAACATATATGAAGATCATACCATGTTTATGTATTTCTTCCATCACATTAGGAAAAACACGACTCACAATTACATCCAATATGAGTTGAACTTGATATCTTTCAGTTACCATATCAGATTCCAACCAACTTGGCTAATACATAGTAGTGCATACCATATATTCTTTGGATACAAACAAACTTTCTCTATCACTCCTCTGGTATTGAGCTCGTCTTCTAACTCCCTCTATGGTTGAATGGCATGTACTTGTGAGTAATCATATTTCATGAAATTCACGTTGGCATGGATAGAATATCCTTATTTGCCTAGATTTCTATGCTTGGGATTTACCTTCCTATTTCATCTAATTATTTTATCTTATTTGTTTAGAAATTTTTTGATATTGATAAGGCAAATAGAGCTCACACCACATGGTCTAAACCATGGAGCAGCTATCAGACAGAAATGGTATTTTGTTAAATTCATTTCATGAATAACCTTAAATCTTTTAATAAGAATAGATCAGTGAAGAATAACCCAACTACCCCTTAACATATTTTTGGAAAGATTTATAACATAATTTTACAAGTTGTTAGTCAATATAAAACTTTTGATTTCATAACTTGAAAGCTTCCTATGTTTTCTTATCTCAATTTGATTTTTTCCTTATACATTGTTCTGTAGTTACAACAAGAAATATCTAAAATTATGGAAAATCAAGTAGCAAAACAAGAAGAATTAGATCCTAGACAAGTTGTTGAGCTGACATGTGAAGCTTATTTGCAAGTTTTAAATCCTACAAAAGAGACTAGGATTTGAGGTATTGGAACTGGACACAAAGATATCGGTCATACAGGAAAAGTTGCTCAAATAGATATATATTGCTACCTGAGGAATGCAATGCAAAGGACGTGTGTTGCATCATTTAACATGTTAATTTCTAGTTACAAATATACTTTTATAACTATCTTTATAATTATTTCTCATTTCAGGATACACTTAAGGAACTTACCCAAACAATATTTGATTTGATAAATGATGTCTCTCAAGTAATCACTTTGTATCAATAGTCATAGGTAACTCTTAGTTGGATTATCTATCTCAATACAATACTATATTTTTATGACATGATTGATTTCTTTGTTCTAGGATGGTGGTGTTAATACTCAATGTGTAGCAGAACAACCCACAAATTTAGGCAACAATGATGTGTTTCACAATACATGTGCCACAATCACTACGAAAATTATGGTCTTTAACTACAAAAAAAATTGTAGCAAGAACTCCAAAATTTGTAGCTAAAAGCTTTGGCTACTTTTATCCTTACATTTAGAATATGAAGCTAATACCCGTGTAGCTAATTGTTTAGACTACATTTTTCAAAGTTGTAATTAATTATTCCTCTGGATACAAATTCATATGTAACCCTAATTGTAGGTAAAAAATGTCCTTACACATAAAAATGTAGTTTCCATTGTAGCTAAATATATGATTACAATTCGATTTGTAGCTATGATATGTAGGGAGAGATGACATTGGTTACAATTTGTATATGTAGTTCATGTATAACAAAAACTAGAACTTACTCCACATGTAATTATAGCTAGTGTGTAGTGAAAGACACCATGTACTACACATACATATGTAGTAAGAGACATTATGTATCCAGTCATTCGCTTGCCAACATAGAGGGGTTTTCAAAAAGAAAAGAGATGAATGTTAATCGAGATGTGCTTACAATGTCAACAATTATACTTTTATTTATATTTGAACAATGAGTACACATGGGGAGGACATTAACCTGGCCCCTGTTTTACAATATGCATGGAAAAAAGATACATGTAAACAATATCTTCTTCTGACTGCCTCTATCCACTGCAGAATCTGTATGCCACATGATCATGTGAATCTTCTTCTATCTTGATTTTTCTTTTATATTAATTTTGCCACTTGTATTGCCAACAAATATGATAACATTGATAAACTCATAAGAAGAGAAAGACTGCTAAAGTATTGCTCTTCTTGATTGAAAATGGAGAACTTCTTTGTGCTCTACTTCTGATTGGCCACAGGAAGCTCATGTAGTTGATATTGATATTCATGGAGATTCTTGAAAGATAAATCATTCTCTTCAACAACGGGCAGTTCAAACCGGTCCCCAAGTTTGAGGTTTCCATATATCTCAACACATATTTTGTGAATCTGAGACTACAAGTGCCTTCATTGGAACCAAATAACACTTCAGATCAAAAGCAAAAAATAGTAATCATCTTCAACACATTAAAATATATATGAAGAGAGCCTCAGGCTAACTCTCGTCATCTATGAACTCATAAGCCATCCTCAAACCTCTACAAAATAAGACTAATAGGTAGTAGATCTTTTTGCATGATCTAGAGAAACTTAAGAGCAAAGAATAAAGTACAAGATGCTCAGGAATGAAATCTTGAATCAATCAAAAATAAAAAGAGGAAACTTCTCCTCAAATTAAAAAAATTAACCAAAGGCATGCCTCTGTAGAAATGACAAACCTTCATTGCAATACTGAATAGAGAAAAAGTCAACACGAAAAATTATAAGACCATTTAAGTCATGTGTTATATATATCCATAGCTATCAACAGAGTGAATTCTATTATCATGAATTTTGAGGCTTCTTTCCAATCAATCGTGATATCCAATCAGTTACTATGATGCTTCTTTCCAATAAACAGGGGTTGAATAAAACATGTACATTATGGATTTAATACAAGAAGACAATAATAATCATCAGTACCATGCATTCACATACCATGAAACAAACGTTGGTTGGGTTGTCTATGAACTAGAACTATTCCTCCTATTCCTCCCCTTATGATCATTAGCTCATGTGTAACAGAGAATAGCATGTACTCTTACCATATGCCATGATGTCCTCTTCAAGAATTGGTGGTAATAATTGTTTCATACTTGGTCACTGATGCCACATTTTTTGTTAGTATGCAACTCCTAATATCTTAATGTTCACTAGATGGATAAAGCTATAATAATAAAATTAAGATGCAACAAATCACAAGACCACTAAGAAGGGTAATAGAAATTGATAAACATATAGAAACATGTATTAATAGTAAAACAGAAAGGTTGTATGACAACTTGATGATGATGAATCCACATGTATGTATTCTTCAAATATGGAACAGAAACAGATAAGCATACCATGTAGCCATCTAATGACATATTGGCATGAACTTTTTTAGCCATGTGCACCGCAAGTCTATCTATGACAACAACAAAAACTTCTTGGTCAAATCCAACAGCAAAATATTTTATTGATAGTAATGTGAATATGTGACAAACAATGGATTTTACAGTTGTGATACGTTCAATAGCTTCCAAAATTAGTTATGGATGTTGGTTCTACATTAGAAGGTCACTCAAAGAAGGCAACCAATTGATATACCTTCAGGAATGAAACTAAAACACATGCATACTAGGTTGTCATTCTAAAAGTTACTATATGTAGAGACTGGAAGATCAGACTAGACAACTGAAGAACTGCCGTTCATGCTAGAATCACATACAAAATAGGATCCCTACATGCTTCAGAGGTGCCTTGTGATCATCTATATGAAAACTAATGTGATTCACGTAACTTCAATTTAGATAATTTTTCACGTAGAAATTCAGGTCAGTTTATAGGCCTAAAAAGGATGTATTGGACCAGAGCAACAATGGAAAATGGGACATAAAAAGCCCTTTGTATCATTATATGGTTTTGTACACATAACTGAAATCTCCATGAATGGAAACCTAATGTACAATACATGACAATTTGTATCATTATATGGTTTTGTACACATAACCTAAGAACATAAGTATTAGCAGACTATATCAACTATACCTTTGACCTATATTGTAATAAGCTAGATGAATTTAATACTACGAATATTAGGATAACCCAAAAAAATACAAAGGTAGTATAAAGACATACATCAACATTTCTTTAAACATTCTTGTATAGATCTAGGATGAACCCAACATATTTGGAAGGCCAACATCCTTGTCCATTGGGGTGATCGTTCTTGGCTTGGGTAGTTCGCCAATACCTTGGCAAAACCCGGTAAATGGGATATCGTACTTGTGAGAAATGACATCCTCAAGAAACCTTTTGGCCTTTGTCAAAGGCATCTTTCTAAGAGCATGTGATGTTTCTCTGCTTTTCTGGAACAAAAAAAAATCCAAGAAATGCATTATAGGTTTAGATCAAAAGATACAAAAGAGGCCTACTTATCAGGTCTTAGTAAATATGACTATCATGATCAATAGAAAAATATGTATATATGTATACTACAACTTACTCGTATACTTTAATTCTTGGATGAATTTATAAGAGAAATTGAGTAGTCAAAAGAAGAGATCAGCTGTAGCACATCAATATGAGGCATTGCTTTTTACATGAAAAAGTAAACAACCTAAAGCTTACATCATATATCATACACATCCATATACAAACATAGCACATCAAAAATTTTCCTTAGGGTGGATATCGGGAAACTATTCCAGGATTATCCTTTAGTGAAGAATAAAAACATCATAAATATGCCTCTCAAGTTTCACCATGTTCTTAAAAACATTCAACTCTACATTTTTTTTAACACATCATCAATGTGCAAATTGCCTCCCAAAGGATTTTTCTTGACTAACTATTTCAGTGTTTTCTCTAGTACATGGGAATTAATAGTAAAAAGCACAACAAGGTGATGTTAACCTGCATGCAATTGGCCAACATACCGGTCACCAAGACAACCATAATAGAGTTGGGAGTCATTTTCTATTCAAATTTATGTTCCTAAATGATAACATTAAAACAAAACTCTACATGATAGAGTTCCCCAATATAAGAACCACAACATATTAAAATCTTAAAAAAGCTAGAGCAATAACCATAATGTTTACATAATGCATGGCACTGGGCTTAACGTTCATCATAGACTTTTTAAAACCAGTGGAAGAATCGTTAAACATATTTTGAAGGATTTTCATGATGTAATCTGTTACACATTGCCAATATTTAACATTTGATTAGAATCTGAGATAGTCAATTGAGACATTGCTAATGACATAGAATGATCTTGATCCAAAGGCAGTAATTCACCGTCTCTGCAAATATGGAACCCTACAGCTTATGAGACTGAAAATAGATGAAATAGTTAGAGTGGAATGGCACATTTACCTTCTATACTCAATGTAGCACCTAAGAGTAATCATTGCAACCTCATTACACAGGGCAACCAGATCAACACCAAAAAACCCATGCATTTGCATAGCCAAACTTGGAATCTCTTCTTTGTTGAGGGAATGAAACATTCCTTCAAGAATGGTTGTAAGTATGTCAAACCTCCTCTAAAGATTTGGCACTCCAGAAAAACCATATTCACATGTCAAGAAAATTCCACTGTGCAAATAAATATGGGTATCCACTCAAAGTCAATGGTCTATTATGTTGAGTTGATGAAAACAATAGAAACTAGAAAATACATATTTTCATTCTAAAATAAACTACAGAAGCTATATTACATTATACATATGTAAAAGGCTGATTATATTCGAGAACCTGGAAGTTAAGTATGGGTCATATGCTTATAAAAATGAAAAGAAGATACCAAGATAGAAAAATAAGATATAAATTGAAGATAGTGTGTTAGTGGGACAAACTAAACAAACCCTGTGATCTATCTTTTATACTCAATGTGTTTTGAGATAATTTTGATCAGAAAGAACAACTACCTTTGCTTGAAAATTCTAGCATGGTCTAGGACATTTCTTTGTACAATAATATATACATCATTTTATCATCATTAGTTCTCTTTTATAAAATGGCATAGTAATATCTTTATACTATATTAAACTTCAGCTTAGATGTTAAAGTCAACAACTATGGCTAGGAATTTAATAGGAACGCACTTGCCTCGTGGACATCAAATAAGTCCACTCATTCCATTAGTTGATCATGGGTTACTTAGTTTGGTAGTTCATAACATATTGAAGCGATGTACATGTTTCTATCCCATTTTTCATGTGTTGTAGGTCATGTCGAGGAGAATAGAGTTTCCTGTGTTTCAGACATCAATTTACATTTTGGTATACTTAGGATGAATGTTGCTTGATCAGAGGTGGTTGTAGTCACTGTTATCTTATAACTAGTCTCCCATCTTCGATGTATGCCTTCGCTTGGATACAGAAAGAGTCTAGGATAGAAAAGACCTATAGTTCATCAACAACATATAATATATCATTTGAATGAGTAACGGTACCCCAAAACTTTACGATGGTTGAACCTTTAGTTCTTTCAATATGTCATGCACACTCATGGATAGTTATAAGATATGTGTACATGTTGCACATACTAGAGAACTCTTGTGTAGTACATGGGAATTACTATATACAATATGAACTTGGATTATTATACATACTCTCAGAATGGTTACATAATAAGGGAAAAGATAACATACATATACGAACATAGAATGAATACATTGAAAAAGTACAAAAGCATACAAGTCAGAATTGACTGTCAAAAAACATACAAGTAAAAAACTATGAGAAAGTTGAAGAATTATATGAATGATTCACTATACTACTTAAGCAATGAGAATTATCTAGGCCTTGTCTATGCAGAAGAGGATTATTAGAACACAATAATGGATGGAGTATAGAGATTACATCCTCAAGAACTATATTTCTATTCTGGGGATGTCTATTCTAATTCTAACAAACATGGTTATTAATAATATTTAGTTAATAAAAGGTCAAAGGGAGTAGGCTTACCTCTAGTTGTTTCAAGAATCATAATACAACAAATAGTTATGTAGAGAAAGTGAGTATCAGTCACATTTGGTTCATGTGATGTATTTATGGAATGACACTAGCTATACACATGACAAATTGAAATGTTTTATACTATTGTGTTACATTCGAATAGGAAAAGACCAGAAATCGGTTCTACTATTCCTCTTGATATGAAAGCTCTTGCCTGTGTTGGTGCAATGCTAGTTAGGGATGTAGCCCCGAACCATGACCTATCCAAGACATACTTACAAAAACTAATACACAACAACAATGCTAGAGACAGTGGGGTCAACAACCTAAATAACAGGAAGCCCTGATTAGCAAAATAGTCCATGTAAACCTTGTTAGTATGAAAGAACCATGTCGGTAAAGAATGTAAAAGGCACCAGAGTCATAACAACAATATGCAACATCAAGAACATGTAAGGGAGGAGGAAGGAGAGTTAATGGTAGAGAGGCCAGAATGATACTGTTGTGTGATTTGTATATCATCTTTTCACATGTTATCACACACAAATTTGGTTCTTTCTAGTATAATTCAATCTCTTTCATATTAGTTTTGCCATCTTTTAGTTGTTCTACATGTTCCATAACTTGTATTGCAAAATTGCCACGAAAAGGTCTAATTTCAGATGATATTTCTACAGAAACAGAAAAATGCAAGACGTGCAGATTACAGATGCACGACGTGCACCTATCCAGAAAAGACCAGTTCGCTGAAACAGTAAAGTGCATGGCGTGCAATATCCAGACGCACGACGTGCAACATTCCAGAGGAATCCGTTCTGTCCAGCCAAGAAAATGCACGACGTGTACATCGAAAAGACACGGCGTGCACCTGGGACGCAAATTGCTGAGAAAGTTCTGGAAAGTCGCACGACGTGCAACTCCGCAGCGCACGCCGTGCACTGATCAGCCGGTTACAACTGCACTGTAGGTGCACGACGTGCAACCCAAAAGTGCACGGCGTGCACCTGGCAATTTCAGAATTCTGAAAAATTAGAACACGATTTTAAAAGAAAGAGGGAAGCAAATGGACGGTTACGTTCAGCCATTTGGAGGTTTTCTCTCGTCCCAAAGACAGAGGAGAGCAGAGGAGGGTGATTTGGAAGGAAACTAAGGTAGTTTCTTGCACAAAGAGACCATTTCTTCTTCTCCACTTCTCCTTAGTCATCTTCAAGGTGCAGCCAGCGTTCCCAACTCCGAGCAGCTTCTTGAGAGAGGAGTAGGCCCGACTTGGAGAAGCTAAAGGAAGGGAATTTCGTCCTAAAGCCGGAATTCCTACTCCTTGTGGTTACATCTTCAGTTCTTCTTGTCTTTTCTTCTCTAAACCATGTCTAGCATTGAGAATTCTATAGAAATTCTGCTGTACATTGTTATGGATGAGTAGATCTCTTTTCTTGGGCATGGGGGAGTAACTCCCATGCCATAGCATGTATTGAACAAGTAATTTCGTACCAAATGCATTTGCTTCTTGTTTCCTTACCTTAAGAATGTCGGTTGCTCTGCTCCTTGCATGTATTGTTGGCCGCCTTATATGCATGAATTCTACTTTCTTGCTTAGTTTGAGAAGACAAATAAGTATGTATGGAGACGCTCTTCTTGGCAACTCTTCTTCTTCTATGAGAGTAGAGAAGAATGAGTTGAGGATCTATTTGTGATCATAAATGAAATTCATGCACGAGAGTGCTGTTTTGAGTTATGATCGTTACATTTACATCGGGAGGTGAAATGTAACACAACTTTTCCTTGAAACATGATCTTATGTATGTTTAAATTATTTTGTTCTCTTGATTGCTATGGCATATGAGTGAAATCCTAATGTCCAAGATTCATAAACTTTCTGAAATTGAACTTTCCTAGTAACCCTTGTTTGTTAACTAGAATCTAAATTTCTTGTCGTTAAAACCTAATCTTTATGCTTTTAGAACAAATCTCTTCTACTCTTTAAAATCGGTCTAGATTGTTGAACTTTAGTATTGTTGTGTTCAATTAAATTATCTCAACTCCTTGTGTTTGACCTTGGCTATACTACCTCCGTATACTTGCGGAGTTTGGTTAAGTTGAGTAAACTATCCATTACTTGGATTGAAACTTGTTTGTTTAAAGAACCAACAAGTTTTTGGCGTCGTTGCCGGGGAGCTACGGTAACTTAATTGGAGTAATAAGTACTATTTAGTATCCGAGACTAGACCATCATTCATCATTTTCGAATTTCCATATACCTCTTAGTGTGTTCTTAATTTTTCTTGTTATTTTTCAGGTTGCATGCGTCGTTCACAATGAGGTCTCCAAACATCCGCTTTGCTAGACCTTGAAATAGAGCGAACTCTTTCAAGTTTGAGGAGAACAAGAAGAGTAGAACAACTACCTTTTGGAGGTGCTTCACCGTCATCACAGCCACAATCACCACCATCACCGTTTTCTTCATCTTCTGCAGTAACTTCACCAACCACTTCAGCCATGGAGGACGATCGCCCTCTTAAGGACTTCGCCATGCCGGTTGCCACAAATATTTGTGGATTGATCGACCTACCTACTGTGGAAGCAAATAACTTCTCAATTGCCCCTTCCATGTTGCAAATGATTCAGCAAAATCACTTCGGGGGTACAGCCAATGAAGACCCAAGTCTTCATATTGCAGAATTTCTGGAATATTTGAATACTTTTAAGATTAATGGAGTGTCCACTGATGGAATCAGACTTATGCTATTTCCCTTTACTCTAAGAGATAGAGCCAAGGCATGGCTTCTGTCTCTTCCCAAGAAGTCTATTAGAAGTTGGGACCAATTGCTTAATGCTTTTCTTTCAAAGTACTTTCCGCCAAGCAAGACAGCTCACTTGAGGAACCAGCTTACAAATTTCTCTCAAAGTGAAGGAGAAACCTTATATGATACATGGGAACGGTTCAAGGATCTTCAACGTCTTTTCCCGCACCATGGTTTGACAAACTGGCTCTTGCTGCAAACCTTCTACAATGGACTATTCTACAATACTCGGTTGACTCTAGATGCCGCAGCTGGCGGTGCACTAATGACCAAGTCTTATAGAGTGGCCTATGATATCATTGAAGATATATCTCTCAATCACTGCCAATGGGGAGGAGATAGAGGAGCTAAATCCACCTCTACAGTAAGCTCTTCAGCCGGAAAGCAAGGAGGAAAGCATACTATTGATGCCGTTGATCTAATTGCTGCAAAGCTAGATGTTCTCACACAAAAATTTGAGAAGATGACCACTTTACCAATTCAATCTTGTGAAGCCACATGTGAAGCTTGTGGTAATGTAGGGCATACTTCTTCCTCTTGTTTTGCCCCTAACGCAATGGAAGGAAACTTTGAACATGTTAATGTAGTTGGGATGCAAGGAAACAAACAATACAACCCTTATTCCAACCAATATAATCCAGGATGGAGAGACCACCCTAATTTCTCTTACCGGAATGCAAGCAATACCCAAAATTTCCAGCAAGGGCAGCAGCAACAACAACATGTTAACCGTCAAGGAAATCCACCGGGTTTCAATAACAAGGGTTTTCAGCAGCAACAACAACCCCAAAGTTTTTCCTTGGAAGCTATGATGGAGAAGTTCATATCAACACAGATGCAACAAAATGAGGAACTCCGAGGAAATGATAAGCTTTTAAAAGATGTTATTGCGCAACTCTCTGCAAAAGTGGATGGAATTTCCACCCACACCAAGATGTTGGAAAATCCGATAGCATAACAAGCTTTAAATCAGTAAAGGACTCCACAATCTGGTTCTCTTCCAAGCCAGCCGGAGGTGAATCCAAGGTAGCAATTCCATGCCATTATCTTAAGAAGCGGGGCTGAAATTGAAAGACCTTCTCCATCTGAGGAGAAGAACATGAAGCAAACTATCGAAGAAGAGGACAACACTCCGAATCACAGCGAAGAGAAAGGTAAAGCTGAAATACCGCCTTCTTTCAAAGCAACCACACCTTTTCCTCAAAGATTAGCCAATAAGAAGGAAGATCAAAAATTCAGGAAATTTGTGGACATAATCAACAAACTGCATGTAAACCTTCCTTTTTCTGAAGTTATTTCCGAAATGCCTTCCTATGCAAAATTCTTAAAAGATATTCTGACTAAAAGAAGAAAGATCGATCAAGTAGAAACTGTAATTCTTTCTGAACGGGTCAGTTCCATTATTCAAAACTGTCTACCTCAAAAGCTGGATGATTTGGGAGCATTCACACTGCCTTGCAAGATTTATGAAACCACTTTTGACAAAGGTTTAGTAGATCTCAGTGCGAGTATCATCCTTATCCCATTTACTTTATGGCAAGAATTAGATCTTGGGGACTTGAAGCCCACAAGAATGGCTATTGAATTAGCTGATCACTCTATTAAATACCCAAAAGGTATAGTGGAAGATGTGCTTGTACAAATTAGGAAATTCTATATACCTTGTGATTTCATTGTTCTTGACATGGCGGAGGTTCCTTCCAACCCTGTTCTTTTTGGGAGGCCCTTTTTGAGAACTGCCGGATGCCTTGTGGATGTCTGAGAAGGGAAGCTCACTTTACGTGTCGGAGAATAAGCTATGGAATTTTCTATTTATGAAGCTATGAAAGCACCCGTACGTGTTGAAGAAATCTGCTTGCTTGATATTGTTGATCCTATTGAAAATGGTAGTGAAAATGATGGTGATTTGATGGTTTATCTCTATGATGATGATGCAACTGAATTTAATAATTCTTAAAATTCTAGAGCACCTTCTATTTCTAAAGCAACAACTGTTGATGAAGATACCCCACTTGTTGAAGACAAAGTTGATGAATGTACGACAGGCAAAAAGGTAAAATTAAAAGCCCTTCCACCTGGGCTAAGGTATGCAATTCTTGACCCAAACTCTACATCTCCTGTCATAATAAATAGTGAACTAACCAATGATCAAGAAAATAAATTGCTTGCTGAATTGCGTTTGTACAAAGATGTCATTGGTTATTCTATAGAAGATTTAAAAGGCATTCATCCTTCCATTTGTATGCACAGAATAAATATGGAAGATGATGCTAAACCGACTATTGAACCACCTAGACGTTTAAATAAAAATATGCTTGAGGTGGTAAAGAAAGAAATTTTCAAGTTAATTGACGCCGGAATCATTTATCCAATAAGTGACAGCCCTTGGGTTAGTGCCATTCATGTGGTACCTAAGAAGGGGGGTGCAACTGTCATCAAAGGAGATAATGATGAGTTAATACAAAAACGCATTGTTACAGGTTGGCGCATGTGTATTGACTATAGGCGTTTGAATAAAGAAACCCGCAAAGATCATTTCCCTTTGCCTTTTAATGACTTGATGCTTGAACGTCTTGCCAAACATTCATATTTCTGTTACTTGGACGGATATTCAGGTTTTTTTTAGATTCCCATATATCCCCCCGACCAAGAAAAGACCACTTTCACATGCACTTATGGCACATATGCTTATCTCCGTATGCCGTTCGGTCTTTGTAATGCTCCCACTACTTTTCAGAGGTGCATGATGGCTATATTCTCCGATTTTATTGAAAACATAATGGAGATTTTTATGGACGATTTCAGTGTGTATGGCGATTCTTTTGATCAATGCTTATTAAATCTGTCTCTTGTCTTAGCCCGATGTAAAAAGGTCAACCTAGTACTAAACTGGGAGAAGTGCCATTTTATGGTACAATCCGGTGTAGTACTAGGCCATGTGGTATCTAACAAGGGTATTGAAGTGGACAGGGCAAAAGTCGAAGCAATTGAAAAGATGTCTACTCCATCTTCAGTGAAAGACATTCGCAGCTTTTTAGGACATGCTGGTTTTTACAGGAGATTTATTAAAGACTTTTCCAAAATTGCCAAGCCGCTATGTTCTCTTCTTGCAAAAGACGCAGAATTTGTTTTTGATGAAAATTGCCAAGCAGCTTTTTCCAGACTCAAGGAAGCTCTCATTTAAGCTCCAATCATCCAACCTCCAGATTGGGATTCTCCCTTCGAACTCATGTGTGATGCGAGTGATTTTGTAGTGGGAGCTGTTTTGGGACAGTGAAGAGACAAGAAGGTTCACGCCATCTACTATGCCAGCAAAACTCTCGATGAAGCGCAAATCAATTACACGACCACGGAGAAAGTAATGCTTGTGATCGTATATGCTTTCGACAACTTCCGACAGTACTTGGTAGGATCAAAAGTGATTGTGTACACTGACCATGCTGCTATCAAGTATTTGCTGAATAAGATGGATGCCAAACCGCGTCTCATTCGCTGGATACTTCTCTTACAAGAATTTGACCTTGAAATCCGAGATAAAAAGGGTACAGAGAACAGCGTTGCTGATCACCTCTCTAGATTGACCACGAAATCTAGAGATTTATTGCCAATTGAAGACCACTTTCCGATTGAAAAACTTTACACGTTATCATCCATCCAAGCACCATGGTTTGCAGACATTGCTAATTTCCTTGCTACTGGACAGCTACCTCCGGGTTTGACATATCAACAAAAGAAAAAATTCTTTCATGACGTAAAATTTTATTATTGGGATGACCCGTTGCTATTCAAGCATGGAAGAAATGGGCTAATCCGGAGATGTGTTATTGAAGAGGAAATCCCAAGTATCATTGCTGATTGCCATGCCTCTCCTTATGGAGGCCATTTTGGAGGAGAAAAGACCGCTGTGAAAGTTCTTCAAGCTGGTTTCTATTGGCCTACATTATTTAAAGATGTCAATTTATTCGTCAAATCTTGTGATAGGTGCCAAAGAACAGGAGGCATATCCCGCCGAGATGACATGACACTCAACTCTATTCTAGAAGTTGAAGTGTTCGATGTATGGGGAGTGGATTACATGGGACCATTCCCATCTTCATGCGGATATCAATATATTCTTGTTGCCTGTGAGTACATTTCTAAATGGGTTGAAGCCATTCCAACCCAAGCACCGGACTCCAAATCTGTAGTCAAACTGTTCCAAAAGATTATATTCCCTCAGTTTGGAGTTCCACGTGCCGTTATTTCTGATGGAGGCATGCACTTTGCAGAAAAACAATTCAACAATCTTCTCTCAAAGTATGGTGTAACTCATAAAATCTCTACGCCCTATCATCCCCAAACATCCGGGCAAGTAGAGATTTCAAACAAGCAATTGAAGACTATTCTTGAAAAGACTGTCTCTAGTTCAAGGAAAGACTGGGCACTAAAGATTGATGATGCATTATGGGCATATCGCACGGCTTTCAAAACCAGCATTGGGACTACTCCATTTAAGCTAATCTATGGCAAATCATGTCACCTTCCACTTGAATTGGAACACCGCGCTTTATGGGCAATAAAGTTCCTGAATTTCGACATGAAAAGAGCAGTAGAAAAGCGTTTGTTGCAGCTACAGGAGCTCGAGGAACTTCGACTTGATGCATATGAAAATGCAAAGTTGTATAAAGAAAGAACAAAAGCTTGGCATGACAAAAGAATTCGCAGGAAGGATTTCGAAGAAGGAGACAAAGTATTGTTATTTAACTCCAGATTGAAGCTTTTTTCGGGAAAGTTGAAGTCCAAGTGGTCCGGCCCGTTTTAAGTACTCAAGATTTTTCCGTATGGAGCTGTAGAGCTCCAAGGCAAAGATGGAACTTTCAAAGTTAATGGACAACGCTGCAAACATTACTCAAGTGGAGAAGATGTAGAGAAAGGAGCTACTTGCTCCTTACAAGATGCCTAAAGTCTTAAAAGAAGTCTTACTCCGGACTCTAAATGGAGGACCTCGTGGGAGTTGACCCCACATTAGGATAGATGTCTTTTAAGTCTTTCCAAATCAAAAACAGTCTTTAATTTTGTTAATAAGCCTGTCATGGATGAATGTAATAATTTAGACTTGAATTCTATTCGATCCGTCATAATTTTCTGCTGACTAATTGCAATTTTCTGTAGAAATCGCATAGTGCACGACGTGCATTCTCAAGTTGCACGACGTACACTTTATTACGAAATACATCAGAGAATTCTCTGGAAACAGACACGGCGTGCATTTTAAAGCTGCACACCGTGCATCTGGTATGCGAGTTCTACAGGAAACCTTATGGAATCATGCACGCCGTGCACTTCGAAAATGCACGACGTGTAGCCGGAGATTCGGTGGCCCAAAATCTTTCAGGAAACATGCACGGCGTGCACCTCAGGAACGCACGACGTGCACCTGGGCGTTTAAAGATCTGTAAGAGTTCTAGAAACGTGCACGCCGTGCACCCCCAAAATGCACGCCGTGCACTTTTAAGTGAAATTTAAACATAAAAGGCCAGAGTGCACAACCTAACACCCTAACCCTAGCAGCCGTGCACCCCAACCCCAGCAGTTCTAACCTAGCAACCGCCCGTGCACAGCTCCACCGTCAACCAGCCGTGCACAACAACCCTTCTCCGTTCGTGTGCCGCCGAGCTTCTTCGTGATCTGCAGCAGCCGTGCACGAAGCAACATCCGTCCGCCATCTCTGTCCAGCCATCCTCAGTCCAGGCGCCACCATAATCTCCGCGCAAGCCGCAGCTGAAGCTTCACCGAGCAGCCGTGCGCCGTCCAACAGCCGTGCGCCGTCCAGTAGCCGTGCTTTCTTCTCCGCGACTCCAGCAGCCACCATCGCAGCGCCCCCAGTCGTGTACTCGCACGCCACCAAGCCGCAGCAACAGCTCCATCGAGCTACATCCCTCGCCGCCGTCCTACCGTACGCGGTGACACCTTCTTCTTCCTCAAAACCGTGTGCCATCCAGTCCCACACCACCAGCGTCCCGCCCGCCGCAGCTTTCAACCAGCCGTGCACGTATCATCCGCCGTCTACAGCCGAGCCACCGCCGTTTTTCCTTGCCACTGCTCCTTCTCTGCAGAATCCCAGATTTTCCCCAAATCTACAGGTGCACGCCGTGCATTTCAAAGACACGCCGTGCAACTGCTTGCTTGAGTTAGACTTACTGTCCACTCGTGCACTCTACTCATGGCGCAATTTAAGAGGAAAGCCAGCAGCCGCCCATGCCGTCAGATTGCAACCGAAGCAAGCTCCTCCACCCCTCGACCGCAGTCTTTTGTACCTTCCACACAATTCATGGTTAGGCCTGAAGAAGATGCCGATTATCAGTTTCTCATTACAAGGCGTGTTCTCCCTTCAAGGTACATGTGTGAAGAAGCAGTTACCAAACTGGGCTTCAAGGATGAGGTAGTACGCCACTTAACCTTCTTGGGGCTGGAATTTCTCTGCACTCGGGTTACTAAAACCTACCCCATTTGGTATACGAGTTTCTTACTACTTTTAAAGCTGAGGGTGATCGTTTTCAAATCCCATTTCAGAAAATCAGTTTCCGTCTCTTGGATAAACCGTTTTGCATGAATCTCGAGCGGTTTTGCACTTTACTCAAATGCAATTATGGCGGTTATACTGATTACCCTCCGACTTTCAACAACGATCTATTTTGGTCTGAAATCACTTCTGATATAGTGTACAAGGCACGGAATGCACGGGCTTCTAGCATCCATAATCCTATTTTCCGAGTACTACACCGTCTTCTTAGCACAGGACCATTTGCAAAGAATGAAACACAGGGTGTTGTAGGGAAAATTGATCTGTTCTTTTTGTGGTGTGTGGTACATAATGAGCGCATCAGTTCTGGTTATTACATTGTGCACAAGCTTCTTGAAACAAAGAAACAAAAGAAAAGGGAAGCGGGTGACATCATGTGTGGCGGGGTAATCAACATCCTTGCTATGCAATTGGGGTTGGATATAGGTGATTTTGAACCTGCACCTGGAAAGAATCTCGTGGATATAAGCTATCTTATTTCTTGCGGTCTGATCTCCAGACATGGCAACATCAAGTCTAGGTTCAAAGTTTATATCACAAAGACACAGTTCATCATAATCCCTGATGTGAGCCGTAATGATATCAAGGACAAAGCAACCTGGAAAGTACAACTTCAGCCAGAAAATGATGAGGGAACACCCGCCAGGGGTGCCAGCAACTCTACCCCAGGGCCTACTCCAGCATCACCCACCCCCAGCCACCGTCCACGGGTACTCAGATCGAGTACAGCTGGACAACGCCAGATTTTCAGCATTTCTACACCTACGTGGAGCGACGTTTCGATCATATGGAGACTCGCCTTGATCAGATGGGCGCACGGTATGACACCAGGTTTGACCAATTGAGTGCACAGTACTCCACTGTGTACGATATGGTCAACAGGATGGATGCTTGGCACATCTCGCAGGGCCACTACCCAGCACCACAGTCCTTCCAGTCTCCTCTCCACCAGCAGCAGACCACAGCTCCAGATTTCCCGTAGCACCAGGATCAGCAGCAGCAGCCAGGATCATCGTCCGCGATGCCTATGGATATTCCTGACATCGTCAGTCAGTTCTTCCCGGAGTAGGGAGGCGGAAGATCATTTTTCTGATCTCATACATGACAGGTATCCGGTTGTGAACTCCTAAAGTTTGACTGAAGCAGTGAGGACACTGCTGATTTCAAGCTTGGGGGGGGAGCAACCAGATGGTATTGGTATCCCATTTTATTTGTAGTTTTGCTTTTGTGTTATTTGCTTTTTGTCATTCGCTTTTGTACTTTTGTTTTATTTTCACTTCTTAGTTGTTGTTTCTAGTTCTTGATGGCAAGTCTAATATGAATTGAGTTCATCTTTTATATGTGGAAAGAACTCCTATGCTTTACTATTTAACCCCTTTTGATGAGAAATATCAATTGAAGAAGTTGTAAAAAGCATGAATTAATCAAATGAAACCTTTAGACCATCAACATGTGTTTAATTCTGGTTTATGCTTCTAGCCTGATCATTCATCCTTCACATCCTTGATTGTTTAAAACATGTAATGGTCTCAGTTTTATGAGTAAATCAACTTTACAACATCATTTAGAATACGGGATGACTTTGCCAAGCTCTTAGTGCATATGCAAACTTTCTTTCAATGAATTTTTTTTCAAAACAGATGAATGAAATCTAGTTAATGTTGCAATTTAGTTGACTCTCCCAAGTTTTAGAAAAATTTAAATAACTCTTATACCCCATTAAAGATGGCTTATCTGCCCACATACCATGCTAGCCTAGTGTAAGTCCGATCTGGCAACGATGGTTAGGTGGTATGTCTTAAAAGAGGGTAAAATACCCCAACCGACACTCCTCGTGTGCATAAGCCTACATTAGCAGCCGAGTGTCAGGACCCATAATCATTTGTTATATCATTTCTGGGAAAAGGAGAGTACAAAAAAAATTGAATTTTTTTAACTAAGATTTCATCTTTTGTTATCCTTAATAGTTGAGAGTTGGAGTTGCACATCTACTGATTGCTTGGCTTGGTCATCCAAATTCTACCTAGTGTTGTTTAATTGATTGATTCATTAAATTGACGCCACCCCTGCTGAACTAAAAATCTCTTTCTTGGGTGTTTAAGTTGAATTGATGGCTATGAGAATAAACATGTTGATCATGGTTGGTTTGGTCTCATACACATCTTTCATTTCATTTTATCTAATCATGTTCTTGACATTTCTTCAATTATATTTCCATGCTCTTTTTGCTTGAGGACAAGCAATGGTTTAAGCTTAGGGGGATTTGTTGTGTGATTTGTATATCATCTTTTCACATGTTATCACACACAAATTTGGTTCTTTCTAGTATAATTCAATCTCTTTCATATTAGTTTTGCCATCTTTTAGTTGTTCTACATGTTCCATAACTTGTATTGCAAAATTGCCACGAAAAGGTCTAATTTCAGATGATATTTCTACAAAAACAGAAAAATGCACGGCGTGCAGATTACAGATGCATGTCGTGCACCTATCCAGAAAAGACCAGTTCAATGAAACAGTAAAGTGCACGACGTGCAATATCCAGACGCACGATGTGCAACATTCCAGAGGAATCCGTTCTGTCCAGCCAAGAAAATGCACGGCGTGCACATCGAAAAGACACGGCGTGCACCTGGGACGCAAATTGCTGAGGAAGTTCTGGAAAGTCGCACGGCGTGCAACTCCGTAGCACACGCCGTGCACTGATCAGCCGGTTACAACTGCACTGCAGGTGCACGACGTGCACCCCAAAAGTGCACGACGTGCACCTGGCAATTTCAGAATTTTGAAAAATTAGAACACGATTTTAAAAGAAAGAGGGAAGCAAAGGGACGGTTACGTTCGGCCATTTGGAGGTTTTCTCTCATCCCAAAGACAGAGGAGGGCGATTTGGAAGGAAACTAAGGTGGTTTCTTGCACAAAGAGACCATTTCTTCTTCTCCACTTCTCCTTAGTCATCTTCAAGGTGCAACCAGCGTTCCCAACTCCGAGCAGCTTCTTGAGAGAGGAGTAGGCCCGACTTGGAGTAGCTAAAGGAAGGGAATTTCATCCTAAATCCGGAATTCCTACTCCTTGTGGTTACATCTTCAGTTCTTCTTGTCTTTTCTTCTCTAAACCATGTCTAGCATTGAGAATTCTGTAGAAATTCTGCTGTACATTGTTATGGACGAGTAGATCTCTTTTCTTGGGCATGGGGGAGTAACTCCCATGCCATAACATGTATTGAACAAGTAATTTCGTACCAAATGCATTTGCTTCTTGTTTCTTTACCTTAAGAGTGTCGGTTGCTCTGCTCCTTGCATGTATTGTTGGCCGCCTTATATGCATGAATTCTGCTTTCTTGCTTAGTTTGAGAAGACAAGTAAGTCTGTATGGAGACGCTCTTCTTGGCAACTCCTCTTCTTCTATGAGAGTAGAGAAGAATGAGTTGAGGATCTGTTTGTGATCATAAACAAAATTCATGCATGAGAGTGCTGTTTTGAGTTATGATCGTTACATTTACACCGGGAAGTGAAATGTAACACAACTTTTCCTTGAAACATGATCTTATGTATGTTTAAATTATTTTGTTCTCTTGATTGCTATGGCATATGAGTGAAATCCTAATGTCCAAGATTCATAAACTTTCTAAAATCGAACTTTCCTAGTAATCCTTGTTTGTTAACTAGAATCTAATTTCTTGTCGTTTAAACCTAATCTTTATGCTTTTAGAACAAATCTCTTCTACTCTTTAAAATCGGTCTAGATTGTTGAAATTTAGTATTGTTGCGTTCAATTAAATTATCTCAGCTCCTTGTGTTCGACCTTGACTATACTACCTCTGTATACTTGCAGAGTTTGGTTAAGTTGAGTAAACTATCCATAACTTGGATTGAAACTCGTTTGTTTAAAGAACCAACAGATACCTACAATATACAACCTTAAAAGAAGATCTAAGTCACCATTTTGAATTTTTAGCTGAGAAGGTTCTTGTTCAAATAGAGGCATGAAGTGTGGAACTAATTCAGATCCTTATGAAGACTTACAACAGGGTAGAAAACTTTGCACAATAGTATCATGTATTTGAGTATGATCCAGTGATTTGAATAAGTGCAAACGATCTTTATTCTGCTCTCTATCTATGCAAAGAACCTCTACTTATGAGAAAGTTGCATTGTTTAATGTCTGGTACAATACCTTTTGTCTAACCATGTATATGTTATGGTCTACATATTGCTAAAGAAATCAGTCCTCGATATGAAAATGCATGTATATGCGTAAAGGTTGTACTGAACTTTGTTATCAGTAGCACCACATTGATCCATGACTTGTCAATTTACCTAAAACACAACAAAGAAGAATTTAAGTCTCATAATTAATGATAAATCAATATGAAATGAAAGAAATAGAAAATATATGATGCAAACATGTATCACAAGTTGATAATGATAAAACATGCACAAATAACATCAAAATGAGCAAATGTGCGCGAACTACATAAGAAAATAGCATGTGAAAAGTGAATAATATTCAGTGCATCCAAATACCCTAAGCTTAATTGTTTCTCTCCCGGGAGCAACACTACCCTCAGATCTGTTTGAGACAAGTCAGCAAAAGTACAAGTAATATGAACTCCATTTCTCAACTATCCCCACTTGACGATTCCAAACCAGCCCTTATCGACCATTGAACAAATACCTACTCTATAGTGAAAAAAATGTTCGTTAAATATGTTCACCTCTAGATCAGTGAAACACTATCAATAGAGTAGTTAATATCATAGTCAATCAGTCATTCACTTAGTGCATCATGTGACTCCCTATCTACATTTCTCTTTTCCTAACTACCAATTGAATTGGAAGCAGGTTTCCTTATAAGAGTGAATGAGGAGATCAATCATATTTGTGTCCAACCAATAGGAGCAATAGGTGGAATGAAGTAGGTGGATTATTAAGAATCACAAGTGTCATCTGAATTATTTATGCAAACATAAAACATGATGAACCTATAAGATGGAAGAAGTAAGAAATGCATGAATCTCAATGCCT
Organism: Alisma plantago-aquatica; assembly: GCA_963693085.1. Lineage (NCBI taxonomy): Eukaryota > Viridiplantae > Streptophyta > Magnoliopsida > Alismatales > Alismataceae > Alisma > Alisma plantago-aquatica. Next base: position 143,918,709 of record OY856409.1, on the reverse strand, counting down.
ACTATTTTTGGGTGGGATGATGCATGCACTAAAAGTATCATCTGATTGATGAGAGTGGGATAAAAGAATACATCATGTAGTTGTTTCCATCTCTTCTTGAAGAAAGATTTAGAATTGAGCTCAGGGCATCCTTTCACCTTCTTTATATCACAAATTTTTTTTTCATTAGCCCAAAATTTTAGCATGGTAGTAGAGTATGCTCGGGCTTTATTAAAACACTCAAAGTTCTATCTTTTTTTTTTAATTTTTCTTTGGAGTATGGACATGCTTCCTTGAACTTTGCTTTCAGAGAAAGACAATATGAGTCCATGATGAAAGAATGAATGATATAAAAGATATGCAATCTACATGAATATTTTTTTTAATACAACTAATTGGTATGCACATTTGTATATATTTTTTTCATTTGGTATCTAATGCAATAACTAATGAGTAGAAAACTAGCTACAATTTCACCTATTATGCTATGCAAAGAAATCATAAGGAAACAATTTGGTCCACTCGATCATCTTAATATGGTGGATCAAATGTATGAAAAGAGGATAGAATCACAAGATTAAGAGACAATGACTTTCTTGAACTATGATATGTCCCTCTACTATCAACATGTGTACAAGGTAACCTTAGAATTTTTTTTCTAAAAGTTCCATTTAAGGTCTCGTTAATTGTTTGGTCGGTTCAGGCTCAAACCCCATCACCATCAAAAATTCATGGATAATTAAAACTTCTCATTCATATCAAATGTCCTTAAGCTGACTAACCCATACACCTCCTCTAGGTGATGTTGCCTTTAGAATTTGCAAATAAGATTTCAAATGTATGCATTTTTTTAATTTCATTGCAAAAGCATAGAAGAACACACTCTATGATGAAGGCAGAAATCATGATAATATTGCTCCTCGATTACACTAAATAGTAGTGGATCCTACAAACCTAGAATGATAAAACTAAAAAAATAAAATAAAGATAGAGTTGTTCCAACACCCCCTAAGCTTTAACTTAACTATGTCCTCATAGTCATAACCCAATGTAAGCGGTGGAACAGTGGTACCAAATCAGAATGATGGGGGTGGTATGTTTGGATCATGTGAGTAGAAAGTGCCATTGAAGCTAGGTGTTTGTTGTGGTATCTTTGGAAGCTATGGGTAATTGCCAAACTATCCCTGACTCTAGTAATGATCATAGAATGACTACTGACTCAATCTATTGCAAGCGAGTGTGTATATTCTCATTGTTACCTTGGAGAAGATGCTCATAAATGACATGTTGTTGTAGTAGAAGGTGCCCCTGAACATCACAAATTTCTACCACTGTTGTCGATTGTTGTTGCTGCCCTTATTGAATTGACTACAACATCCTATACATACGTGCCAAAGAATAATGGTCTTCTTTTTTCGCAGGTGGTGGGGTGGTGGAGCTTGATTCTCCATATCTCCATGAAGACCTGTTAATGACTCACCTTTGAGTGAATGGCATGGTCTCCTCCTCCTCATTGGCTTTTCCAAATCTCTCCCGACCGAGATCGTCTTGTTCCTCTGAAACCACTTCAGTTGGCTAAATTGAACATCATCTCATCTTATCTTTTGATGATGACAAACATTTATTATTTGTGGATTTAACATTATATCTGAGTGTTTCAAGTACAAAGTGCATGTTGAAAAAAATTGATCAAGATTGGAGTATCAAATACGTGAACTATTGTGTATATATGCTTATTTGTAATTCAAATGTATAAGGTTTTAGAACTCATATAAAGTCAAGCTATGGACCAACCCCACCTATCCCAAACATATTCATATGTCTAAACTAAGTGTCTAGGGTAGGTTGGTCACATTAGAAAAATCATTAGATAGGCTTTCCAACATTTCCAAACCCAATTTCTAGGGATTTTTTGGTCAAGTAACTTGTCAAATAAGACTCTCTCATTCAAAAGAATTGTCTACCAAGAACCTCCTTGGTCAAAGACTCCGAGCACCAGAAGAATCTTTACAATCACTTATCTCTGAGTTAGTCTCGGTCAAAAACATTGTCGACCGAGACATACCCAGTCAAATATTTGTGGATTGAGAAAAGATTGTTAAGCCATTTGACCAAGATGTTAGAAAAAAAAATAGCCATTAGAATGAAGTTTGACACTTAGAACAATCCACGTCAAAGAAGTTCTCCACCGAGGAACCTCCGGTCATGAATTTTGTAGACTGAGATGGGTTCTGGAATGCTAATATTATTAACGAATAAGTTATCTTTTGCACCTATAGTGACCCAACTATAACATCTATTTCTCATCCTAGAACACTCTAAACACTACCCTATAATGCTCTAGACACTTATAATCCATTCCTATACATAGTAGTGGTCATAGGACACCTAATTCAACTTGCATACTAGATATACAATACTTGAGTAATAGTTGAGAAATCTTGAGCCATAGTTTTCTTTTGCAATCTTCTACAACTACCAAATTCATGTCCTAATCTTAGTTCTCCAACACCACTGTTCATCATTTCCTAATCCATAGTGGTATTGATCCATAAGCTTGATTTAGGACATTATGAGCTACATTGGCGTTATCTTTTCTCCAATCTTCTTTCTTTGTTTGTGATCTGCGGTGGGAATACTCCACAGAGAAGAGGTTGTTTGGGATATCACATGTGAAGAAGGAGTCTTCAAACAGGTGCTCTTCAGTGACCGTCTGTAAGGAGTGGGAACCAGAGGGGATCCACTCCCTACTAAAAATTTGAAGAATAAAACATCCAGTCTGAACATACCCAAAAGATATGTTGGAGTGGGTGCCAAATTTTGAAATCTTATTAATGGTATTCAAAACAACCAAGTATAGCAGCAAAATAAAAATCATGACTATTATCAGCTTTCCAAAAGATTACAAAAGAACATTCATAATCTCCCACAAAGGGTTTCATTGATACAACATAAGGATCTAGATAGAGGGAAATCTAAACCATAATAACTTTATGTCCAAGCTTTAACTTCTTAAGCTATGTCCATAACTTTATGCCATGTCCTCCATGTCCTTCACCTAGGGTTGGAAGCATACCCCAGCAAGAAGAGAAAAATAGAAGACGTCATCAAAGGCTGGTATGTGTATACTAAAATGGAAATTGAGCAATATATGGAATAAAGGACAACAAATTTAAAAGGCTTCCCATGAAAGAGTAATGAACTACTCAGAATGGCATAAAAGGAAAGAACAACAATAAAAGAAATACTTGCCATAACCAAGCAAATAAAATTGTGCCATACTAGCACATATAAAGGATTAGGGCATAGAACCCATCATCAATTATCATCATCCTGCATGCATGTGAGATAACCATAGCCCTATAACAATATAACAACAAAGTCGGCCAGGCCTCATAAACTTGAAACCTAATAGAGAATGGCACATAACCAAACTCCCAATAATTAAAAATGGGGGCCAAACCTGATAAATTTGAAACCCAGGTATGGGGACACATCCATCCCAAAAATATAATAAGGGCACATAATAAAAAAAACCAATACTATTACACTACTCTAGTGCTACAGAATCACATATCCTATTAAATGTAGAGGCAAGTAGAAAGTATAGTCAGATTATACAAACTAGTCACCACAAAAGTGACCAACATATACATCCACCTCATAAGTGGGCAAAAGACATCACATGTCATCATATAGAGTTTCATTATGAACAAAGCATAAGAAAAGACCAAAAAAATATCAACTCATGATCATAAGATCAGTAACAAATAAGGTAGTTCACATGAACCATAATTTTCAAGGAAAAAAGATTATGTGTAGGCCATTGTCCATAGGACCAAGAGAAAGAAGAAACATAGGCTAATTGCTCAAAGGAAAAATAGGAGATGCAAACATACCTTGCTCAAGAATCTAAATAGTCCAAAGATAGTCCTAGATCCAAGCCTAGGTCTCCAAAGCACCTATTATGCATATATGTAAAATCAGGTTAGGTTTACATTAATTATTCAAACCATAAAAATTTCCTTTTTAATATTAGTGAATTCAATTATCAAAACTAGGCCATGTTTTAGATTATCTTTTTCTGAGTTTAAAACATAATATATAATATTTTTTGACTTTTAAGTATTTAGTTATGAATTTTGCAATTTATTGCTTATTTAGGAAAAATCCATTAAAATCACCTTTTTAAAATATCATATTTAAGCAACAAACTTAGCACCATTGGATAGGTTCTATTTTTTTTATTCCAGATCATATTTTATTATAAATTTTTGAGCTATAAATAATTTAATACGGATTTTGCAAAACTGACCAATCGAAAAATACCAATATCCTTCAGAAAAGAAAATCCACTTAGTATCAAACTAGATGAGTTGGGCCAATGATGCCTGACCAACTCAACACCCACTCAACACAATCCTCAATGCATAAAGAAGAATACCAGAGGGCAAAATGATAGTTTTACCCAAGTCGAGAAACAAAAATGAGATGGGAACAATAGGGAAAAACATGAAAATGTAACTTTGGGTTTCTTCTACCTTTGTCGAGCTCACGCAGAGCAACTATGTTGCTAAGGTTGTCCTCTTGACAGTGATCAACAAAGGTTCAACTCTAGAAGAACTCAAAAGTGGTGAGGACCAGACATCAAGGTCGACTCAAACTTGCAAGGCAAATGTTTGGTGAAAGAAAACCCGTCGGAGATCATAAATTACAGACTCGCTCAGGCTAGCAGTCTCCAATCAAACCAGCAAATGAGGTAACCACTCTACCTCAAATAAGAAGGAAATAAGATGAAGGTTGGATTCGAACGTGTTCACAAAGAAATCTGGGTGATCAACAACCCTCTCGAGCGGCAAGAGGACCAAGTTTCCCCGTGATGTGGTGCTAAGGACCGACAGAGGTGAGGAAGGACGAAGTAAGGGAGACCTACTTAGAGCCTAACTAGGATGATCCAAGCTGAGGAAATGAGAGTAAGGGCCACCTCGAAGGTGAGGGACGCGTTTATGTTGGTCCCGATGCGCTAGAGAGGTGAGGAAGGAAAAGAAGGAAGGATCTGGGGAGAAATAAGGTGTCGAGGAAAACTAGATAGGGCAGAAAGGGCATCCCTTATATCTTAGATGTTGGAGGTTATATTAGGGTACTTTAGAAAGGGGAAAGGCTCATGAAACTAAGGGAGAAGAAATCTAACAAAACCATTGATGGGTGGGGGAAAATTTGAAGAAATAAACGTAGTGGGACACTAGTACCTAGATCACGTAGAAGAGGGAAACTGTGGAGAAAGACTCAGGGTAGGAGAGAAAATTTGAGACACACAAATGAAAATCTAACAGTTAGAAATGTGCCCGAAATTAGGAACCCAGGCGTGACAGAAACTTGAGGAAAATGAGTAAAATAAAGCACATAATTAATATTTAAGGGCTTTAATAATATGTTTTATTTCCCTATTTAGTTGAGGGCTAAAAAAAACCCAAATAAAAACCAAATTTCACACCTTGGCTATATAAAACATGTAGATTCTGATTTTGCCATCAATGTTTATATTTAGAGACTTTTTCTATCTTATTTAATTCTTTTAAAGAAAACCATAATTTCTCTTTCCTAATGTATTAAAGATATATAGATTCACTCAATTAATGTGAAACTTCACCCACAAGAAAACTAAAGCATGCTAGACACAAATAATCCATCAATTTTGTCCCTTGGTGTTATTTATTACATATTTAATATTTTGGGCTTTAATTTCATTTTCCCTCTCCTGATTTCACCTCTAAATCAAATATTCTCCAAATTGAGTAAAAAATCACCCAAAGGCATATTTTAACATTTAGAATATGAATTTGAGATTTGTTTCCACTTTTAGATCCATTGTTAATTTATTTAATATTTTGGAGAAGAACTCATATTTCCTTTACTAAAAGGAATTAAGATAATTATTATTGTGCAAATAAGGTGAAACTTGGCTCCCAGGATAATTGGGACCCAAGTAACACGAATTTCACATTACATTTCTATTTTGGAATCTCCTTTTATGAATTATAACATTTATTATAATATTACTTCATTATCATTATTATTCATCCAATTGTGTCCCATTATTTTTTATTACAACCAAAAGAGTTATGTATGATTATATTACACAAATTCTTATGGATTCCTTTATTTATCTCATATGACATATTTTATGTGTCCATTATGGGTCTAAGACTAATGTAAGAACATTAGATTACATTAGCATGATTTATACATGCATTAGTTCATTAGAGTAATACTAAACATCCTTCAGGTCTAACCTCAACCTTGTTTGGGCTCAGCCTATAAGGTCAAAGTTTTAGGGTAGGGTCTAAGATCTAGTATGTTATAGCACTACACCCCTTAAAAGGATTTATTCCTTGAAATTTATTAATCTAAACATCAACAACTAACTACTCTCCACCCTTTAAAAGGTTTAACCTAATAAGTCATACTAAACAACATTTAGGGTTACCCACATATCTTTTAGTTGTGAATGATTTAAAGACTTATGTTGTTCATGTATCCAACTAATAAGTCAGAACCATCTAGGGTTGAGTTTTAGGTCCTTGTGTCTCTAAACTAACAACCCTAAGATACAAAAAGTCATAGGGTACAAAGGGTAGGTTCACTACTCCTTTATATTACCTCACATATTCCCAGTCACTCCTTCATAACTAGGTTATGATTCTATGCCAAATAATTCTAGAGTTTCACTATTGATATAAAATAAAATCTTCATTGTGACTTAGTTCAAGAAAGCTTCGATAAATCCAAAAAAAAATCTTGGTACATATAATAGTATAATATAAAGTAACTTTTGGCGATGAAATCAATTAGACATAAAGCAAAATTTGGATCCAAAATCAATTGCGGAAACCAAGTCATAGTATATCCATAAAAGACCTCTTAATCCTACTACCACCCTCATAACCTAATAGAATCCTCAAGTCAAACCTCATGGCATCAAGAGATGCAAATCATAATCAATCTATACAATAGGATAGGATCACCTAAAACCTCATCACATTATTAATATATATGAATTCTAGGGTGAACATGTCACTTAAATGGGAACTACATAAGACAAGGTTTCTAATTAGGGAGATAAAATTGAAATAGTCAGATTCCAATTACCATGGGATCTAATACCATGCTTTAAGGAGTGGGAACCAGAGGGGATCCACTCCCTAATAAAAATTTGAAGAATAAAACCTATAGTCCTAACATACCCAAAAGATATGTTGGAGTGGGTGTAAAATTTTCAAATCTTATTAATGGTATTCAAAACAACCAAAGTATAGCAGCGGAATAAAAATCATGACTATTATCAACTTTCTAAAAGATTACAAAAGAACATTCATAATCAACCACAAAGGGTTTACATGATACAACATAAGGATATAGATAGAGGGAAATCTAAACCATAACAAGTTTGTCTATAAGCTTTAACTTCTTAAGCTATGTCCATAACTTTATGCCATGTCCTCCATGTCCTTCACCTAGGGTTGGAAGCATACCCCAACAAGAAGAGAAAAATAGAAGACGTCAGCAAAGGCTAGTATGTGCATACTAAAATGGAAATTGAGCAATATATGGAATAAAGGACAACAAATATAAAAGGCTTCCCATGAAAGAGAAATGAACTACCCAAAAGGGCATAAAAGGAAAGAACAACAATAAAAGAAATACTTGCCATAACCAAACAAATAAAATTGTGACATACTAGCACATATAAAGGATTAGGGCACACAATCCATCATCAATTATCATCATCATGCATGCATGTGAGATAAACATAGCCCAAGAACAATATAACATCAAAGTCAGCCAAGCCTCATAAACTTGAAACCTAATAGAGAATGGCACATAACCAAACTAACAATAATTAAAAATGTGGGCCCAACCTCATAAATTTGAAACCCGAGTATGGGGACACATCCATCCCAAAAATATAATAAGGGCACATAACCCAAAAGCCAATGCAATTACACTACTCTAGTGTTGTTGAATCACATAGCATGTTAAATATAGAGGCAAGTAGAAAGTATAGTCAGATTATACAAACTAGTCACCAAAAAAGTGACAAACATATACATCCACCTCATAAGGAAAAAGACATCACATGTCACCATATAGAGTTTCATTATGAACAAAGCATAAGAAAAGACCAAAAGAATATCAACTCATGATCATAAGATCAGTAACAAATAAGATAGTTCACATGAACCGAAATTTTCAAGGAAAAGAGATTATGTGTAGGCCAACGTCCATAGGACCAAGAGAAAGAAGAAACATAGGCTAATTGCTCAAAGGAAAATTTGGAGATGCAAACATACCTTATTAAAGAATCTAAATAGTCTAAAGGTAGTCCTAGTTCCAAGCCTAGGTCTCCAAAGCACCTATTTTGCATATATGTAGAATTAGGGTTAGGTTTGCATTAATTATTCAAAACTGTAAACATTTCCTTTTTAATATTAGTGAATTTGGTTATCAAAACTAGGCCATGTTTTAGATTATCTTTTTCTGAGTTCAAAACATATTTTATTATATTTTTCTAACTTTTAAGTATTTAGTTATGAATTTTGCAATTTATTACGTATTTAGGAAAAATTCATTAAAACCACCTTTTTAAAATATCATATTTAAGTGAAAAACTTAGCATCATTAGATAGGCTATATTTTTCTAATTCCATGTCATATTTTATTATATTTTTCTAAGCTATAAATAATTTAATACGAATTTTGCAAAACTGACCAATCGAAAAATACCAATATCCTCATTAGAAAAGAAAATCCACTTAGTAGTCAAACTAGTTGAGGATGGCCAACCATTCCCAGCCAACTCAACACTCACTCAACACAATCCTCAGTGTAGAAAAGAAGAATACCAGAGAGCAAAATGATAGTTTTACCCCAGTCGAGAAATAAAAACTAGATGTGAATAGTAGGGGCAAACAAGGAAATGTAGCTTTGGGTTTCTTCTACCTTCATCTAGCTCACGCAGAGCAAAGATGTCGCTAAGGTTGTCCTCTTGACAACGAGCAACAAAGGTTCAACTCTAGAATAAGTCAAAAGCGGTGAGGACTAGACATCAAGGTAGACTCAAACTTGCAAGGAAAACATTTGGTGAAAGAAAACCCGTCGGCGATTGTGAATTGTAGATTCGCTCAAGCTAGTAGTCGCCAATCAAACCAGTGTAGGAGGTAACCACTCTACCTCAAATTACAAGGAAACAAGGTGAAGGCTGGATTTGAATGTCGTCTATGAAGACATTTGGGTGATCAACAACCCTCTCGAGCGGCATGAGGACCGAGTTGCCCCGCGATGTGGTGACAAGGATCAACAGAGGTGAGGAAGGATGAAGCATGGAAGACCTACTTAGATCCTGTCTAGGATGATCCAAGGTAAGGAAACGAGAGTAAGGGCTACCTTGAAGGCGAGGGATGAGTATATGGGGTACCGATGCACTAGATAGGCGAGGGGAAGGAAAAGAAGGAAGGAGTAGGGGAGAAACATGGTGTCAAGGAAAACTATAGAGGGCAGAAAGGGCGTCCCTTATATCTTGGATGTTGGGGGTTATATTATGGTTCTACAGAAAGGGGAAAGGCTCACAAAACTAAGGGAGAAGAAATCTAGCAAAACCATTGATGGGGGAGGGAGAATTCAAAGAAAGAAACATCGTGGAAACTGGTTCCCAGATGACGTAGAAGAGGGAAAATGTGAAGAAAGACTCGAGGGTAGGAGAGAAAATATGAGCCACACAAAAAAAATTTTGACAGTTAGAAATGTTCCCAAAATTAGGAAGAAACTTTAGGAAAATGAGTAAAATAAAGCACATAATTAATAACTAAGGTATTTAATAATATGTTTTCTTTCCCTATTTAGTTGAGGGCTCAAACAAAACCCAAATAAAACCAAATTTGACACCTTATCTAAATAAAACATGTAGATTCGATTTTGGCATGAATTTTTACATTTGGAGACTTTTGCTATCTTATTTAATTCTTTTAAAGCATATCATAATTTCTCTTTCCTAATGTATTAAAGATATCTAGATTCACTCAATTAATGTGAAACTTCACCTACAAGCAAACTTAAGCATGTTAGAGACAAATCATCCATAAATTTGGTCCCTTGGTATTACTTATTACATTATTTAATATTTTGGGCTTTAATTTCATTCTCTCTCCTGATTTCACCTCTAAATCAAATATTCTCTAAATTGAGTGAAAATTCACCCAAAGGAATATTTTAACATTTCTATTTTGAATTTGAGATTTGTTTCTACTTTTAGATCCATTTATTAATTTATCTAATATTTTGGAGAAGAACTCATATTTCATGTACTAAAAGGAATTAAGAATTATTATTATGCAAATAAGGTGAAACTTGGCTCCCAAGATATTTGGGACCCAAGGAACAAGAATTTCACATTATATATCCTCTTTTAGAATCTCTTTTTATGAATTATGGCATTTATTATAATATTACTTCATCATCATTATTATTCATCCAATCGTGTCTCATATCTTCATATTACAACCGAAAGAGTTATGTAGGATTGCTTTACATGAATTCATGTGAATTGCTTGATTTATCTCATATGAAATATTTTATGTGTCCATTATGGGTCTAAGACTAATGTAAAACATTAGGTTACATTAGAGTGATTTATACATGCATTAGTTCATTAGAGTTATACTAGACATCCTTTAGGTCTAACCTCAACCTTGTTTGGGATAAGCCTAAAAGGTCAAAGTTCTAGGGTAGGGTCTAAGATCCAGTATGTTACACTATCAAAGAAAAGGAAGTGTTGGGGTGCTCTTCTGTTGTTCGTTAAAAGAAGATGATATTGGTGTCCTTCCATTATCCGTCAAAGAAGAGGTTTTCCTATTGCTCTTACATGGCCTGTAAAAGGAGGGTTTGGTTGCAATAAGTACTTTTGTAATTTTTCCTAACATATAAATTAATAAAATTATTTTATGCAAAATCCTAGTTGGAAACAACTAGGTAGTGGACTGACATCACAGACGAAACCACTCTAAATCTCATCTTCATTTGGTTGCTTGCATTTTTCATTCTATTTTTGCTTTAATTTTTATAAAAATCTATTCACCCCCACTCTAGATATCTTCATTTGGTATCAGATCATATCTTCAAGGACCTTAACTGGTCTTGAAGTATGGGGGACAACATTCTTAGCAACCTCAATTTGGAAGGGTTACACGTGAGTCGGCCTTTGATGTGCAATGGGTCTAACTACACCTACTGGAAGTGGAGGCTATAGTTCTACTTTCAAGGTATCATCTTTGATTTGTGGAAGATGATATCTTGTCCATATGTACTTTCAACAATGGAGTTAGAAACATGGAATGCTGATATGGTAAAACAAGCCAAACTCAATGCAAAGGCAGTCAATATTCTTTATTGTTATTTATCTATTAGTAAATTCAATTGCATATCCTCATGTGAAATTGCTCATGCAATATGGAACAAACTAGTTGTAACACATGAAGGAACTACTCAATTTAAAAATACTATAATCAGTATGTTAAAACATAAATTCGAATTATTTCTTATGTAACCTGATGAAAAATTCCAGAAATGTATGCTAGATTTTCTAACATTGTGAACAACCAAAGTGTGTTTGTGGAAAAACATTAGTGAGGAAGATCAAGTATCTAAGATACTTAGGTCATTGCCTCCCAAATACAAGTCAAAGGTAATTGTTATCGAGGAAGCAAATGATCTCACAACACTAAAGATGGAGCAACTCATCGGGAACTTGGAGACACACAAAGTCACTTTAGAAGAGGAAGAAAGGATTGATGCAGAGCAACAAATGGGAAGAAAGAAGGAGATTGCACTTAAAGCTACTTCCAAGACACCATCAAGAAATATCATTCAAGAAAATAGCGACACAAGCAACAATGATGAAGAAAACACTCTAATTGTAAACAGTAAGATATACAAACATTTTTGTTCTTCTAGGTGTTTCAAATGCAGAAAGAAGGGTCACTTGAAGAATGAATGCCCAAAGCTCAAGAATAAGAAGTCCCTATTAAAAAAGAAAGACAAGGGAGAAAAATCCTACAAAGCCGCTTGGGATCAATCAAGCGATGAAAGTGGAGCCAACAAAGAAGAGGAGATAGAATGTCTCATGGCAAGAGATGATGAAGAAACTGATGAGGTAGACATTTTTAAATTAACTAAAGAAGAATTAGTTAATAGTCTTGAAGAAATTCATGCAAAATATGTTGAATGCAAGAAACAAAAGAAGAAACTTACTAAAGTTATTGATGAACATCACATTAATCGAGATAACCTTAGTTCTGAAAATGATACTCTAAAATATTCAAATAATGCATTAAAAGAATCTATTGAAAATTATAAGTCACACTTACTTGTTCTTGAAAATGACAATAATCTTCTTTCTCAGGAAAAGATTGATACGCTTGCAAAATTAAATGATTATCAAACTCAACCCGTTCTATGCACACATTCAGATTATGAGGTTTTAGTAAAAGAAAGAGACACTTTACTTTCAAACCTTGCTCAAGTAAATTTAGATATAGCTAAATGCTTGCTGAAAATGTTGAATTACAAAAACAACTTTCTAGATTAATGCACAAAATAAAAATCTTGATAACATTCTAGAAATTTCTTCTAAATAAGTAGGAAGAAGAGGTATAGGATATGTACCTAAAAGCCAAACTAGAAAGGCATATGTTCCTAAGACTAGAACTATATATGTAACTAAAATTAAAGTTGTAAATTCTCAAAATGTTCAAAAGAGGAATGAAATATTTTATATCTCATGTCACTACTGTCAATGTTTGGGTCATTATTCTTTCTCATGTGAATATTGAAAGAAAGGAGCAATTGACATGGATTGGGTTCCCAAACCACCAACTTAAAAAAATGGAGAAATTATTGAGATTTGGTTTATGCTTATCTTGATAAACACATTTATGTGTAACCTTAACCAAGTTTGGTACTCATTTGCATATCTTTTATTAAACAAAGATCCTGCATATCCTTTATTTAAACAAAGAGTCATTTGAATATTTTGTAAAATAAAGTATTGAATTGAATTCGATCGACAAAAGTTTTGACTAAGTAACTCCTCGTCTGAAATAATGTTTGATTGAAAATCTATTAGAATTTTAAATTTGAGTATTTCAAATATTTTTGGTATTAATAATATAAGTTTCATGTATTGACCATCATCGACTCTACATGGGTACCAATTTTTTTTTTTAAATTGCAAGATTGGGTGGTTGATAGTGGATGTTCCAAACATATCACTAGAAATAAGAAAGCATTTCATTCACTCAAAAAGGAAAAGGGAGGAATAGTCACATTTGGAGACAATAGAAAAGGCACCAATATGGAAATAGGTAATATCAGAAGTAATCTCACAATTTATAATGGGCTACTAGTAGATGGTTTGCACCAGAATTTGCTAAGTGTTAGTCAATTATGTGATAGTGGTTATTATGTGTTTTCAATAAAACTTGCTACAGTTACTCAAAGAAGATACAAATAATGTAGTATATGAAGGAAAAAGAGTACGACATCTTTATTTTCTTAGCCCTAACTCTATGAAATCAATTGTTGGTAAATGCCTTAATGCAAATGATACTACCCAAAATCTATGGCATAAAAGATTAGGACATGCAAGTACTCATGTTATTAAAAAGTTAATTTAAAATGATCTAGTTTGTGGTCTGCCTAAAATCTTTTTTGATAATCTTGGAAATTGTGAACCTTGCACATTAGGATAACAAACTAAAACTTCCTTTAAAGCAAAACAAATCCTTAGTACATTTAGACATATTGAACTTATACATATGGATTTGTTTGGATCTATGAGAACAAAATCTATAGGTGGAAAGAAATATTCTTTGTAATTGTTGATGATTATAGTAGATATATTTGGGTACATTTTCTTTCCAGAAAAGATGATACTATATGAATATTTATTCATTTTTGATCAAAAATTGAAAATCAACTTCAAAATAAAATTTGCACCATTAGGAGTGATCATGGAGGAGAATTTAAAAATCGCACTTTTGAAGATTTTTGCTCATCTAAAGGGTACACTCACGATTTCTCTTCTCCACACACTCCACAACAAAACCTTTTAGTTATAAGGAAAAATTGATCTTTGCAAGAAATGGCTAGAACCATGCTACTAAAACTTGACACACCTAAATTTTTTCTGGGATGAAGCCATTAATACTTTATGCTATGTTCAAAATAGAATCTCAATTCATCCACAACATAAAAAGACTCCTTATGAAATACTCTTCTATAAGAAACCAAGAGTCGATTACTTTCACAGCTTTGGAACTCCATGCTATATTTTAAATACTAAAGATGATAAAGATAAATTTGATCCAAAATCATAAAAAGGGTTCTTCTTAGGTTACTCAACCTCAAGTAAGGCCTATAGAATCTTTAATACAATGTCTAAGAAAGTAGAAGAATCAATCCATGTAACATTTCATAAAAATAAAACAAATAATGAAATAGAAAATGATCTTCTAAAACTAATTGAATACTTAACCATATCACCTAAAGAAGATAATAATGCTGAAAATGAACAAAGTCAAAATGAAGAATCACATCAACCCACTCCAAGATTAATAAAAGACCATCCACAAGATCTAATAATCGGTGATCATTTTGATAAAGTAAAAACTAGATCATCATTTAGACATATAGCAAACACAACTTTTGTATCCATAATTGAACCTAAAAAGGTTGATGAAGCTCTTAAAGATGATTATTGGATCATTTCTATGCAAGAAGAAAAAAATTAGTTCACCAAGAATGATCTATGTGATTTGGTTCCTAGACTTAAAGATAAAACCATCATTTGAACTAAATGGGTATTTCATAACAGGTTAAATGAAGTTGGAGAAGTTGTTAGGAACAAAGATAGATTGGTTGCTCAAGGGTATAATCAATAAGAAGGAATCGACTTTGATGAAACATGTGCTCCAATAGCTACACTAGAATCAATTCACATGTTATTAGTCTTAGCTGCAAATAAAAACATTAAACTCTTTCAAATGGATGCTAAAAGGGCATTATTAAATGAAATAATACAAGAGGAAGTTTATGTTGCTCAGCCTCCTAGTTTTGAAATAATACAAGAGGAAGTTTATGTTGCTCAGCCTCCTAGTTTTGAATATCCAAAACATTCTGATCATGTTTGAAAATTAAAGAAGGCACTATATAGATTAAAACAAGCCCCTAGAAACTGGTATGGTAAGAATCGTCTAGAAAATTATCTTTTTGAAAATGACTTCTCTATGGGAAAATCGTATCCTACATTGTTTATCAAAAAATATGAAATGAATTTTCTCATTGTTCAGATATATGTTGATGATATTATTTTTGGTGCTTCAAATGAATCACTTTGCAAATAATTTAGTGATATTATGCAAAAAGAATTTGAAATTAAACTTATAGATGCATTAACATTCTTTTTGGGGTCTCAAATTTAAACAAACTCCTTGTGGTATTTTCCTCAACCAAGAAAAATATACAAAAGAGCTATTCAAATGGTTTAAGATGTAAAATTGCAAGCATGATTTTACTCCAATGGGCACCTCCACAAAAATTGACAAAGATGAGGCTGGTGAACCCATTGAAAATTCCTTATATAGAGGTATGATTGGTAGTTTATTATACTTAACTGCATCTTGGCCATATATTATGTTTGTCATTAGTTTATGCGTGGGAGTTCAATCAAATCCTAAGAATTCTCATCCGGTCATTGTCAAAAGGATCTGACAATCTTTAGATGGTGCATTAGACTATGGTAATTGGTACCCATGAGATCAACCATTTTCCCTTAAATCTTATACTATTGCTGACTATGCTAGTTGTCACCTTGATCGAAAATGTACTAGTGGTGGTTGTTTGTTGCTCAGAAAATTGCTTGTATCTTGGTTTAGTAAGAAATCAAGTATTGTTGCTTTATGTACCACCAAAGAAGAATATACGACAGACGGTTCATGTTGTGCATAGGTTTTATGGATGCAACAAATCTTAAATGATTATGGATTTTCATTATCTTCAACTCTAATTTTCTGTGATAATACAAGTGCAATCAACTTATCTCATAATCCTATTTTACATAGTCATGCTAAACATATTAAAGTAAGACATCATTTTCTTTGTGATCAGATTGTTGAAAATAACATATGTCTTCATCATGTTGATACTGAAAATCAATCATCTGATATTTTCATAAAACCCCTTGGTTTAGAAAAATTTAGAGTAATTAGAGAAAAGTTAAGCAGTGTTCCTCTTGGAGATGTATATTTTGATATCTTTTCTCAATGAATTTAATACACACACTAATATTATTACCTTTTTAAATGTTTATCTAAAATGATTCAGTATCATGAACAAGAAATACTTAGTCAAGATCAATTCATCCTCATTGCAAAATATTGCCAAAAGTGTCAAACTAGATCGATAAAATACTGGACCGAGAAGGATTTCGATCGACAAAATTCTTGACCAAGTTTCTCTCGGTAGGACCCTTGGTTGACTAGGCACACTTCATTTAAAGAATGTTCTAGACACTAATCTGGCCGGTTTTTTTGAACCGTAGGTCCCTCGATCGACAAAATTCTTGATCGAGCTCATGATTGTTGCAATTTTTTTTTCAAATGAATAGTCGACCGACTAGCCGTTATGATGCTGTTGGAATAGAGTCATTGGGGGCTCGATCGATCGAGCGGGGTTCTGTTTGGCTATAAATAGCCACCAATTCAGCCATTCTATTCCCAACTCATAGAGTACTTTTCTCTAGCATCCTTTGAGCATTCGTTCGACCTCTCCTTCAGAAATTTTCATTCCCCTATCTTCACTACATCTTCTTGCACCAAATTCTTTCTCAACTACTTCAAGATGGCATCCTCTTTAGCTCACAGTGGCAAGAAGCAAGTAGCATCCAAGAAAGGGCATTTGGTGACTCTGTCACTGACGATCATCAATGATATACCTTTGAACAAAGCTATTTCTGGAGAGAAATACCTGAAGATCACCTCAAGGATGCCTCTTCCTCGACACCCAGTGGAAACATATGACTTGTCTGAGCTCCTCAATCTTCCACATCTCTTCAAAGTCCAAAAACTATAGGAATTTTTATCCCTTCCTTCCTTTTTTGGTCTACACAAGCTGTCCACCAGTTTTATGCCAACCTTATTAGGGACACCAATAACCGTTATTCCTTCATCATCATGGTAAATGGGCTATCATTTGGTTTTTATAAAACTGATATTCTAGAAATGTTAGATATAGATGTTGCCAAATATGCTGAATTTGCAGACCTCACCACTGGAAACCCTCTCAACAAGCTTTCCACAAATCAACAAAACACACTTAGCCTTAGTGACATCAAAAGATCCATCTCTATCCCAAATACCTCTACTCAAGAACATAGGGGTAATTACTATGCCTCATCTCTAACCCCTGAAGCTAGGATAGTGAACCTTATCATTAGCCACAAAATCTACATCAAAAGATCCATCTGTCCCAAATACCTCTACTCAAGAATGTAGGGGTACTTACTATGCCACGTCTCTAACCCCTGAAGATAGGATAGTGAACCTTATCATTAGCCACAACATCTATCCTAGAGCTAATAAGACTGAAATTCCCTAGTTTAGGATGTATCTCATATATGCAATTCTTTAACACATCCCTGTCAATTTTATTCACATTATTCTTTCCAATATTCTTGATTTCTCTGGCAATCCACCATATGTGATTTTGCTTGCCAAATCATTCAACACTTAATGGCAAAGACTTAGATGAATTAGGCTTTTCCCGTGATAGGTTCCCCCAAAGCATAACTTAGAACACAATTGACAAAATGGGTATAGACTTTGGCCACAAAAGGGCTAGAACTAAAGAAGGAAAATCCCATGAAGACATTCCTCCACCTTCTTCTCTTCCCCCTAGCTTCTCTGTGGAAAGCCTTGCCAACGATGTCTCCTATCTTAAAGGTGTAGCATATAAAATTGGAAGACATTTTGCTTACAACCACAATGCCATGTCCTATATTAACCAGAAAATACAATACTTGGCCCCAAATACTCCTGATAACTATCCCTATGCACCCTACCCCCGCAATATCTATCCATTTAACAGATACATCAACTACATTCAATTCCCACCTCCACCATTTACCAAACTTACCCATACCCAATACTCACTCATGCAAGTCCAAGACATAGCAACCCATTTCCACTTTGACTGAGTACCCATATTTCTTGAGGCTTATGCTCTTGCTAAGACCGGTGCATTGGATTGGGGAACTATTGTGAAATATTATGGCATTGCATCTTTATATGGGAAAAATATAGAGGTTGATGTCATCCTTGGTTTGTTCAAGTGACATATTTTTGTAATCATTTAGCTATCCTTATATATCTTTCCTTTGTGCAATCCTTATGTATCTTTCCTTTGAGCAACTATGTAATGGTTTCTTCCATCAATGAATTGAGATTTATTTAGTACCAATTCATGACTATTATGGCTAAATTTTACATTCTTTTAAGCATCATATTCAGGGGGAGTATTCTTTTTCTTTTTGAAATGATAAAGGGGGAGAAATGATCTAAAAGAAAAACTTAATTCCTTGAGTTTTTATGATTTTCAATTGAGTTTTTGAGTTGATAGACACACTACCATAAATTAATTGTTACACTTTACTTTGATAGTTGGATGATATATTCCATAACTCTCTACTAGAATTGTGCACACATTTTTTTGACACTCAAGGAATATCTCACCAAGGTATGAAAATTTCATTTTAAGTTTTTGCTTATTAAAATGTTTGCCATCTTCAAAAGGGGGAAATTGTTGGATAAATTGGAAATTAGCTCATCTTATCATTTTAAAATGACAAACATTTCTTATTTGTGGATTTAACATGCTATCTAAGAGTTTTAGGTACAAAGTGCATGTTGAGAAAAAATTGATTAGGAAGGGAGTATCAAATACTTGAATTATTGTGTACATGTACATATTTGTAATACAAGTCTATAAGTTTTCAGAACTCTTGTAAAAGAAAGCTATGGACCAACCCCACCTATCCCAAACCTGTACATTTGTCTAAATTGTGTTTAGGGTAGGTTGTTAACATTAGAAAAATCATTAGATAGGTTTTCCAACATTTGTAAAATCAATTTCTAGGGATTTTTCGATCGAGTAACTTATCAACCAAGACTCTCTCGGTCAAAGAAATTATCAACCGAGAATCCCCCTCGTTGAAGACTTAGAGAAATAGAAGAACCTTTATAATCACTTAGCTCTAAGTCAGTCTCCGTCAAAAACATTATCTATCGAGATAGACCCAATCATAGAATTGTGGATCGAGGAAAGATCGTTAAGTTGTTTGACCAAGCAGTTAGAATGAAGTTTGACATGAGGACCAAACCAGTCGAAGGATTTCTCAACCAAGGAATCTCCGGTCAATAATTTCGTCGTCCGAGATGGGTTCTGCAATTCTAATATTATTAAAAAATAAATTAGTTTTTGCACCTACATTAACCCAACTATAATGACTATTTTTCATCCTAGAACACTCTAGACACTACCCTAAGATGCCCTAGACACTTATCATCCATACCTATAAATAGTAGTGGTAATAGGACACCTAATACAACTTGTATACTTGAGATACAACACTTGAGAAATATTGAGCCATAGTTTTCATTTGCAATCTTCTACTGCTGCCAATTTTGTGTCCTAATCATAGTTATCCAACACCACCATTCATCATTGCCTAATCCATAGTGGTATTGGTCCATAATCTTGATCTAGGACATTGCGAGGTACATTGGTGTTCTCTTTTCTCGAATCTTCTTTCTTTGTTGATGAACTGTAGTGGGACTACTCCAAGGAGAGGAGGATGTTCAAGATCCCATAGGTGAAGGATTTTTCACACAGGTGCTCTTTCATGTCCGTCAAATAAGAGGAAGTGTTGTAGTGCTTGTCTGTTATCCGTCAAAAGAATAGGATATTGGTTCTCTTTCTCCGTCTGTTAAAGAATAGGTTTGAGTGGTGCTTTTCTATGGTTGGTAAAAGAAGAGGGCTTAGTTGCAACAAGTACTTTTGTAATTTGTCCTAATAGATAAGTTAATAAACATATTTTTTTGCAAAATCCTAGTTGGAAACAACCAAGTAGTGGACTGACATCTTAAGTGGAACCACTCTAAATAACATATTAATTTGGTTTCTTACCTTTTTCTTTCTATGTTTTCTTTAATTTTTATAAAGATATATTCACCCCCAACTTTAGATCTCTTTAGATCCTACATGCTATGCTGACCACCTCAAGAACCATACCTCAAGTAGATGAAAGATGGGGTTAGGGAGAGCCCTTTCCCACAACTGATCATATGGTGTGCAATAGGAAACCACCTTGCTCTCATGCTTGTTGACAAGGATAGAGTTCTTTAAATGATTGAAGTCCATCTTGGAGGTGGTCCTTAAGGCATTAGAGGTGGATAGATCAAGGTTGAGGTGCATGTCCAGTGGTGTATTGAGCCCACCAAAATGGATTGGGGGTGTTCTTTGAGCTTGTCACACCACGACCAACATGTGTGGTATAAAGAAAGAGCCAAGATTGACCTTCTATTGTCCCCATGATAAGAATGCCCATAGGACAAAGAGGTCAACTTTTTGCACCTTCCCTTGGCCTTGTGTTGATTTGGTGAATATGCTATTAATCAAATATCGATACAAAATTTAACCGAATGGATGCTCGATATCCATGACTGATGACCAGTTCCATTTGATTGTGAATCCTCATGGTAAGTATATTAGAAGTCTCCATGTCCTACTGAAGTCAAAATCTCTAGGGGTAAAACACACATTCCCCACTAGCCACCCTTAGATCACATTGAACTCTGCCAATTTGAGATGATGGATGGTGTTGTGGAGGCAAAATCACACCCATCCTTTCTCCCAGCCTTCCCCATGATCAGGGATGCAACAAACCTCCAAGGATGCCAGGAACTCATAGAAAACCTCCTGGTAGGTGGGCCAATCACCAAAGAAAGGGTGATCATCCACCATGCCTTGGCCTTTGTAGACTTGGCAAAGTCTCTCAGTGAAACCTACCTCATTGAGGAAGGCTCGATATCCATACTGTGTCTGCATGATCTCCTTTTTTATCAGGTTGGTGTACATCTCCTTCTAATGCTCATTGACGAAGGTTATGTGTGCCAACTTTGACACCATTGGATGGGATCCTCCTGCCGATGAAGTTGCCCTTCTAGTTTCCATGGAGAGAAAGAATATGAAGAAAAGAACTCATGGAATACTTTGGCTGTCATAGAGCACTGGTGCTTCTGGAAATGGAGAGCAGATGGTGTGAGTGTGTTTGAATTAGAACCCACACCTCTCCTTTTATAGTATTTAAACTGTCCCTAACTCATCATGTTGGTACCACAGACAGAAATTGTCATTGGCACTGACTTCTTTCCTGATCAATGGGATTTGATGTCAATCGTTGGTACCGACTATTCTTGGCTATCAATGTATCGATGCACATATAGCTAAATGTCAGTATTATCGACGCCTAGTTGGTGGTACCGACATCTGGTGTGAGTTGGTGGATCAGTATCACTGACCATTGGATAGATGTGATCTTGCTCTTCGATTAAAGAACCAAGGATTTGTTTTTCTCAATTCGGTACCATCGATAATGGATGTCGCTAGTATCAAGTGGCCCCCTTGGTATCTTGAACCTGGAGCATCCTATCGGCATCAAAGCTACTGACTATGGTGTCGTTAGAATTGATCCCTATACAGTGATCTCGGATTTTTCTCTACAAAGAATTGATGTCCCCTATGGGGATGTCGGTGGTACCAAGATTGTGTCTCTCGTGCCTATGATTTTTTATTCATACTCAGTGGCACTGATTTGGGTGTTGGTGGTACTGACTTGTGCATGACTTCTCCTATTGAATTTCTCATCAAATTCGGTTCTACTAACATGATTTTTAGTGGTACCAACTTGTTACCTACCTGCACACCAAACAAAGTGGATTAAGGTAACTTTCTTACAACTAAAAATTAAAATGCAATTTAGAACAATCAAGGATCCTTAAATGAATGTAAAAGACAAAAACCACAATATGACAAATGATAATTAGGTTGCCTCCCAACAAGAGCCCTTGTTTTATGTCATAGGCTCGATGATCAGATGAATTTTGACATAAATGAAGCTCAAGGCGCTTCAACTCCTCTCCCTGATGTATAAACTCTCCCCCAAAGTAATGTTTCAACCATTTCCCATTCAAAAGAAATGGGTCAGTCCCATTACTAATATCAACTACTCCATGAGGAATGCCTTGTCCACCACATATGGGCCACTTCATCTAGACCTAAGTTTCCCTAGATGCAATTTCATCCTAGAATTGAACAGAAGCACCTTCTGTCCTAGAGTGAACAATCTACGCAAAATATGGTGATCATGGATTTTCTTAGTTTTGTCCTCATATATCCTCAAGCTTTCATAGGCATCGAGCCTGAGCACATCCAATTCGTTGATATCCAACATGCTTTTCTTTCCTTCTTCATCAAGATTGTAATTCAACTTCCTCAAAGCCCACTAGGCTCTATGTTCCAGTTCTATAGGTAAATGACATGCTCTCCCATAGAATAACCTAAATGGTGTTGTTCCTATATGTGTTTTTATAGGCTGTCCTAAATGCCCAAAGAGCATCATTTAATTGCATGGTCCAATTAGTCTTGCTTGTTGAGACTATCTTTTCTAAGATCTTCTTAATCTCTCTATTAGACACCTCAACCTGGCCTTGGGTTTGTAGATGGTACAGGGTCCTACTTTATGCCTCACTCCATATTTGCTCAATATAACTCTGAACTTATTATTAGTGAAGTGAGACCCCCATCACTTATCATCACTCTTGGTACCCCAAACCTCTATAAAATATGATCCTTTTACAAATCTACAAACAACGTGTGCATCATTGGTACGAGTTGGAATTGCTTCCACCTACTTAGACACATAGTCAACTACAAGAAAAATATATAAATTAGAATGGGAAGACACAAAGGGTCCCATAATATTGATTCCCCATAAATCAATGACCTCAACTTCCTAAAAAATGTTTAGGGGCATTTCATGTCTCTTAGATATATTTCCTGCTCACAGACATGCATCATAATCACACACAAAATTGTAAGAATCTTCAAAAAGTGATGTCCAATAAAAACCCCTTTTTAACACCATAGCCATTGCCCACGACCTAGCATGGTGTTCACCAATAGGCAGGGAGTGAAAATGTGATAAGATGTCTCCAACTTAGATTCAGACCCACACTTCCTCAAAATCCCATCTCGACGTTGTTTGAGTAAGATCGGGTCACCCCACACATAGAACTTCATTGAGTGCAAATGTTTTTTCTTATATTGATACTCCAATCTTCTTGAAGATTGCCACATGCCAAGTAATTCATAATATTTGCAAACCACATGTCCTTGTTTTTCATGGCAAACAACAACTCATCTGGGAACTCCTCAACAATGGGTATCTCTAATTCCTTCTCATCCACTCTCTTCAACTTAGAAAAATGATTTTCTACTACATTTTTCGTCCATGTCCTATCTTTGATTTCTATATCAAACTCCTACAGTAGAAAAATCCATCTAATCAATCTAGGATTAACATCTTTCTTCTGTGGTAGATATTTTATTATTGCAGGGTCAGTCTAAACAATAACCCTAGCCCTAATCAAATATTGGAAAAAAAATTCAAAAGAAAACACTACTTCCAAAAGCTTTTTTTATGTTGTTGTGTAATTAAGTTGGGCATCATTGAGGGTTTTTTGACGCATAATAAATGACAGTGGGGCTTTTATCCTTGTGTTGTCCTAGAATATCCCCACCCGCATGGTCCAATGCATCACACATGAGCTCAAATGGTTGGCTCCAATATGGATCCTAAACCACAGGTCCATAGACCAATTTCTCCTTCAACATCTCAAAAGGATTCACACACCTCTCATCAAAATTAAACTGGATGTCTTTCTCTAACAATTCAGATTGTGGTTTTGCAATCTTCAAAAAATCCTTTATGAAACATTGATAAAATCCAGTGTGTCCTAGAAAACTCCTCACCCCCTTCACCAAAAATGGTGGAGGCATCTTAGAGATCACTTCAATCTTTATTGGATCAACTTCCATTCCTTTATTAGACACCTTGAGCTCAAAACTATCTCTTCACTAGCCATCGTGTGACACTTCTCCCTTCAACACTAAGTGAGTGTCCTCACACCATTGCAAGACTTTGTCAAGACTCTCAAGGTAGTCTTGAAAAGACTCTTCATACACTAAAAAATCATCCATAAAAACCTCAATACAATGATTTACCATATCTAAGAAAATAGCGAGCAAGAATCTCTAGAAAGTGGTTTGTGCATTGCAAAGGCCAAAGGGCATATGAGGATAAGTGAATGTGCCATAAGGGTAAGTGAAGGTAGACTGGTCTTGGTATTATGGATTGATAGAAATTTGATTATACCCAAAATACCCATAAAAAAAATAGAAATGAGAACGGCCAACAAGCCGCTCAAGGATCTGGTCAATAAAGGGGAGTAGAAAATGATCTTTAAGCATGGAAACATTTGATCAGTGATAATCAATACAAACACACCACCCGATCACTAATATAGTAGAGATTAATTGACTCATTGAATTTATTGTGACCGTTATTCCCCCTTTCTTAGGAA
This sequence comes from Alisma plantago-aquatica, assembly GCA_963693085.1. Lineage (NCBI taxonomy): Eukaryota > Viridiplantae > Streptophyta > Magnoliopsida > Alismatales > Alismataceae > Alisma > Alisma plantago-aquatica. The sequence goes on along the minus strand of OY856409.1, from coordinate 143,893,921 downwards.
CCACTTGGGTTGGAATAATCTAGTTTGAATCAGATATAGCATAGAATAAACATGTAGATAGATGCTTCACTACCTCTTTCTTCACTACCTAGGTCATGATTGGATTGAGATGTCATTGAGGTTGTACTATCGATTTGGCTCCCTCTTCAATTTTGATGTTATGCTTCCAAAAGCTAGGGGATATCCCCTTGATGTCTGCAATAGACCACCCAAATGCTGCTCAATGGTTCTTTAGCACCATGTATAAGAAATTGCTCCTCCTCATGCACGTTCAATGAGGCTGAAATGCTGACTGAAAGCTTCTCATTTGCTGCCACAAAAATGTACTTCAGATGCGATAGGAGTGACTTCAACTCAAGCTCAGGAGGACTCTACAATGATGGGATCAGCGGTGGTGGAGGTGGAGCTAAATCTTCATAGTGCATGGTGTAGAAGCATAACAATGTCTTCAAAAATAGAACACACTCCTCGAAGGAATGACAACGAGTGTAATTTTCCGCCACATTCATGATGCAAGCCTATAATGGGGGTTGCTGTCATGCTTGGGTGAGAGTCATAGATGTTGCCTCCTCAATCATCATTCAACATGCTTCCTCCTCTACATTATTGAGATATTATATTGCCTTTACCAAGGAAACTTCCTTGGTATTCTCCATGATATCCACTGCCAAAGTGCCTTTCTGCACCTTAGTCATGACATGAGCCATGTCCAGAATTGGTTTCCCTAGAAATAGAGACACCTCATTATTCAACTGTTGCAACATGTGACATTGTGCGTTATCACCAGTTGATTGTGGAAAGTTTGATTTCTTGATTTCAAACCGGTCATCCTGAATACCCAATGTCAGTCTTCCTTTGCCCATATGTAGGATCATGTTTGCTGTAGCTTGGAATGGCCTCCCTAAGAGTAATTTGTTTCCATGATTGTACTTCATCTCCATAACTACAAAGTCTGTTGGAAAAAAATATGTCAACCTTGACTAGCACATATTCACAGATACCATGTTTCCTAACAACTGAATTGTCTGCTAGATGTATGGTCATGTTTCTCTTCCTAGATTCCTTCAGTCTCAATTTCTTGAGTGTCGACAAAGTCATGAAAAATTCTTGCCCCTAAGTCGCATAAAGCCTCACCAAACTTGATCTTGATGATGTAATGTAGTATATTAAAGAATACTTTATCTTAAATCTTCTACAGAAATCTCCTCTATATAATTGAACTAACTTCTTCCTTTGATACCACTAAATATGAATAAGCTAGCCTTCTATTTTTATTGATGATGTCTTTCAAAAATTTGTCATTGGATGGAATCTTCACTATTGCATCTACCAACGATATGTTAACATGAAGTTTTGTAAAAGTATCTAGAAACTTGTTGAATTGATGGTCAACCTTCTTTGCTTCCAAGATGTTAGGAAATGAAGATGGACTCACCAACTTCCTATGGTGGGGTGGATCATATGCATCCTTCTTGACTTCCTTTGTATCTCGAGTTTCCTCTTTAGCTTCCTTCCCCTATGATGTGATGTCTGTCTCAAGTGGATCAATGGCCAACACTGGTCCCGCGTTACTTGCCATGTTGTTTGCCTGTAGGATAGTCTTCTGTTTATTCAAAAATTTCTCCCCACTATGGAGTGACAATGCCTTCACTTTCTAGTTAGTAGATGGAGTGTCAATATTAGCTTGGAATCCCTACTGGCTTGGCTTCTTCGAGGATGAAACTTCTACTGCTAATTGAGTCATTCAGTTTTCTATGTTGTAGAATTTTTCTCCTTGATTCTACAAGTCCCACTGTGTTTGGTTGATGATTGTCTCATTCTAATTGACCAACTATCCTGGCATGTCTTCTATGCGGTCTATCTTGTTGGGGCCCCTATATTGTTGATATTGCTGCTATGCACCGCCTTGCTAGTGCTTGGCCCATGCTGAAAGTTATTGGGATCCTTCCACATGAATTTAGGATCCTTCCTCCATTTATATTCATTGATTCCCCAATAATTATGTTACCACATATACATGCATTCTTCTTCCTCACCTTGAGTTGAAATTCCTTATTTCTGATATAACTTCTTGGCAAGGTTGTCCAACTGCTCACTCAATGTCGTGATGACTCTGGACTCTCCAACACTTTTGAATGTTGAAGGAGCTTCTCCTTCCTCTCCCCATGACTTATTTTTATCCATTTTATTTAGGATTTCATGGAAGTTGGATGCCTTGTTGTTGAGGAAAAATCTTGGCCCTATGTTATCCAGTGAGGTTCTTTCTCCTTTATATAGCTCATAGTAGAATGTCATTGCTTGTTTGTAGAGTTCAATACCATGGCGAGGGACATTCCTCAACATGTTTTGGAACCTCTCCCATGCATCGGAATAAGACTCCTCCGCATGTTGTTTAAAATTGTAGATCTAACCAACCAGCTCATTTGTCTCCTGGGGTGGAAAATAACGCTCGAAGAAAATGTCTATCATTTGGTCCTAGGTTTCCATTGATTCGGGTTTGAGACTCAGAAACCATGCCTTTTCCTTGTCTAATAGTGAGTAAGAGTATAACTTCAAAAATATCACTATTGTCGGGATATGTTCAATCATCAACAAGTCACAACTTTCCATAAAACTATTAATGTGGGCCATTGGATCCTCCATGTTGTGGCCATTGAATGCTTGAGATTTGACTAATGCCACCATACTAGGAACTATCTTGTAAATGCCCACATTCACTGCTTGCCTTTTTATTGGTCCCAACTGAGTTCTTGTTTAGGAAGCCTTGATTTTCTCCCAGACAGTATACTCCTCAGCTCCACATTATCATCACCCATCCCTGTCCGTTTTGGTTGTGTCTCCTATGGTGGTTGAGTTTTAAGTGGTTGAGTTTGGAGAAGTCCTCACATAGAATCACTATACTCCCTTGCCCTACGCAAGAGTTCATCCCAGCAAGAACTCTATGGAGTTGACACTCTGTAGTCAGTAGTTCAGGTTTGAACAATAAACTAGTACCTAAAAATAATAATATCACTGTGATAAATGGATACTAGGGATTGGATGAAGATTTGAATTTTTATCTTAAAAATAATGAAAAGAAAAATAAAATCGTGGCCTAGAGTGGCCGGTCACAACACTCATACTGTTGGATTTACCATTTCCCCAACAACAACGCCAAAACCTTGATGTGTGTTTACTACACATGTTAAATGAAAGTGTATGTATCACAATAATATATTCCAAAAGAGGCCCAAATATCAAACTCGAGGAGACATGAATCTAAAGACTACTACTAACTATGACTTCATCAGCTAGACCTATCAAAAGAGATGATTGAGTATTTAACTAACTTATTGGAAGAACTCAATTTAAATTAATGAGGTTGTCATCACAAGTTGAATGGATTCCTTAGTAATATAGTTTCACCATGGTATATTTTGTCGTTAATGCTATTTATCAATGTTCAGTTCTCCTAACCCTAGACCAAGGGACTTGTAGCAAGAACTACCCTTTAAGACCCTTGACTTAGCTTTTTGGCTGATCTTGCTTTCTTAGTGAAATTAGATGCTTACAACCTTAATCTAATATCATGATGTGCTTTAATAACATGTGGCATGCTTATGTTTTCAATTTGTTCCAGTTTGGATGTTCTAGTTATGCTTGTATGTACTTGTTTTGGACCGGATTGTAGTTTGCCCATGTTTAGGATTTATCTTGCAATTTTTCACGTGATTGTTGTTCATCACATGTTTTGGCATCATGTATGAGAGTGAGTTATGCCACATAGCTTTCTTGCACCTTGGTTTGATGAGGTGGCATCATGTGTTAATGTTCTAGGGTTTGCTTGGATGCATAGTTCGACATTGACCATGTGGGTTGACTGTTGAGTTTTGGTTTAGCGACCACCTTGATGTTCCTTCAACCATGTTCTATGTGGCCGAAGAGGTTTGGAGTGTGCCTTGTGTTCTCTATAGTCAAATAGCCCTTGATCTCTCTTTGGTTGTTAAGAACCCTAGGGTGTATTCTATGTGATCGATGGCCTTTTAGTTTCCATGCGATTGGTGAGATTTTTGGACCTTGTTGGTCGCTGAGATTCCTTCAACCAATGAATTTTCCTAGACTAGGTTGGTTGCTGGTTTTCCTTGGTTTTATCACCCTTAATGCATGCATGATCTTAGTGCTTGCATGGACAAGATTGGTGGACAAGTGGCATATGTTTGCATGACACCTATCCCTCTTTCCCTCTCTCTACCCTTGTATATATATCCCTCTCTTTGCATGCAAGTGATCCCTTTGGAACCTCTTCTTTCTCTCTTCTCCTTAGAGCTCGTCCTCCTTGTGTTCTTGGTGGTAATGAAGGTGCTCGACCTTGGAGTGGTAGTTGAACCTCTTGCATGTGGAGCTAGGGTTTGGGGCAACTCTTCTTTGGTGAACGTTTGTTGTTCCTTGGTTTTAGTAATTATCTACCCTCTTGATATTCATTTCTCTTACAACCCTAACTCTCTTCTTTCTCTTGGATGAATCCATGGGTCTTTATGGTGATGCTTGAGTTAATCTTGTGGATCTTGTCTCTTCTTTACCAAATTCATGGTTCTCCATGGTAGTGCATAAGTTGGGTTGAAGATCTCCTCTCTTCCTTATCTCTTTAACGTAGGTGTTTTCCCTCTTTCTTGTACTACTTTAACCTATGGTTTTTGCTTCTCTCTTTGAGGTGGTACTAACTTGGTTGTGAGGTGGTGATCAAGCTAGGTTTCCTCTCTTTTCTTGGAGCTTCCTTGCTATTGGAGTTACTTCATCCTTTTGAAGGTGAGTTATACAACTTTCTCCTCAATTATTGTTACACTTAACCTTGTATGCTAATAATCTATCTCTAAAAAATGGTTCCTAATATAATTATGATGATACCTTGAACTAGGGTTTATGTTTATGTGGTGATCTTGCATGTGTTCTTTATGCCGACAGCAAACAGTCTTGCACTCATATTGCACGTGCGTTCTATTGGTTTGCTGTTCTCCATTCAGTTTGCAGCGTTCACTCGATATATCCTTCACGATCACGTGCATGCATGGTTGGCGAGGGCGGCATGGCTGCTGCGATGGCGTGGATGTGCAGTGGCTTCCGGTGTATGTTGCGTGCTTCAAACAGTTTGCATGCGTGGTTGGCGAGGGCGGTGTGGTTGCCGGAGCAGGTGATGAAGATGACAACGCCGAAGATCATGTGTAGGTGGGCGCCGACGTTGTTGGTGACGGTGAGGAAGACGACGCCGCCGCTTGTGGCAAGAAGGCCGTCGTGGCAGCTGTGGTGTCAGCGAGCAAGTCACAACACCGGTAGAGGTGTTAGTTGCTTAGCCGAACGGTCTTCACGGCAGCGAAACGGTCTTGAGACCACATGGGCTCAAACGGTCTTGAGACCGCATGGGCTCGAACGGTCTTGAGACCGCATGGGCTCGAATGGTCTTGAGACCGCATGGGGTCAAACGATCTTGAGACCGCATGGAATCAAACGGTCTTGAGACCGCATGGAATCAAACGGTCTTGAGACCGCATGGGCTCAAACGGTCTTGAGACCGCATGGACTCAAACGGTCTTGAGACCGCATGGGCTCGAACGGTCTTGAGACCGCATGGACTCAAACGGTCTTGAGACCGCATGGGCTCAAACGGTCTTGAGACCGCATGGGCTCAAACGGTCTTGAGACCGCATGGACTCAAACGGTCTTAAGACCGCTAGAGTCAGTGTTGTAGGGGTCATGACCGTTGGTGATAGTTGAGGATGATCTACAGAGGAGATAGAACGTGAGTAGGGGAAAGTGAGATCAAATAAGTTGGAAACTAGGGAAATTTGAGCTAGTAATGCACTATTTACACAAGACTGAAAGGATACTTAAAGTAAACCCAAAGCGAGGGTAGACCAGTCGATATGCGACATAAAATCCTTAGAAATGGCGACTGAGAGGGTGAATCTGGAGGATTCATCAATGGGTATCTCTAATTCCTTCTCATCCACTCTCTTCAACTTAGAAAAATGATTTTCTACTACATTTTCATCCATGTCCTATCTTTGATTTCTATATCAAACTCCTACAGTAGAAAAATCCATCTAATCAATCTAGGCTTAACATCTTTCTTCTGTGGTAGATATTTTATTGTTGCAGGGTCAGTCTAAACAATAACCCTAGCCCTAATAAAATATTGGAAAAAAATTCAAAAGAAAACACTACTTCCAAAAGCTTTTTTTTATGTTGTGTAATTAAGTTGGGCATCATTGAGGGTTTTTTGACGCATAATAAATGACAGTGGGGCTTTTATCCTTGTGTTGTCCTAGAATAGCCCCACCTACATGGTCCAATGCATCACACATGAGCTCAAATGGTTGGATCCAATATGGATCCTAAACCACAGGTCCATAGACCAATTTCTCCTTCAACATCTCAAAAGGATTCACACACCTCTCATCAAAATTAAACTGGATGTCTTTCTCTGACAATTCAGATTGTGGTTTTGCAATCTTCAAAAAATCCTTTATGAAACATTGATAAAAGCCAATGTGTCCTAGAAAATTCCTCACCCCCTTCACCAAAAATGGTGGAGGCATCTTAGAGATCACTTCAATCTTTATTGGATCAACTTCCATTCCTTTATTGGACACCTTGATCTCAAAAACTATCTCTTCACTAGCCATCGTGTGACACTTCTCCATTCAACACTAAGTGAGTGTCCTCACACCATTGCAAGACTTTGTCAAGACTCTCAAGGTAGTCTTGAAAAGACTCTTCATACACTAAAAAATCATCCATCAAAACCTCAATACAATACTTTACCATATCTAAGAAAATAGCGAGCAAGCATCTCTAGAAAGTAGTTTGTGCATTGCAAAGGCCAAAGGGCATCCGAGGATAAGTGAATGTGCCATAAGGGTAAGTGAAGGTAGAATGGTCTTGGTATTATGGATTGATAGAAATTTGATTATACCCAAAATACCCATCAAAAAAATAGAAATGAGAACGACCAACAAGCCGCTCAAGGATCTGGTCAATAAAGGGGAGTAGAAAATGATCTTTAAGCATGGCAACATTCAATCAGTGATAATCAATACAAACACACCACTCGATCACTAATATAGTAGAGATTAACTGACTCATTGAATTTATTGTGACCGTTATTCCCCCTTTCTTAGGAACCACTTGGGTTGGAATAATCTAGTTTGAATCAGATATAGCGTAGACTATACATGTAGATAGATGCTTCACTACCTCTTTCTTCACTACCTAGGTCATGATTGGATTGAGATGTCATTGAGGTTGTACTATCGATTTGGCTCCCTCTTCAATTTTGATGTTATGCTGCCAAAAGCTAGGGGATATCCCCTTGATGTCTGCAATAGACCACCCAAATGCTTCTCAAGGGTTCTTTAGCACCATGTATACGAAATTGCTCGTCCTCATGCACGTTCAATGAGGCTGAAATGCTGACTGAAAGCTTCTCATTTGCTGCCACAAAAATGTACTTCAGATGCGATAGGAGTGACTTCAACTCAAGCTCAGGAGGAATCTACAATGATGGGATCAATGGTGGTGGAGGTGGAGCTAAATCTTCATTATGCATGGTGTAGAAGCATGACAATGTCTTCAAAAATATAACTCACTCCTCCAAGGAATGACAACGAGTGTAATTTTCCGCCACATTCATGATGCAAGCCTCTAATGGGGGTTGCTATCATGCTTGGGTGAGAGTCATAGATGTTGCCTCCTCAATCATCATTCAACATGCTTCCTCCTCTACATTATTGAGATATTATATTGCCTTTACCAAGGAAACTTCCTTGGTATTCTCCATGATATCCACTGCCAAAGTGCCTTTCTGCACCTTTGTCATGACATGAGCCATGTCCAGAATTGGTTTCCCTAGAAATAGAGGCACCTCATTATTCAACTGTTGCAACATGTGACATTGTGCATTATCACCCGTTGATTGTGGAAAGTTTGATTTCTTGATTTCAAGCCAGTCATCCTGAATACCCAATGTTAGTCTTCCTTTGCCCATCTGTAGGATCATGTTTGTTGTAGCTTGGAATGGCCTCCCTAAGAGTAATTTGTTTCCATGATTGTACTTCATCTTAATAACTACAAAGTCTGTTGGAAAAAAAATATGTCAACCTTGACTAGCACATATTCATAGATACCATGTTTCCTAACAACTGAATTGTCTGCTAGATGTATGGTCATGTTTCTCTTCCTAGATTCCTTCAATCTCAATTTCTTGAGTGTCGACAAATTCATGAAAAATGCTTGCCCCTAAGTCGCATAAAGCTTCACCAAACTTGATCTTGATGATGTAATGTGGTATATTAAAGAAGACTTTATCTTAAATCTTCTACAAAAATCTCCTCTATATAATTGCACTAACTTCTTCCTTTGATACCACTAAATCTGAATCATCTAGCCTTCTATTTTTATTGATGATGTTTTTCAAAAATTTGTCATTGGATGGAATCTTCACTATTGCATCTACCAACGATATGTTAACATGAAGTTTTGTAAAATTATCTAGAAACTTCTTGAATTGATGGTCAACCTTCTTTGCTTCCAAGCTGTTAGGAAATGAAGATGGACTCACCAACTTCCTCTGGTGGGGTGGATCATATGCATCCTTCTTGACTTCCTTTATATCTTGAGTGTCCTCTTCAGCTTCCTTCCCCTATGATGTGGTGTCTGTCTCAAGTGGATCAATGGCCAACACTGGTCCCTCGTTACTTGCCATGTTGTTTGCCTGTAGGATAGCCTTCTGTTTATTCAAAAATTTCTCCCCACTATGGAGTGACAATGCCTTCACTTTCTAGTTAGTAGATGGAGTGTCAATATTAGCTTGGAATCCCTACTGGCTTGGCTTCTTCAAGGATGAAACTTCTACTGCTAATTGAGTAATTCAGTTTTCTATGTTGTAGAATTTTTCTCCTTGATTCTACAAGTCCCACTGTGTTTGGTTGATGATTGTATCATTCTAATTGACCAACTATCTTGACATGTCTTCTATGTGGTCTATCTTGTTGGGGCCCCTATATTGTTGATATTGCTGCTATGCACCGCCTTGCTAGTGCTTGGCCCATGCTGAAAGTTATTGGGATCTTTCCACATGAATTTAGGATCCTTCCTCCATGTAGATTCATTGATTCCCCAATAATTATGTTACCACATATACATGCATTCTTCTTCCTCACCTTGAGTTGAACTACCTGATTTCTGATATAACTTCTTGGCAAGGTTGTCCAACTGCTCACTCAATGTTGTGATGACTCTGGACTCTCCAACACTTTTGAATGTTGAAGGAGCTTCTCCTTCCTCTCCCCATGACTTATTTTTATCCATGTTATTTAGGATTTCATGGAAGTTGGATGCCTTGTTGTTGAGGAAAAATCTTGGCCCTATGTTATCTAGTGAGGTTCTTTCTCCTTTATATAGCTCATAGTAGAATGTCATTGCTTGTTTGTAGAGTTCAATACCATGGTGAGGGACTTTCCTCAACATGTTTTGGAACCTCTCCCATGCATCAGAATAAGACTCCTCCGCATGTTGTTTAAAATTGTAGATCTAACCAACCAGCTCATTTGTCTCCTGGGGTGGAAAATAATGCTCGAAGAAAATGTCTATCATTTGGTCCTAGGTTTCCATTGATTCGGGTTTGAGACTCAGAAACCATGCCTTTGCCTTGTCTAATAGTGAGTAAGAGTATAACTTCAAAAATATCACTATCGTCGGGATCCGATCAATCATCAACATGTCACAACTTTCCATAAAGCTGTTAATGTGGGCCATTGGATCCTCCATGTTGTGGCCATTGAATGCTTGAGATTTGAGTAATGCCACCATACTAGGAACTATCTTGTAAATGCCCACATTCACTGCTTGCCTTTTTATTGGTCCCAACTGATTTCTTGTTTAGGAAGCCTTGATTTTCTCCCAGACAGTATACTCCTCAGCTCCACATTATCGTCACCCATCTCTGTCCGTTTTGGTTGTGTCTCCTATGGTGGTTGAGTTTTAGGTGGTTGAGTTTGGAGAAGTCCTCACATAGAATCACTATACTCCCTTGCCCTACGCAAGAGTTCATCCTAGCTAGAACTCTGTGGAGTTCACACGCTGTAGTCAGTAGTTCAGGTTTAAACAATACACTAGTACCTAAAAATAATAACATCACTGTGATAAATGGATACTAGGGATTGGATGAAGATTTGAATTTTTAGCTTAAAAATAATGAAAAGAAAAATAAAATCGTGGCCTAGAGTGGCCGATTAAAACACTCATAGTGTTGGATTTACCGTTTCCCCAGCAACAATGCCAAAACCTTGATGTGTGTTTACTACACATGTTAAATGCAAGTGTATGTATCACAGTAATATATTCCAAAAGAGGCCCAAATATCAAAATCGGGGAGACATGAATCTAAAAACTACTACTAACTATGACTTCATCAGCTAGACCTATCAAAAGAGATGATTGAGTATTTAACTAACTTATTGGAAGAACTCAATTTAAATTAATGAGGTTGTCATCACAAGTTGAATGGATTCCTTAGTAATATAGTTTCACCATGGTATATTTTGTCGTTAATGCTATTTATCAATGTTCAGTTCTCCTAACGCTAGACCAAGGGACTTGTAGCAAGAACTACCCTTTATGACCCTTGACTTAGATTTTTGGCTGATCTTGCTTTCTTAGTGCAATTAGATGCTTACAACCTTAATATAATATCATGATGTGCTTTAATAACATGTGGCATGCTTATGTTTTCAATTTGTTCCATTTTTATGTTCTAGTTATGCTTGTATGTACTTATTTTGGACCGGATTGCAATTTGCCCATGTTTAGGGTTTATCTTGCAATTTTTCACGTGATTGTTGTTCATCACATGTTTTGGCATCATGTATGAGAGTGAGTGATGCCCCATAGCTTTGTTGCACCTTGGTTTGATGAGGTGGCATCATGTGTTAATGTTTTAGGGTTTGCTTGGATGCATAGTTTGATATTGACCATGTGGGTTGACTGTTGAGTTTTGGTTTAGCGACCACCTTGATGTTCCTTCAACCATGTTCTATGTGGCCGAAGAGGTTTGGAGTGTGCCTTGTGTTCTCTACAGTCAAATAGCCCTTGATCTCTCTTTGGTCGTTAAGAACCCTAGGGTGTATTCTATGTGATCGATGGCCTTTTATTTTCCATGCGATTGGTGAGCTTTTTGGACCTTGTTGGTCGCTGAGATTCCTTCAACCAATGAATTTTCCTAGACCAGGTTGGTTGCTGGTTTTCCTTGGTTTTATCACCCTTAATGCATGCATGATCTTAGTGCTTGCATGGACAAGCTTGGTGGACAAGTGGCATATGTTTGCATGACACCTATCCCTCTTTCCCTCTCTCTACCCTTATATATATATCCCTCTCTTTGCATGCAAGTGATCCCTTTGCACCTTCTTCTTTCTCTCTTCTCCTTAGAGCTCATCCTCTGTGTTCTTGGTGGTAATGAAGGTGCTCAACCTTGGAGTGGTAGTTGAATCTCTTGCATGTGGAGCTAGGGTTTTGGGCAACTCTTCTTTGGTGAACGTTTGTTGTTCCTTGGTTTTAGTAATTATCTACCCTCTTGATATTCATTTCTCTTGCAACCCTAACTCTCTTCTTTCTCTTGGCTGAATCCATGGGTCTCCATGGTGATGCTTGAGTTAATCTTGTGGATCTTGTCTCTTCTTTACCAAATTCATGGTTCTCCATGGTAGTGCATAAGTTGGGTTGAAGATCTCCTCTCTTCCTTGTCTCTTTAACCTAGGGGTTTTCCCGCTTTCTTGTACTACTTTAACATATGGTTTTTGCTTCTCTCTTTGATGTGGTACTAGCTTGGTTGTGAGGCGGTGATCAAGCTAGGTTTCCTCTCTTTTCTTGGAGCTTCCTTGCTATTGGAGTTACTTCATCCTTTTGAAGATGAGTTATACAACTTTCTCTTCAATTATTGTTACACTTAACCTTATATGCTAATAATCTATCTCTAAAAAATAGTTCCTAATATAATGATGATGATACCTTGAACTAGGGTTATGTTTATGTGGTGATCTTGAGTAGATAAACCCCCTTTTCTAAACCCTAATCTAATGCACGTTTATCTTGATGATAATGGGGATATTGATCCTTACACACATGTGCCAAACGTTGGTTTTTCTTCCTCATAATCATGTTTTGTTTTCTTGTTGGATGATGGAGGTTTTTGATACATGTGTGATGGTAGAAGTGTTGGTTTTCTCTTCCTTGGTTCATGGTTCGGTTTTATATCATGTTGATGATCAAAATTAGGGTTTTAGAGAAGACTTCTCCTTGTGTTTTACTCCTTGGTGGTTTCAGTTTCATGATGATGATTAACCTATTTTGATGATGTGTTGGATGAAATTTTCTCTCTCTTGATGTTTACCATGCTATGCTTTATGTGCTCGGTGAATTTTTACAGCTTTTGGGTCGCTGAGAATGAATCTCCTTGTATGGTCACTAAGGTGACTATCTTCTTTGGCCGATGAAGGTATTGAGGTTCCCTCCAGTTTCCAAGACTTATTTCATGAGTTCATTGATGCTCTGAATCCTCTTCGATCAATGAAGGGTTGAGATTTATCTTTGGTTTCCAAGTGGTGTTTTCTCTTCAGTCGCTAAGAACTTGTTCCTTTTTGGTCACTATGGGTTGACCTAAGTGGTCGTTCGGATGACTCATCCCTTCGATCGATGGAGATGATGTGGTCTATTCCTCCTCGGTCGATGAGAATTTATGGACATGTGCATTCCTTGTGTTGTTGACTTTGTGATGAAGGTGGTTAACCCTCTTACTTCCAAGAATGTTGGAGATGGGTGATAATTAGGTTTTAATCTAAGTTGTTGATATCAAACCCTAATTTGGTTACAATGTGAAACATGGTGTGATTTTCCATGCATGTGTGATCTTTCAAATTTACTAGTCCCCAAACGAGGTTCACTCACGACACTAAAATATTCTCCCGTAAGCGCACATGGTCATGTTATAGTATAGATGAGAGGGAAGCAAAGAGGGTCGATCCACAGAGAGAGGGGGCACTAGAGCTAGGTTTGTGTTGGCTAAGTTCCTAAAGAGGAGATTAGGGTTAAGGGTTGATTGGTTGGTTTTGATTTGGTTACACTAAACAAGTAGGCAAGTAAAGGCAATATGAAAGCTATATTACCAAAAACCCTAGATTACCCTAAGTGGGTTAAGCCTAAGAAATTAGATTAAGAAATCAACTAAACAAGATCAAGATGATCTACACTACTCTAGCAAGGCAATTAGCAACTAAAATTAAAACTAAACAATTATACAAGCAAGAGCCTAGGTTATCACTAATTAACCAAATTAACACAAGCAAGCTCAAAGGAGCCCTAACTACTTGAGCAAGAACAAACTATCTAGAACTAGGCAATTAGCTAAGAATTAACAAAGGCAATGGACTACACTAGCATTAACAAGCTAAGAAGGCAAAGGTGGGTTTCAAGGAATATGATGGATAGGTGAGCCATTTGGGAATGCAACTTGATATTCATTTTGGGAAGGTCAACATAGTATGCAAATCTCACATTTCAAACTAGTTTACCAAATCAAACAACAAGGCAAGTGCTATTAGAATATACCCTATACTTCTAGTTGGAGAACTAGCGTTAGGTTTAATTCTAGTAGGACTTGGCAAGTCTAGGTTTCTAGGTTAAGTAGTATTATGGCAATTGAGATCCAAGGGTAGGAATGAGAGTAGAGATGAAGGTATTTCACCTCATGTTACTTGCCATCTAGCCTTTAGGAAGCTCTAGGAAATTGCACTAATCACACTTAGACTAGCTACTTAGATCTAACACTCACTTGTAGAAGAAGGGATATGTATGTAGGAACAAAGGGGACTATCTAGGGATCCACTAAATGGACCTAGGAGCCATTCCTAAGATTTCAACATACATTCCAATTTCCTCTAGAAGCTAAGTGTCATCAAGCATCACAAAACAAGCAATTTTATGTTTGAATGCACAAACCACATGCAAGATAATAGAAAATGAGATAGAAGTAAGAGGCAATCATCATAGAATGAAATTATGTTCATCATAAGTTATTTTCCCCCAACATGGTATCAAAGTCACATTTTAACCACAAGCAGCTCACCACTAGGGGCTTAGCTAGACATGCTCAAAGAAAAGATAAAATAAACAAGAAGAAGGGGATACGACTCCATGGATATCGAAGTAGATCCTCCTTCTTCACCTCCTAGCTATTGTAGGGCGACCTCCCTCCTCCAAGGTAGATGATGGACATGAAAATAAAGGGGATTATGGTAGAAAACCAAGAAAACTAGGTTTCTATGGTGGAAATGAGGTGGAAATGGTGGGTGGAGAGCATAAATGCAAGGGGAGTGCAATGAAATCTCTAGAGTGGGTGCAGATGAGTAATGGCAAATAACCTTATGTTGTGGCCGCCACCCATGTATATATAGGTGGTGGTGGAAGCACTAGGGTAAGTAGGCGCATTGTTGGAAAAATAATGCAGAAAATGCTAGGGTTTAGGTGGTAGCACGTCTATGCTAGGCAGCACGGCCGTGGTGGGTAGGGGTAGGAATGACCACGGTGGTGTGGAACGGTCATTCTAAGAAAGTGAAAAAATCACAATTTAAGATGGTGAAATGGAGTCTGGTAGCACGACCGTGGTGGAGGCTAGGTAGAATGGTTGTGGTGGCGATGTTGATGTAGCTTGGAATTTTGAGATTTTCTCTGTAACTTTGACATTGGCCAGCACGACCGTTCCTTGGCACCATGGCCGTGCATGGATCTTCAGTAGGAAAATCAACTTGAATCTTCATGATCAATGGAATTCTTTGCTTGATGTCAACCCTTAGCCATTAGGGGTAGGTTGAGGGAGCTTTGGAGTCTTCTTTGGACCCCTCCATGAATGGAGGACTCATAGAACTCCTTCCTTCTCTCTCATCCATCCAAAGCATGGTCCAAGTACTTGAAAAGTATGCAAAGAACATCCATAAGTGCATTTGACAATAATATGCATATTGGGGAATTTAGCTTACATTCTACTATGTTTAGATGTGAATAAAGAACAAATTCTCACAAGATGAAGCCTAAAATAGGGTTGCATCACCACCCCAAACATAAAACATACTTTTCCTCAAGTATGCTCCAACTTAATCTCTCTCTTCATTTTTCTTTCCATAAACAGGAATGATAAATGCATTGCAAAAGATGATTATTGACTAAATGGTCTTAAAAGTGATTGGGTGCATGTGTTCCACCTCTCTCCTCTCCACTTTCACAAACCAATCATGAAATGAGCACTGAGCATACAAACCTCAAATATAGATCATAGAATACAAAAGCTTTCCATATGTCCTTCATGTAATTCCAGGTATAACTGTTTCATGTTGGCCTTAATCAATGATGATTTGGAGTGTTGTTTCACTTTCATGCATTCAATTTTATGCCTCAAACCACACCAAATGACCCACATGGCTGTAGAAAGGGTAAAGTGAGCTAGATTTGATGTTGTCTAGATCAATGGGTATGGAAATGGAAAAAAGGATTGTGGTAAGATTTTGGAGTGCTTTTACACACTCATCTTTTCTTTATTTAGATGCTCTTAAACAAGAGCATCTTTTTATTTTCTTTTTGCTTTTTCTTTTCTTTTTCCCTTGGTGTAGATAGGGAATATGGTGGAAAGAGTGAAGCGGGGAGATGTAGATATGACCACCCCAAACTTTTGGAGGTGGCCAAGGCTAAATATGTGCTCTAAGGCATCCTTACATGAGACGGAGAGGCATGAAGATGGTGAAATAAGATTCAGGTCAAAGAGAGGTCATTCGTGTAGTCCTCAACATAAGATTTCCTGCATGAAAACTAATTCAACACTTCATCAAATGATATCACACCACATGATTGAACAACATGAGATTCAAATTCGTATCATGTGATTCCATAGGCTCTAAGCGTTCATAGCTTGCTCAATTCACAATTCAACCAAAACATTCACAAACTTGAGAGAGGTGATGCATATGTAAAAAGTCAACAATCAAAACCATATAGCAATGCACTCTAAGAAAAGGGCATGCATTTGTCAAAGACCAAAATTTTTATTTCAAACAATGGAGATTAAGTTAAAACATGCTTTAGGAAAGAACATTCAAATATGGACAAAATTGCCAAAATGGTGCCAATTTGCATCTAATCACATCTAAACCTAACTTTAGGGAAATAAAGACATAAAGAAGAAAATCCTAATTAAAAACAAACAAAAACTACCAAAATCTACAGGAGAATGCATTGCATGACAGGGATGAGCAAAAAGAACAATTTTTTTGAAAAATTACGCAAAAATGCATGAAATTAAACTACATGTATGTATGAATGCTAGCAGACACACAAGGTCAGGATAGACAACTGAAAGGTTAGTCAAACCATTTTATCCTCTTGGAAACATTTAGCACAAGGTACATAGGTAAAAATGTGGTGAAAGACGGGCTTACCACCCTACCACCCAAACTTTTAAATCATGATGTCCTCAACATGAAATAGATGTTTAGAATAGTAGGGTAAAGGACATGGAGTCATGACAGACAACCACCAAGAGATGGAGTGATTAATGTAGCACTAGGTGAGTAGGGTAGGACCACCATGGCTGTGCTAAGCAACGTGGCCATTCTGGCTTGCCAGCCACATGGCCGTGTTGTGTGGCACGACCATTCTGAACTCCTTCCTATAACGTTTCTACTATTTTGCAATGTTATCTTCAACTTTGATCTTCTCCTTGGGTAGACTCTTTGTGCATCACCTTTTCTTCCTTGTACCTATACTAACATGATTCACAAATAGAAAACTATCAAGCATAGTGCGTGTTTGTGTATTTCTTGCAAAAAATGAAAGTGTGATAAAACAACAAGGTTTGAGAATCTCAAACCACATGGGTTGCCTCCCACTAGAACTAAATTTATATCCTTCAGTCGGGCTCATTGCTTTCTTCACTAAGTGTTGACACCCACGGTGTCTCCTTTCTATTCCACAGTGATTCTTTCTAGAATTCTGACGACATGGGCTTCATCCTAAGGAGTGTACATCGATAAGAAGTAAGGACTTGATCTCCATTTTTCTAGAGGATCATAGTAGCCAAGACTATCACCAAAATCTTCTTCATCCAGTCGATATCTTTCTTCCTTAGTGAATATAAAGAAGTCAAAATTTCTCCTTCTATGTGTGACTGTAAGAGTGCATGTACGCACATTAATCTCTGCACCCACAGTGGACAAGAAGGGTCTCCCCAATATGAGGTATTCCTTTCGATCAATAGGACCAGGATCCATGATCAAAAATCCAGTTAGGTATGCGATGTTTATCCTTTTATCCAATGCCATTGTCTCATTTAGTAATATGCCCAGGGGTTTCCTCTTTGGTCCATCACCCAAGACAAGGACACAATCGATCGGTTCCATTTTCTTTAGGCCTAGTTGTAAGTACATGCTCAACAACATAATGCATGTTCATGTGCCTAGATCTAGGAGAGCATTCTCGATAGGTCATGCACCAATATAGCACGTGATAAGAGGGACTCTCGGATCGTCCCTTTTTTCTAGAAAACCAATGTCCAGGATGAAGTTCACAAATCTTGTGGCAATGATTTCCTTGGCTGGAAATAACACTAGTTTTCTCCTCCCCTTGCAAACATCCTTCATCAAAGAAAGGAAAACTTTGATATTTGAACCCCCTCATTTTAGGGTCCCTAAGAGGTTCACAACATGACTATGCTTCTCTTGGGGAGATGGGTCTGCTAAAGAATCATGGAATTTCTCATCGCTTGCATCAAACTTTTCTACAGGAATTTGTGGGCCTTGAGGAGGTATTGTGGTGATTCTTGTATCATGGGGAGGTTTTGGCTCCCAACAAGGTATTGCATCAAGTTTTACCATGTCAATGGCATGTGGGGCAGCAACCATGATCTTGTCATAGAAGGATGGAAGAATGAAATCTCTAACACTTTTGTTGCTTCCAAGAAAGGGTGGGATAGTTGATCTCACAGACTCAAATGGGGGCAAAACGCAATATATTGTCTTCTCTATCAATGGTGGAACACTCAAGGGTGCTCCTTCATCCTTAAAGGGGGCAACAAGAGCTTGGATGTACTTGGAATTTTCAAGCAACAAGGGAGCAGCAAACTCTTTGGCGCTCTTACAATCTCCACTACATTATTTTGGCACTGGATTAGCATCACCAACCTTGATCATTTCATCTTCCCCTTTTTTAATCTCTTGAGCAGCCATTTTCGCTAATATGATTGATACCATATTCACTTGTTCATGGTAAGAAGGAGGATCTTGTGAAGATGAAGCTGGTGGTGGTCTTTGGTGAGGTGGGCTAGTATTTTGGAGTATGCAAGTTGGTTGTTGGAGAGGTTTTTGTGTTGGTGGTGGTTGATAAGCATGTGATGGTGGTGGGGGATGTTAATAGTTGAAAGGGGGTTGTTGAGGTGGAGGAGCATATGGATGTAGTGGTCCTTGGTACTGTTGAAGTGGGGTACTTGGCCTTGTGATGGGACATAAGCACCTTGAGTAGTTCTCACATAACCACCATCATTATTTGGGTTGGCCATGGGTTGAGACGGGAGCCTCCCCTCTTCATGGCGGGTAAGTGAGAGAGAGATTTGATCAAGCCTTTATTCACAGTGGCAAATGTTTTGTCCTTGAGATGACACCTCTTTCTTCACTTCATTGAGGCTCCTTAGCCTTCCTAGAACTTCTTATTCAAACTTGGAGTTGTGCTTGGGACTGTGGTATTGCCTTGGCTGCCCTTTCCCTTCCTCATTTTGTTGTTTCCAGGATAAGTTTGGATGATTCCTCCACTCGGGAGTATAGGAGTTGGAAATCGGGCCTTGTTTGTATCGGTTTCCAAAGGCATCAAAGCATGAACTTCTTTTTCCTCAGCTTCAACTACCATAGTGGATTGATTAGAAGAACTACAAGCTTCATTCTTATCATATTCATCATATCCACCATCATTTTCACCATGTCAGGGTTTTCTATGGCCCAGGCTAGAACTATGAGAGGATGTAGAGGGATGTAGTTCTGGTCACATTATCCCCCTTTATTGGAGGCTCAGTGGCAAGACTTCTCAGCAAGGTGCTCGAACAAGGGCCATGACTCCTCAAGGGGATTTTCCATGAAGGTGCCTCTACATGATGAATCAACATTGTTTTGTCTCAACTCCACTAGCCTAGTGTAGAAAGCTTGAACCAGCTTCCACAAGGGTACCTCATGATGGGGGTAGTCACGTAGGAGCTTTTGGAACCATTCCCACACCTTGTGGAAATGTTCATTTTCTTTCTGGGAGAACATGGTGATACATCTTCACATTTGGGTCATATTCACAATGGGGAAGAACTTCTTAAGAAACTCATTCTTGACCGCGTTCCACGTTACCAACTCCGGCTTTGAGATGTACCATTCCTTGGCCTTTTCTTTCGGAGAGAATGGGAAGAGGGTCCTCTGTATGGAGTCATCGGTTGCAGTGGGGGTACAAAAGGTGGAACAAGATTCAAGGAAGGCATCACTATGGTGGTAGGGGTTTTCATTCTTTATCCCATAGTAAGTAGGGAGGAGTCCAAGAAGTGCGGGGGTAATGGAGAATTGTTGACCTGCCATTTGGTCAACAAGGGTGGTAATGGGGGAATTGTAGTTCCCCAGGGTGAAGTATTCATGGAGAGGGCGAATGGGTTGCAGTCGAGCATCTCCATGAGGTATTTTAGCTTCACGTTCAACCATTTTGGTTTATTGGTGTTGGTTGTGGTGGATTTGGCATCTCCTTCTACCTATCTCAGAGTCATACAACACCAAGTCAATACAAGTTGAACACAAATGACACATGCACAACTGTCACGTGCACAATACACAAACAAGCAATAAGAAACCAAGTTAGAATGACAATATGCAAATGCGAGAAAAGAATAAATAATAACAATGGTGAGGGAAGTAGGAAAGGCTAAACTACACTAACTATCTAGGCTGAACACCTCACTCCCCAACAACGGAGCCAGAAAGCTTGGTGTGATTTTCCACACACATGTGATCTTTCAAATTTATAAGTCCCCAAATAAGGTTCACTCACGACACTAAATAATGCTCCCATAAGTTCATGTTATAGTATAGATGAGAGTCAAACAAAGGGGGTCAATCCATAGGGAGAGAGGGGGAACTAGAGCTAGGTTTGTGTTGGCTAAGTTCCTAAAGTGGACATGAGGGTTAAGGGTTGATTGGTTGGTTTTGATTTGGTTACACTAAACAAGTAGGAAAGTAAAGGCAATATGAAAGCTAGATTACCAAAAACTCTAAATTATCCTAAGTGAGTTAAGTCTAAGAAACTAGATTAAGAAAACAACTAAATAAGAGCAAGATGATCTACACTACTCTAGCAAGGCAATCAACAATTGCAAAAAAAACTAAACAATCAGACAAGAAAGAGCCTAGGTTATCACTAATTAGCCAAATTAACACAAGCAAGCTCAAAGGAGCCCTAACTACTTGATCAAGAACTAACTATCTAGAACTAGGAAATTAGCTAAGAATTAACAAACGCAATGGACTACACTAGCATTAACAAGCTAAGAAGGCAAAGGTGGGTTTCAAGCAATATGAGGATAGGTGGCCCGCTTGGGAATGCAACTTGATATTAGTTGGGGGAAGGTCAACATAGTATGCAAAGCTCACATTTCAAACTAGATTACCAAACCAAACAAGGCAAGTGCTATTAGAATATACCCTATACTACTAGTTAGAGAACTAGGGTTAGGTGTAATTCTAGTAGGACTTGGCAAGTCTAGGTTTCTAGGGTAAGTGGTATTAGGGAAATTGAGAGACATGGGTAGGAAAGGGAGTAGAGATGAAGGTATTTAACCTCATGTTACTTACCATCTAGCTTATAGGAAATTGCACTAATCACACTTACACTAGTTGCTTAGATCTCACACTCACTTGTAGAAGAAGGGAGATGTATGTAGGAACAAATGTGGCTAGCTAAGGATCCACTCCAATTTCCCCTAGAAGTTAAGTGTCATCAGGCATCACAAAACAAGAAATTTATATTTGAAAGCACAAACCACATGCAAGATAATGGGAAATGAGATAGAAGAAAGAGAAAATCATCATAGAACAAAATTATGTTCATCACAAGTTATTTTCCCCCAACATGGTATCAAACTCACATTTTAACCCCAAACATCCCACCACTAGGGTCTTAGCTAAACATGCTCATAGAAAAGATAAAAGAAATGAGAAGGGGATAGGACTCCATGGAGATCGAAGTAGATCTTCCTTCTTCACCTCCTAGCCGATGTAGGGCAACCTCCCTCCAAGGTAGATGATGGGCATGAAAATGAAGGGGATTATGGTAGAAAACCTAGAAAACTAGGTTTCTATGGTGGAAATGAGATGGATATGGTGGGTGGAGAGCATAAATGCAAGTGGACTGCAATGAATACTCTAGAGTTGGTGGAGAGGAGTAATGGCAGCTAACCTAGTGTTGTGGCCACCACCCATGTATATATAGGTGGTGGTGGAAGCACTAGGGTAAGTACACGCATTGTTGGAAAAATATTGCAAAAAATGTTAGGGTTTAGGTGGTAGCATGGTCGTGCTGGGCAGCATGACCGTGGTGGGTAGGGGTAGGAATGGTTGTGGCATTGTGGAATGGTCATTCTAAGAAAGTGGAAAAATCACAAGTTGAGGTGGTGAAATGGAGGCTGGTAGCACGACCATGCTGGGTAGCATGGTCGTGGTGGAGGCTAAGTAGAATGGTCATGCTGGGTAGCACAGTCGTGGTGGTTGAGTTTGATGTGAGGTCGTTCCCTTCATCATGCCCATTTTTGGTTCTGGTAGCACGGCCGTGCTAGTTAGCACAGCCGTTTTGGGAACTTCATAGCACGACCTTGCTGGGTAGCACGATCGTGGTGGCGATGTTGATGCAGCTTGCAATTTTGAGATTTTCTCTATAACTTTGACATTGGATGTCACAGTCGTTCCTTGGCACCATGTCCATGCTGGGATCTTTAGTAGAGAAATCAACTTTAATCTTCAGTATCAATGGACTTCTTTGCTTGATGTTGACCCTCATCCATTACAGGCAGGTTGAGGGAGCTTTGGGGTCTTCTTTGGACCCCTCCATGAGTGGAGGATTCCTAGATCTCCTTCCTTCTCTCTCATCCATCCAAAGCATGGCCCATGTACCTAATAAGTATGCAAAGAACGTTCATAAGTGCATTTGACAATAATACGCATATTGGAGAATTTAACTAGCATTGTACTATGTTTAGATGTGAATAAAGAACAAATATGCACAAGATGAAGACTTAAAATAGGGTTGCATCAAAACCTAACCCTGCTTGCAAGTATATAATGAAGTTGCTTAGCTTGCATGAATAATTATCATGATGATAAAGTATTTTCTCTCTCCTAAATTGTTGTAGCCTTAATTCATTATCTGATGTGCATCATAGTTCTTAAATGCATGATTGATTGTGGTCACACTTATGTAACACTTGTGTAGTGATTATTATGAACCTTGATGAGGCATAGAAAGATAACCATGTTCTTGCAGGGAATAATGTGAGTGGTCTTATAACCTTAGAAATGGCCTTTTTCCCTAATTTGAGGTGATATCATCTGGTGATGTGATGTAGGATTGATATCCCAAGATGATGTGATAATGGTGATGGCCTTGTGTATGGAAGTGGAATAGTGCTATGTGGTGATGCAATAAACCTTACATTCCATATGTTTTATATCTTCTAAAGTTGCACTCCATTGTTGGTTGTAGGATTCTTTCATGGTTTGCTTATAACTTGATTTATGCAATAAAAGACACTTAGTTTGATTTAATTAATCAAGTGGAACGCTAATCATGTAGTTCCCCTGGCCATTGATCCATTCCAGTGTTAAGACTTGTTGGATGGTGAAAAGAGTATTGCAAAGGAAAACTCAGAGCACATATTGTTGAGTATGCAGGGTGCTTGGAGAGTACATCCTTGTCAACTAGATCCCAAGGTGTTTGAGAATGGTTGTGTTCGTGTCTCTGTGTTATATATGTGATGTGATACATGAGGACAACAATGAGAATAGTTGCGGTTGTACCTTGGTGGAAGGGTCTCGTACCCTGGTGTCTAGCATCGTGACTTGTACCGAGGTAGGCTAGGTGTTTTCATGTTGACTATATGTCACTGGTGGTAGTTGACTGATCTATTTCTACAGTGATCACTCATACTGATCGAGTGGGGAGAAGATATTGGATTCTGACTCTTCCTAGATCTTGTATGTCACCGATTTTGACTTAGAAGTGGTTAGTTGGAATTGGGTGGTATGACTCAAATCCCTAGGGAATTATTAAAAGACATAATATAGTCATATTAGCATATTTGTGTAGGGCCAAACACAATTCACATTGGATGTTTACCCTTGCCTTGTGTCTATTACTTGTTAG
Organism: Alisma plantago-aquatica; assembly: GCA_963693085.1. NCBI lineage: Eukaryota > Viridiplantae > Streptophyta > Magnoliopsida > Alismatales > Alismataceae > Alisma > Alisma plantago-aquatica. The sequence continues at coordinate 143,870,422 of OY856409.1, read as the reverse complement.
TTGTTATATAATGTGGTAAGAGAAATCAAATGATGTACATGTTCTTCATATTCCTTCTTATCATATTTCTATGCCTATCTTTTATAGCTGCCCAACTTGCTTAACCTGTATAATCAGTTTAACTACTCTTTTAGCTGAATCTACTCATAATGATTAATATGTTATAATAATACATCTGTGTTAACAATAGTTGTTGGTTGAGAGTTATATCTCTCGTCTGGGACGTTGGTCTCACCTTGTGGGTTTCCACATATTTTTAGGCAGTCATCAATGATGTGATAGAGATCAAGATGTTGAGGAAGAGAAGCTCAAAGATCAGTAGATGTAGAAGGTTGAATAGCTGCTAGAGTTGTGTAGTAGAGTCCTATTTGTCATCCTTGTACTCTCAGGTCCGGGAGGGATGTGTTTTATAGACATTGTACCTTGATACATGGTTTTTGGTACTATGCCAGTGCTTGTATACATGTGGCTTGTATGTATAAGAAAGCTCTCCTAATACATGTGTGGAGGTTGGTCACTGAACAAATGAGTATACCTAATATGGTATGTGATATGATATAGGTTATGGACCATGTTGTAATATATGGGATTAAGAGAGAAAGATTTCTCCCCCCTTCCACGCCCACAGTAGAGGCCGAACACCCAGGAGGGTGGTAAATCAAGGTGGAAACTGGGATTCGAACTCGGTCCCTTTCTTAGGGGACACCGTGCTTGACCACTTGAACCACTCCTTGTCGGCAACCTTGTTGTAATATATGGGATTAAGAGAGAAAGATTTCTCGCCCCCCTCCCATGCCCGTGGCAGAGGCTGAATGCCCGGGAGGGTGGTAAATCAAGGTGCAACTGGGATTCGAACTTGGGTCCCTTCATGAGGAGACACCGTGCTTGACCACTTTAGCCACTCCTTGTTGGCACCTTGTTGTAATATATGTTTCCACATGTAATGGTTATATGAGATTGGTTTTAATTTACATGTTCTTTTGGGTAATGTTGTTGTTTAGCTGTTGATCGCACATTTTGTTTCAAGTTATCTCATTTGTGTGGCATCAGGATGTCACATACTTGCTCTCTCAGTATAATTCACTATCCAATCTAATACAAATCCCACTCTCATAGAGATTTAATTATTAGTTATGTGCTTTAACGATACATATGGGCTATACCCATCACAACCGTAAGCCCTCTCTCGAGGAATGGCCTAGGCTAAGTAAATCTACAAATTGTCCAACCTTTATCCCTCTCTCAAAGTAATTAACAGTCTAAGAAATCAACTATGGTGATCAAGCATAGATAATTCACGAGGCAATCATAGACTTATGCCTAGAAATTAGGGAAACATAAATATTAACTCATAATAGTCAATTACAACACATAATTGAGCTACTCCCAAATCCTAAGAAGTTAGGGGATTAGCCTCGCATGATTTCAGTTGCAATATGACTAGACAGAAGGGAAAGATGTCAAAAACATCAAAGAATCAATGAAGACCCCTATAGAAGATCATTCGGATGACTCCCTTAAGTGAACGTGGTGAGTTGCTGTCTTTTAGCTACTAATCTATCCACCAGAGGTACTCAAATTGTATGGAACATAACTTTCTACTCTTCTTTCTCTTCTCATGGCTCTCCCTTGTCGTACAATGAACAACAACATGATAATTAGGTCTAGATGAAGTCCTCTATAGTCATAGGATTGACCTAGGGTGTCATTAAGTCATGGACATTGGATTGATTGCCATCTTTAATCTTATTCGATCACGACACATTTTTACCACTGACGTGATATTGGTGGCACTAAGTCTTTCTTGGGTCACGACTCCATGTGAGTGTTGTTACTACCAACTACTATGTCAATAGCATCGAGTTGCTCCCTAACATCTCTTGACGATTTTCTCAGGTATAAGTGGCTTTGGATGAGTTACTGTTGATCAAAATGGTAGCACCAATTCTTCTGCATGTACTACCGAGCATCTTTGACTCATGACTTTTCTTCTCTTCAATTGTCAGTACCACTAAAAAGGTTTTCGGTAACACCGAGCTAATCTAGGACTTGTCAATTTACCTAAAATTCAACAAATAAGAACATAAGTCCCATAATTATTGATAAATCAATATGAAATGATAGAAATAGAAAATATTTGATGCAAACATATGTCATAAGATGATAATGATAAGCCGTGCACAAATAACATCAAAATGAGAAAATGTGCATGAAATACATCATAAAATAGCCAGTAAAAAGTGACTAATATTCAATGCATCAATTAGCATAGTTGATCTCTTTACCTTCAAGAAATGGAATAGTGGAATCACCATCCACAGAAAGAATAAGGTCAGGTACCATGTGATCATCTGAGGATAAGGTAGTCCAAATTCAGACCAATTGTTGTAGCTTGTTGATCATTTGTCTCATATATTGTCATCGAGCTAAATGAAAGGGTTCTTATTCTTTTGAACATTTGAAATAGTATTAGTCAAAGATCTAATTTTTCTCAATTTGGGTATGTTATCTAATTATTCATGTCCAAGATAGTAAAGGTGGAGATGATAGAAGGTTGGAAAAGTTTGAGGTCATCCACAATTTATGCTGAATTGAGAGTTTGTAATCATGAAAGCTCCTTGAAGTGCTTGATTCATAAAGATTATCTCTCTATAATTTAGATATTTGATAGAGTTAGGTCTATCAAAAGACCTTCCAGATGAACTAAATTTAGGAATAGAAAAACAAACATAAATTGGTAAATGTGGATAGTCTTTTATGTAAGATACTACTACTGAAATGCAAAGTGCCTATTAAGATATCACCTAGAATTTAAAAGCAAGATTCCAATCAGTTGTGGATCAATTCATACAAAAATGAGGTACCAGGGAAGTAGGACTTGAAATAAAACTAAAATTAATGAGGTGACTACCTAGAATAGGGCTTAGACTAATTTGAATGCATGATTTCTTCTAGCATAAGGCTTCAACAATAGTGAACATTACCTAATTTTCATAAGGCTTTGGCGTAGAAAAGAAATGTGATAATGCAAAAGAAAGGTTTTCATACATTATGTATGGCTTATATGTGTAAGTAAAAATATTACTTTGAATACTATTTTATTTACAAAGAAGGGACAATGTAAGGTCATGATCCTAGACCCAAATGAAGCTATCTACCTTATCCTAGATTTTTAGGAAGAAAGAGTGGTCTATTTTGAGGATAGGTATAAGTTCCTATGAGGTTTGTTCATTGAGATTGAAATTGTTCAAATTCATATTTCAAGACCCTATGGAATGGTTGACGGCATTGATCCAAGACATAAGGGTACATTTTAAGGTCAATATCTAGGACCTTACTGAAGGATACGATGCCTACTTGAATATATTTTTGCATTTTAGACAACTTGTAGTTAAATTTGATGTTGAGATTATAAAATTCGAAGTTATTTTGAGACAAAAATGATTTGAAATTGAGATAATGAGGACCTCACTCTAGAATTCTGGATTCAAAAGATGATCAGGTGTCATAGGCCGTCAAAATTTTTATCTTTCTTATTATAGTGAGTTTTTCAACTCTTAAAGAAAGAATTGAATCTTCACATTTTTAAAACTTTCATTATTGTATTACTTGAGTGTTTTGTGATTTTTTTTATAAATTTAAAAGGCTTTTGGAGATCCTGGTGAAATTCCAAGGACCTATATGTAAGTTTTCCAAATACTCTATTTTAAATGGGGAATGAAGGATGTTCTGGAATCATATGATGACCTTCATGTGCACTCACAATGTGAACCTTTCTTGTAAGAAAACCATGTATTAGTGTCAATTTTAGTAAGATTTAACAATAATTAAGTTTTTCTTAAGAGTTGGACTTATAATCTGAGTTGGAGAGCCAAATCCTATTTTGGTACTTAGAAATACCTCTTTGAAATTTGATTGTCATTTTAGACTTGAATAGAGAATCATTTAGTGGGGTGGATGAGATTCTATCTTGACACTTTTGCTTTCAAGATAGAGATGATGGTTGATTATTCATCTTGTCCTGGAGTACTGTGTTGCATACTACCTGATATTCATCATGTATATGTTTTAAGATGGTATGCCTGGAATTGGGTTACTTTTGATATCTATCCATTATAAGTTCCCATTGGTGGATCAAATGACCTAGGTTGGTCTAGATATTCTTACTTGTATGTTTTGAGTACTGAGAATGGTTGTTTAAATTTAAGTGTTTTAAGGAGATTGAGGAATAATATCTATCTGGGTCACTCCATTATCCCTCTATGCTATTAGAGTTTGAGGTTGATATCCCAAGCATCTTTAAGTGTTTACCATGTCTAACCCTCCTACTCACAAGTTGTTCCACCCTTCAAATATTAATACCATTTTTTGACACAAGTGGTTGCTTTTTCTAGGGGAAAAGATAGGTTAGGACTACATTGACCTTGGATATTACACTACATGCTAACGTCATTCCATGTAACAATAATTCAAGTAAAATACCCTTACCCGATCTCCCTTAAACACATGTCTAAAAGTTGAGAGTAATGGACCTGGCTCTTAAGGACAGACTTCAAAATTTATAACCTGACACTTTAGACTCCTTCAACTGAATACATAATTAGAAGAATTAAATGGGGTCGAATCTAGGGATAATGAGTGAAAAACTAGTAGGACCTTTGATCATAGCTTATCTAAGTTGGATAAAGATGTGAAAGAGGTGTTCCTCAGGGAACAAAGTACAATATAAACTTAGAGAGAACAAAGAATAGTATAACTTGGCTTTCAAATATAGCACTTGTAGAAATTTTTTGTAGATTTTGATATTATATAGAACTTAGATTGCGTTTCACCATCTAGGTCCACTCGTCAACATGAAACTACTTGTACCCATTATATATTTATAACATAGTGTATAAGAAATCATCATTTATGTCTATCCCCTCCTTTATTGAGATCATGTTAGATCTAGGTTATAAGTGTGTCTCTCTCTAAGATGTGAGAGGGCCCAGTGGCTACTCCTAACCCAAGTTAATGAGTTTGGTTTCTCATTTTAACAACTCTAATGGATGATTTATATGTAACAATGGACATTTCCCAAACTTATGATTGAAAGTGAATGAATAGGAGTACCAGAGAAGGGAATATGAGTAGCAACTTAGCTATCATCTAGTATTACTGAGCATAAATTAAGACCCCTCTCTTGGTTGATGAAGTTGGAGATGATGAATTTAGCTAAGTATGGAGGTTGATAAAGGCTTCTGCTACTATCTAAAGGCTAGAAGTGGGAATCATTGATGGTGGCACACATTTACTGATTGTTGGTTAAGGTTCTCACCTTTGTCAACTGATGGTCGATGATCTGGTTGGAAACTAAAAAAATTTGTGTGGTACAAGCGATCACCAATGTCTAAGGGTGTGGATATCTGTTTAATCGAAATAGATAGTGTTCTCAAGGAACTTGAGGGAAGGAGGCTTTACGTGCGCCTCAAGCCTCAGAGCATATTTCTTAGGGAACATGCTTAACTAACTTATAGTGGCAGAGGAAGTACAAAGTCCCATCAATTTGTGAATCTATCTTTCTTTTGATTGTGAACTATCTACACCTTCTTTGAAAGTAGTAGTAGCTAGCATATAATTGCTTGGAGGATTTTACTTCTCATCAGTTGAAGACTCCATCATTCCATTTGTTGGCATTCCTTGGAGTTCTCATTTGAGAACTTGGGTCATAATTGGTTGGAAACTGATCATTCCTTCCATTAGTTGGTGATTAAGCTATCCTTCCATCAATTAAAGATTAATGGTATTGAGCATCTTAACTTGTGGTTGAATTTGGTCATTGTCTATTGGTCATCCTCATTGGTTCATGTTCTTATTTTGGTCATCAATTGATAACCGCTGAGATTTTTGTTTGGGTACAACTTGAGAAAATCTCTACAAAATGAGAAAGTGTAGTTTTAAATGAGATATTAATAATAACTATGGAAAAATATGTGATCTATCATAGTATATCTTGGAAAACTGGAGAAAAAGGAGAGTAAAATGAACCTACTTATAATAAACAAAAAAATGGATGTTATCACTACCAGGTTGGGTTAAGACACCATGTGCCAAAGAAATCCCAATGGGATTTTCTTCCAATTTGTGTTAGTGGAGAAATTGATCACAAGCATGTAATCAACTATTGTGGATGCCATTTTGGAAACTTTCTATATTTTCTCAAGAGTGATAGATCTTTTATTTTTCATTTGATTTTAAAATTTTTGATCAGAGATTGATTCTCAGGGCCTCAATATGGGAGCTTGAGTTACATATATATGGATTGAATGGGGTTTTCCTAGTGAAGGGTTTTTGTAGTTGTCAACCTGTTTTGTCCGGTGAGAATTTTGATTTCACTTTCTTTAAAAAAATGAGGCATGGATAGCTGCAAGAGATCATGATCTCTACCCCAGACCTTTCCTTATTTTGATCACATAGGAATTGTCAACCACAATATGAAAATTTGTTGAGTCCAAATGCTATGCAAGTTTCAATATATCTTGTCCTTGTAGGTCAGGCCTAACTCATCCACATGATATCATAGCTTTGGCATACATCTTTTCTTAGGTGAGTATAATGATAATAGATTGGAATTTTCTTATCAGCATATTTTATAGTTGTTCTTATAATTGTCAGAATTCCCTTTACTTGAGCGACAACCATATTTTTTTTTATTTTAGTTTATGTTTGTATATTTTAAGTGTTAGTTTAGGTTGGTGAACTATTTGGGCCTCACAATAATGACCATGTTCCTTCATTCGTCGACCCTATAGTACATGGGATACATGGTGGGTATTTAAGTAGTTTTTTAGGTGTATTATAAAGGGTGGGACGTTCTTCCCATATAGTGGTCCATGCCAGAAGTTTGATGTTGGTAAAGCTAAGCCATCAACAATAGTAACATTTGACGAGGATTGTGTTGGTGAGATGGAGATGAATATCTGCATTCATGTCATCCAAATGTAGGTCTCTCTAATATTTAGATGTCATGGAGGATGTAGGGTCCCTCTCATTTAGGATTGAACTTGACCCAGGTATCAACTATCTAGTTAAAAAAGAGTACTAGATCACCTTTTTAGAAAATTTAGGGGCATACCCTCTTGTTAAATTCTCGATCTACTCTCAGTCGATAAATTGTGTGTGGTGTATAACTCAGATTTGGCATTATTCAGTCGTGTTGATTCAGGTAATGTGGTATCTGACCCAATTCATCTCAAGAAATTATGATTCTTATAGTATGTGGAAGGATGTGATCTCGACCTCCACTAGTAGGAATTCCTCCACTCTACACACAAGTGAGCATGGTATGGACCATATAAAAATATGATATATTTTTATACTCTCATGGAGAAATAAGAAGATGTTCATGCCTGTATGCAATTGATATTATTGTGCTTTTGAGGATCTTTACCAAGTTTTTCTGGAAGCCTCTACTTCTCCTTGTTTTTGGGGCCAATATGGAAAATTTCTATGAAGCTTGATTCCCAAGGATCTCATATACCCCTTGATAGATTTCAGGATGAAATTTTTGTTATTGTTGGAGGCAATTTCATATGGTACTTCATACTAGACTATTATGTTGTTATTGAGAAACTTGATCACTTGTTGACCTAAAACCATATCCATCAAAATGGGTGGAGGCGGCTTCCACCCATTTAGTGAAGTAGTCTACGACAAACAAAATAAAGATATTTTCATTGGAATCTTTAGGATGCATATTTATGATCATGTCAATTTTATAAGAAGATTAAGCCAAGGCCTTTTTTTAAATTTGGTTAGTTGGTGTATGCATATAATCATAATGAATTTTGTAGATTTGACATTTTTTAACATAATGGTAATAATTTGTTTCTATGATGTTCCACTAACATCCAAAAAGTTGTATCTTCATTGCAAGCATGATTCCAATCATGTGTGTACTACATTATCCTCCATAGACCTATTTTATGAGAGATCTGACCTCTGTGTTCTTGAACTGTCTTGGAGGGTTTGGTTGTACGATATTTGACAAAGAAATTTGGATTCTAGTATAACATGGATTTCCATTTATAACATGTATATATACACCACATAATTCACTCGACCAACTCACCATTGAATCACATTATGAGTTGAACGATTGGGTTTTAGGCTAAAGAATATGTATAAAGTGAGTCAACTGATTGGTGTTACTAGTCACCTGATTGCAATTCATCTTCACTTCATCAATAGCCAACATGGTATTTGGCAACACGCCATTCAGCTGACTCAGTCCATGAGTCAGCTGACTTGTTTGTAGGTGGATATCCTTATCAGTTATTGAGTTTCCAGACTCGTTACATGAGTCAACCAAATGGAAAGTATACTCATAACCAAAATGGATCTAGATTCATCATATAATGTAATTACTGGGTGATTTGTCTTAGAAGCACTATTTGAATATTATGAAATAAATATATTTACGAACTACTTCAAGCTAACTGGATAGCCCTCCAATCATTAAAATAATATGATGGAAATTTAGAGGAAACACCTGACAACCATTGTATTGATTTGAATGGATATAATATTTTATGGGAAAATTTAAAAGAACTTGGGAGACATTTTAGTATAATGATTCACGACCTATTATCTTTTATCCACAACCTTAAACTCCACCAAGGAGAGATAGAGATGGGAGTGGATGAATTGACATGGATACACTCTCTGTCGAATGACATGACTAGAGATTTTTATAATTGTTAAGGGAGTTGTTACAAAACCAATAAGTGTATCCTCCATGATGCTACTTTTTCAATGAGTTGTTCTACTTATCTTTTTCCCCTCTTTTCTAGGGTTTATCTAGCTAATGGTGACGTGTTTTACCCCGATGGTCATTGTGGTGTTAACTTTCTTGGTTTGTAGGTCTTTCTAGGGACCCACAATGGATGATTTCACTTGGAGATATGCATAACTCATGGTTGAAGACATGGGATATGAAAAAGATGTGATAGATTTCAATAAAGAAGAGATCCACATAGAAGGAGGTCACCTTGAGTTGGCTCTGATAGATAGAATCATGATGGTTAGGCCATACGATATTCAAGGTTTGAGAATGATTCTTCTTGGAGCATGGTCATTTAAGAAGGAATCTACCTTTTAAAAGATAAAAAACAATAGGTTTATCACATAATTCTTCATTGGAGAGACAAAGAGAAAGTCATGCTTGATAGACAATGAAATTTTGACGATCATCTTGCGGTAACCAAGGAGATCATAGAAGAACATATTCATGAGGAAGTTGAATTCAACTAGGTTGGATTTTGAATATGACTATATAATATTACTCTAGTGTATAGGATAGAGGAAACAATCATGATAGTCATGAGAAGGATAGGAGAATTCATTAAAGTAGAATTATAAGATCTCAATTAGTATACTTCATGCAGAGCCATGGTTCTTATTGACATAACAAAGCCACTAAAATAGATGAAGAAGAGAAGACACAAAAGACAAATTGGTACACATTGAGATCCTCTATGAATGGTTGTTGACTTTCTTCTACATATGCAACCCTATGGGAAATAAGGATAAATATTGCAACGACAAACATATAGAGGAAAAAACCACAGATCATGGGGGGTGTGGATCTAGGCATCGAAAAGATGAAGATTCCCTCACAATGAAGAACTCAATGGAAGAGATAGTGCTAACAAAACAATAAATTTTGGCAAGACACCATCGAGAAGGAAAGGTAGTCATACAATCACCTAGAACATAGTCAAACGTCAAGATAGATTTTTGAAAAGAAAAGCACTATGTTAATGAAGAGTTTGTAGACTCAGCCAATTTGGGAAGACGAGGATGGTCCCAGACCTCAAAGAATGGGGAAGAAGAAATTAGGGGGAAAATTTAGGAACAAGAAGTCAAAGGGAGTGAGATAATAAAGAGAGCAGAAGCCAACAAACTGAACTAAACAGAAGACAAGCATAGTATAATAGACCCTAGAACTATTGATTGGTCAAATGAAGAATGCAGGAGCTATTGATGATGATCAAGAGACTCGAATAACTTCTATACCATAGGACGTACACAAAGACTCTGGTGGATGAGAATGGTTGGGTGACAGATACCAGAGGGAAAGAATACTTGAGTGTAGAAAAGAGTAAACAAATAGAACCACAACCCATCAACATGGCCCAAAGAAACAATATCTTGGTATAAGCAACACATACTAACACAACAAAGAACCTTATCCAATCTATTGGATTCTTACCCAAGAAAGAAGTATGATGAGACAATACACACCTCTCTTTACAGATACAATGAACAATCAATATACATAGGAAATTCTACATTCAATGAAGACTCCTCAGAGCCAACACATCCCACAACCAAAGATTCAAGTTGTGATGCACCCAAAAGTTCTAGCAGCACCAAATTTGGATTTCCATGCAGGCTTGAATTTGGTTTGTACTATAAAAAGAGAAAAAGATTCACAAGATTATAGGGGAGGGGGAGGTTATAAAGGGGGATGATGCAAGTATGAAAGTGAAGTACATGAAAGTGGGAAGCAAAATAGAGCCCAATATGACATGTGAGTTTAAAAATGGAGATTGGTGAAGGAGGCTCAGAGAAAAAATCTACTCACTCTCAATTTCTGTATCTACAACAACCACTCAAGTAGCAGGAACTCCAAGAGACCATGCCCATGAAAAGAATGAAAATCATATGATGGAACCTCCTGGGATTGGTAACCCTAAAATTTTATCCTCTTTCTGGTTTATTTGTTGGAGGGAGATTCTTTATGTGGTTTTCTTAGTGGATATCATATCAAGCACAAAGGATCAAGAGTCAATCAGGCACAATTGTGGGCTCGAGAATAGCTTTGGTATAAACAATAAAGGAAATTCTGAAGGCATTCATCTCTAGTGAAGAGGAGATGAGGTGAATATTAAATCCTTTTTCTAGCATCACATATGTGAATATATAGGGATCAATGACAAGGATGATAAGTTCACTTTTGTGGGTGTACCCAGATGGGCTGTAGTTAATGAAGAGCATAACACTTGGAACGTTATGTATAACATTATACACGCCTTGAACCGTCTGACCATAATGGGTGGGAATTTGAATGAAATCATTTCCAACACAAAGAAGTCAGGAAAGCAACAGAGGCTGGAGTGGAAGATGAGGAACTTCATAAAGGCATCATACATATGACAACTCTAGGATTTAGGCTTCAAAGGCAATATGTTAACCTAGAATAGAGGTAGAAAGGAAGGGAGAGTTATTTGAGAGAGAGTAGATAGCTACATGGTTGTTTATGATTGGTGTGACCTATTGAATACTAGGAAGGTAAAATATTTTCCCATTTACAAGTCATATCATGGTTCTATTTTGAAACATGCAAGGAGAAATGAGGTGCAACACAAAAGTGGGAGCAGATTTAGATATGAAACCCTTTGATTATCCTCACCAAAGCATAGGGAAGTAGTAGAGGAAGCATGGAGGGAAACATATTGTTTGAACCTGCATGATCGTACATAGTTTTGAGTTGAGAAGCTAGAAAGATGAGCATTAGTAAATTTTTGGGAACATTAAAAAGAAAATCAAGACTACTAAGGACATCCTTACGGAAGTGTAAAGACAACCACCATGTGCCTTCATGATAGAAGACTTCTCCCTCCTATCAAGAGAACTCCAACTACTAGAAATAGGAGGAAAGTTATTGGCATGCTAGGCAAGAACAAATTATATGAGAGATGGTGATAAATATGCAAAACATTTTCATCATAAAGCAATGCCAAAGAAGAGAAGAAACATAATCAAGGGCCTAACAGATAAAGATGGAAGATGGAAGATAGGGTCAAAGGATATATTGAAGATCATATCAATTTTTTTACCAAGCTTTTCACCACAATATATCAGGAGGGGGTCGATGAATTTTGGACGAAATTTTCTGATGATGGAAAAAGAAGAGGATGAAGATCTTGAGAAAACACCTACTATGGAGGAAGTATGGAAGGTGCTTAACCAAATGAACCCCAGGGCCTTGGTGCTATGAAGGATAACTTTTACTAGAAACACTAGAAAATAGTCAAACATGGAATTCTTAATTTCATCAATATTAATGGATAGGGAAAACTATTTTAGAGGGCATAAGAAATATGGATATCATTCTAATACCAATGGTCCATGGCCCAAAGCATATTTTAGAATTCAGACCTATTAGTCTATGTAATGTCTCATATAAAATCATTAAATAGACTAATGTCTCATATGTATGGGAGAACATGATAAAATACATGCTTAATAAGATGATATAGGGATAGAAAAGTGATTTTATCAATGTCTTCATATCATAGACAATGCCTTGGTGGCATATATAATTTTCCACATAATGAAATAAAACAACAAGGGGAAGAAAGTGATGATGGATTTTAAGTTGGATATGAGTAAGTCCTACAATAGGATAGAGTGAAACTTTCTAGATAAGTTGATGGAAAAGATGATATTGGCATCTCCATGAAGAGGGAAAATGAGTACATTCATATATATTGTGTCACACTTGGACATTGTATATGAGGCAAGGAGAGGTACCATTAAATTGACCATAGGGCTATGCCAAGGTGATCCTATCTCTATTTTTTTTGTACTAAATCTTTCACTTTATCTATTCACAAAGCAGTCCAAGAAAACTGATTTCATGGGACAAAAGAAAGTAGGGAAGGACCTTGTTTTTCTCACTCATTCTTTGCATATGAAAGCATATTGTTCACAAGAGAGACTACCAACAAATGCTTCAAGTTAGCTGATATTTTCAACCAATGTCAGAGAGATTTAGGACATAAGGTCAACTATGACAAATCAAAAGTCTCGTTTACTAGAAACATCAATAAAGAATGGAGGGAGGCAACCAAAGAAGTACTGAATGTACATGATGTGGATAGAAACAAGTGCCCTGGCCTCCTGATGACCATGGGAACATCTAAGAAGATAGTGTTTTTTTCCATTAAAATTAGACTTAAAAAGAAGCTACAATGATGGAAGGTGAATATACTATCAAGGCCAGGGAAGGAGGTATTAATCAAGGCAAGCATCTAAAATAATCTGACATACTGCATGAGCATATTAAATTACTGTATGGCATTCTAGAGGAGATTAACATTGTGATTGCTTGTTTTTGGTGTGTGACCAAGGAAGGGGAGAGGAAAATCCATTGATTTAAGTGGGATAGAATGAGTGAACCCAAATTACATGGAGGATTGGGTTTCAAGAATCTTAAAAGATTTCAATCAAGCATTGTTGGTAAGAAAGTATGTAGATTAGTAACCAACACATCCATATTAGTGAGTAGGGTTATTGAAAATAAATACTACAAGAAGGAGGGAGTTATCTTGGAAAATATAGGATGGAGACCAAGATATACATGGCACAAAATATTCAAAACCATCATAAAAACCAAGTATGGATATGAATGGAGGGTAGGCTATGAATTTGTTTTTAAGGAAATATTGATACCAAGAATGGTTAGGATAGTGGGATTACACATGGAAGATACAGAGGAGGGACCAAATTGGTGATCCAACTCATCGACCACACCTCCAACTGTTGGAATCATGACACATGGCTCTCTTCCCGCCAAATATACTACAGAAGATACTATCTAACCCTCTCTACCTGAATACCAGGGATGGTATGATCTCTATTGGAAGGTAGACATAAAGAAAGAGTATTCAGTGAGGTCAGCTTATACATCGCTAAAGATAAGTAAAGGGAACTAAAAACTATATAGGAGGAAGATTGGAGGAAACTATGGAGCATAAGGTGGCGTCCCACATTGATCAACTTCATGTGGTGTTTTAGCAATGATATTCTTCCCATAGAAGACAAGTTGGCCCAAAGACACATCGTTGATGTTGATCTCTACAATCGATTTGGAACAGAGCATGAAGATGTCATTCATTCCATATTCATTTGTAAGTATGAAAAATGAGTATGTGCATGTAATGAGCTAGACACCTCAAACCTTGAAACAAATATGATAGATCCAATGTCCTTCCTTTGTTATCTACTCTAGTGAAAAAGTGAGAAGAATATGGGAAACTGGGGGGAATCCTTTTGGGTAGCGTGGACTCCTAGAAACAAGTGTATTTTCGATGATAAGCTTGTAAACATTCTTTCAATGATGGGAGCCTTCAATAATTTGATAGGTTATTATCATATTTATCATATGGAAAGGACCATAACCAAACCAAAAAGGGTGAGGAACATACTAGGCCTATGGAGGCCCCCATCAGCAATAGTTAAGGTGAACACAGATGCATCATTCAGTCTGAACGAGACAATGGAGGATTGGAGGTGTCCAAAGAGACAAGAAAGGGAAGATCAATGGTCATGGGGGTAGGTCAACTCGCTAGGAAAGGGGTTGTGCAATTTACAAAGCCATGAAGACCATGGTACTACACTTCCATATTGTTTACACCATGGAAGCCAACTATAAGACAGTAGTGGAGGCGATCAAGAAAAGCAACCACGGGTGAGGATATGAAGATTTGATAATCACAAAAATTTTGGACACCTTGTCCCTATTTAAAGCTTTCAATGTCAGTTTTATTTTTATAAAGGGTGATAGACTTTCACATGTCCTAGCTTCTAAAGTAATTCACACTCAAGAATCTTCAAACCTTTTTGTAACCCTTGGGAAAATATCCTTGAATTAGATGAGTTGGACATGAATGATGAATGAGCATAGGAGTTTTACAACAAAAAATGGAATTTTAGTCCATTTTTATAATTTTTAGTTTGATTCTATTATTTCTTTTAGATTAGAGTTTTTGCTTTTCTATCATAGATTTTTAATTTTTTTTAATATTTTTGTAAAGAAATGTTTTTGCATTCCATTAACAATGTTTCCCTTGATCTTGATACTCAAATCTTGGTATTTTTTAGAGACCATAACCAAATTGGAGTGGTTGGTATAAAAAACTGCCCAATGTCAAACATTCGACTCCAACAATCACTACAATCTAGAGTAGTGATGTGTAGGATCATCATCAAGAAAAATTCTAGGATCAACACTAAGCTCAAGCGATGCCTTAAAATCAATCTACAAGCTAAAGCAGACATTTAGAGGATCAAGAACAAAAATAATGGTAGACATCCTTCAAAATAGATATGAAGGTGACTGCAATCAACAATATTTTGGCGGGATACTATGAGGAGCCATTCTATGAAGATCATTAGCTAGATGAGGAAGACAACAATAAACATTACTATGGAAGTTATAATGAACATCCTTACTAATGGTATCAATATCCACCAAATAAAGATGACAAAATGGATGCACTATAAAATATTTTAGTTAACCAATAAGAAATGCTAGCTAACTAAAAAGCAATGTTATCTGATTGACAAGTCTAGTGTACAAGAATGGAGTCCAAACTTGCTTAGGTGAAAGCACAACTCTTCCAACCACTTGGGGCTCCTTCACCCTTCCCTATTTGAGGAAAAGATTCATATGATTATGATGATCAACCAATGTTCGTCAAGTCCATGTTGGAAGATAACCAACCAACTTCTAGTAATAGCTATTTATTTTAGACGATGAGATACAAGGCTAGTGGGATGTATACATTCCACCAACAAATCATTGCTCAATATCCTCTATAGTTCTATTTCCTCTAAATCCCATGGAGGAGTTGGGTGTGTCCCATATAGAGGATCCAGAGTGAGAGGTTGACATTGTGAAGGACCCACCCTTTTTATTTATTTTGATGTTGATTGGATGGTATACCAGGAGGACTTACAACTGCTTAAAAATATTTTCCATGATTTTTTTATGAGACAATTCCTGTAACATCCCAGGATTTGAGTCCTCGGATAAAAAACTCTTAAAAGGAATGATTGGACTACCCATATCACCAAGGTGCACCTCCTTTTCTGAGAGCCCATCACTAAAGAACTCTATAGTTAAGCATGCTCAGCTTGGAGTAGTACTAGGATGGGTGACCAGTCGGGAAGTTGACCCCAACTTGCACGTTCATGAGGACAAAGCACCTAGTTAAGGTTAGTGGTGGTCTGTGGGGCCAATCGTCATTCCTGAAACTCTACTAGAACCTTGGGCAGTGGGCCCAGGCGTTACAAATGGTATCAGAGCCAATTCCCCTCCAGTAGGTGGGGCCCACATGGACATGGCATGCCAGTCTTGAGCCGTGCGGTCCAGGCATGTAGGAAAGGGTTGTCCATGGTTGACGTAGCCACCCTTGCGCTGGTATTCCGTGTTCGGGAGCTGGGTGTCCGTGGGCCATTATGGGTCTGCACTGAAATGGGGAAGAGATAATGATGCCTTATAGTTGAGCCTTGACAAGGACATCAAGAGTCTAAGTGGGGGAGATTGTAACATCCCAGGATTTGAGGCCTCAGATAAAACACTCTTAAAAGGAATGATTGGACTACCCATATCACCAAGGTGCACCTCCTTTTCCGGGAGCCCATCACTAAAGAACTCTATAGTTAAGCGTGCTCAGCTTGGAGTAGTACTAGGATGGGTGACCAGTCGGGAAGTTGACCCCGACTTGCACGTTCATGAGGACAAAGCACCTAGTTAAGGTTAGTGGTGGTCTGTGGGGCCAGTCATCATTCCTGAAACTCTACTCGAACCTTGGGCAGTGGGCCCAGGCGTTACAATTCCCCTATGCAACCACTACATCTTCTTCGTGCAAATTTGGGTGATGATAATCAGCCAAAGCCAAATCCTCCACTTGTTTTGGCATAGTTGGCAGCACCTATCATAGAGTTGTTACATATTTAGCTACAAGTTCACCTCTAGTCTTCACAAATGAGTATATTCTAAGTCCATTAGAAGAGCACCACTCCTACATTGTGCCACTTCTTCACCCAACCACTACCCTACCTCTATTGATGGAGGAGAATTGGTAGATCATATTGGATAGATTGGGCGGTGAATGTTAATATTACTTCAAGCATCCAGATAGTACCTTGGATCTACCATTTCCACTAGATCACGTATTGCACCATGGAGATCCCATGTCAAAGGTGTCATCCCTTGTTCATATTCCTTTCAGTTGGACCTTCTTCAAGTTCCCAGGGACACTAGGATGATCATTTAGTATTTCTTCCCCTCCACCTTAGGTTTAGTGTTTTCTCAGGGATGAGAAAATTTCTAAGATCAGGGCAGAGGTTAGGTGGTACCTACTTCTTTCCACCTATACTTATATGTTTATATATTCTTCTTTTTAATTCAACGTGCTAGATTTACATTTAGTTTACTTTCATTGTATAAAGATTTAATTTGTTCTTATATGAGTTCTTGTTTCTTGCAATGTTAGTTAAAGCCATTATCTAGTCAGCTTTGTTTATATTCATGTTAGCATATAGAATTTTTCATACAACCTCCTTGTTTGATGTAAATTCTTGATGTTAACTATATTTCTAAAATCATTCTAATGTTTAGAAATCACCCTTTGTATCCGATAATTATAAGAATCATGTTCCCTGAAAAGGATCACATGTGTTATAGGAACCAACATGGATTAAATATGATATTTCTCCTACTGATTAATGAATCATATCTATGGAATTGACATGCATCCCCTTATCATATAATTATTTTTTTATAGTAAACTAGAGGAGTAAACAATGTATTTGATCATAAAAACAAGTGTTGCACATGATCCAGACCCTCTTATACACTTCTTCCATATTCTTACCTTCCATCTATGAAAAGAAAAGAAAAAATATAGCCACATAGTGTGCTAAACCCTAAGCTTAGGTTGACACACTACCCTTCCCCCTTTAATCACTTCTTCATATCCCAATCTATATAATAGGGGCATATAAAAAAAAAGAAGATGCAACATGAAAAAAAAACAAGAGTGCATCATATCTATTAGCACAAATAAGATGCAATTTCAAGTTGAATAGAGGGGATATATCCTTCTTCCTTCCATACCTCCATTCACTTTGTTTTCCACCAAGGGTCTTGTTTCAAGCTCCATTGATATCCATTTACCATACCCTAATGTTGGATTACGTGCATACTTGTGAAAGTTTGGGTATTCCACAATTTTTCATGAAATCCTTAGACATATGTAGTATTTGGAATGGTGGTGAGGAAGTGGCGTTTTGAAGAAAATTCAAGATTGGAGATATGACAGGTCATGTTTCATGATCTCAGCAAGTTGGTTTGCTTGGCCATATAGGTGGTAGGGATTCAAACATGATGCAAGTATGAGGCATGAACATTGGTTGAATGTATTTATTTGGACAGTGTTTTGGATTTTGGATTACTCAATGAAGAGCAATGTTGTTAGATCCTCTTCTCCTTGATCCATCTCATGCTCAACACCATGTTTTCCCTAACGCCTAAAGAAGGGGAGTCATTTCTCCTTGTGGCCTGCCTTATGTAACTTCATCACATACTTTGATCCACATGCTACAACCTCCTCAAAACCACCAGTCGGATCCCATGATCTTCAAGCTTACTGCTAGTCTCTACCTCTACCCTAGTGACCTCTAGATAAAGCAACATTTCTCACTCTAATCTGACCCTAACATCTCTAGCTTCACAAAGAATGGACTTGAATCTAAAATGGTCTCTTAAATAGAAAGAAGACCATAGAGAGTCCATGCACAATTGTTGCTTTGTTAACAAGAATCCATCTCTAGAACACCCCAATGAAATTTACAATGGTTAGTTCCTTTTCTTCTTGAGCCATCTCATCCTCAACACCCTGTCTGAAATAACACCTAAAGAAGGGGAAGATGCGAGATTTACTCCCTACCATCTGATCTTGGTTTGGATGTAAGAGTATCTTTACTAAACTTAAGATAGTGATGAAAATTTCACAGGAGAAATATGGAATCGTCAAACCTCAATGCCAATGGGACCATCGCTGGTCATGCCTAAGGAGCTGGGAAGATGAGACTTCAGCTAAAATCTTCACGTGATACAATCTCTAAACTGAGAAAAGGTTAGTTGTAATCTCACTAATTTAGAACATATATATATATTGTAATGTTATATTCATGTAAAATAGTTTGATAATAATTAAGATGTCTCTCATAATTCTTATGACATATTAAAAATAATGGCTAGCTTGATATAACACTAGGGTATTTAGCATATATTCATTATTACAATAATTGAAATAATCTGATCGTCATTCCTACTTTTTACCATATGATGTGTGTATATATATATATATGTTGTGAAAGAAAATCATGTTATGGAGTGCATCCTACATTGTGATTACAAATTTCTATAACATCTAATACCCTAAGTATGTATATAATCATGGTACTTATAAATTCAATATGGATTCTAGAAGTATGTCATCTAGAGTGAAAAAAAATTAGTTACATAAGAAAGAGGGAGAAACATAGCGTGTATAAGAAAGTTAATATTAAAAATATCAGTATGACTTTATATTTTAACAAAATTTCTTTTTATGGCATCATTGGTTCGACTATATCTATGAATTTACTTGATTTTCACCAATTAGTAATGTATATACTTATATTTTGGTACATTTTCAGAACCTAAATAAAGATATACATATGTAACATTCATAGTATATAACCTAGTTGGAAATCAAGAAATGAATTATGGTGAAGAAAAACATGGAATAGTAATAACATTAGATTATAATAAAATTAGTAACAATATTGTCCTAATGTCTTCCTCAATTCTTAGAGTCACACAAATTTGGGTTTGCGCAATATCTTTTTACTTGAATTCTATATTTCATTATTAAACTATTTTATATCACTTGAATTGCATTATAAGATCTTGTCAAATTTTATTTTCCTTTTCTTTCCTATTTGAAGGTCACCATTACTATTTTGAATCCTGAATATTGTTGAATATAAATCTGGATTTTTGTATTGGCATAAAAATCATATATTTTGTAAAGTTATAGCTCCTTGATTTGGAGGATCATATCCCTCAACCTTTTATAGTAGAAAATGGACATAGAGGTCCCCCGGTATTGGTTACCCCACAAGAAAAAGTGGTGTTCTCTCATATAGGGGAGAATACTAGGCACCTAGCCATGGAGAAGACAAATATCAGATAGAATGTGGCAATGAATAAATTGTTAAATTGAATACTTTGATTACTTATTTTTGGAATTATTACTCTTGAGTACATGTTATTTTGTGAAGGATCTAGCAAATTTGGTATTTGAATACTTTTTTAAATTCTATCTTACAATCTTGTATCCTTGAAATCCTTAATTTGTTGACCTTAGTCCACCAATTAGTGCTTGCCTAGATTTTAAATGCATTGAATATCTTCTTGTTTCATTTCCTTCAAATAACTCAATAATAAAGATTTGTACCAAATTTTCTAACCCAAAACTTTCCTTTGGCCCATTTGTTGATTTATCCCTACAATTATTAGTGCAAAAGTGACACAAAGAAGACATAGATGAGACATGTAGAAGATATCATGTGTGGATTAAAGAGTAGATATGATCCATTAATGTTTTAATTTTGTTAGTCCTTGTTTATAGGATTTCTTAAACTCCATGAAAATCATGAATGTAAAAAAAGATTTTTTTTATTATTTTGATATACCTTTTTACATTTTTTAATAATAAATATTAGTTATTTATACTACCCATATTGACCTGCAATTAAGAGATCACCTCATGTTGCCACCCTACCAGTGCATTGATATTTTCCCACTCAGTCAGTCTCATGGAAGCATACATTGTGACTCTTTTTCTATGAAGCAATTATGATTATGTTGATCTTACTAGGATGGTAAGTAATCATGATATCATAGTCTTGTAAGTACTCTGCCCATCAACATTTTCAAATATTAAAGTATTTCTATGTGAGTAGGTACTTGAGGCTTTTTTATTAAAAAAAATATAAATTTTACCCCATAGAGATGATGCCTTCAAGTTTTTAAAGAAGAAACAATTGTTGTGCTTTCCAGGTCATCTGAGGGGTAATTTTATTCATTAGCTTCAGTTCTTGTGAGCATATGCTATGACTTTCATATCTTTCATGAGGACACATCCTAGACCAAATTAAGAGGCATCATTGAATACTTTGTAGCTCCTGCCTTCAATATGTAAGGTCAATACTACACTAAAGGTAAGACACTCCTTTAATTTTTGAGATATAGCTTCAGACTGAGGAGTTCACACTAATTTTGTACCTTTTCTGGTCATCAAAGTGAAAGAAAGAGATATTGCTAAGAAGTTCTAGGTGAACCATCCATCAATACTAGTCTACTCCCAAGAAGCTTCAAATCTCAGAAGGATTTTGAGGTGCATGCCACTTCTGAACAACCTTGACCTTTACATGGTCCACAAATACGTGGCTTGTAGAAGTAACATGCTCTAAAAAAATGCTTCATATATTTAAAATTCAGATTTGAGAGTATATTGTATAATTAATAAACCCTCAAAGTGTTTAGTATGATCCTCATATGTTATTATGTTGCTCAACTGTCTCATAATTGATGAGCACATTGTCAATGAAGACAATAAGAAAAGAGGCAACGTGAGGCTTGAAGATCATGTTCATAATGTCAGTGAAAGAAGAAAGGGCATTTGTTAGCTCGAATAGTATGTATAATTGCATGCAACAGGTGCAAAACGTAGTGTTAGGGATATCAACTTCTTTAAGTTTTCTCTGGTAGTAGCCTCTACAAAGATATCTTTTTAGAAAATTTTGGCCAATTTTAGATGATAAAAAAGTTCATCACTCTTCAAAAGAGGGTAGTGATTCTTGATTGTGACCTATTTTAGCATATGATAGTCAATGCATTGCATGGGCCCATGCTACTTCTTGACAATGAGGACATGTCCATCCCATGGTGACACACTGGGCCTAATGAATCCTAGGTCAAGGACTTCTTCTAAATACTTTATTAGCGTTGCTAGTTCTACCAAGGCCATGCAGTAAGGGGCCTTTGAGATGGGGGTTGTCGCTAGAAGAAGATTGATATTGAAATCTACTTATATCTTTTGAGGAATACTAGGGAGTTCACCTAGGAATATGTCAGGGTACTCCTTCACTATGTCTATGTGTTTAATTTTTAAGGACTCCTTGTTTGTCACCATGCTAGCTAGGAATGCTCTACATGCAAAGTATATCAGCTTCCAGACCTTCATTACTACCATTAGGATCTCCTTCTACTTACTACGTCTTGAGATCACTATTTATTCTCCATCAAGGTGTGTGAAGACAACTTTCTTCTTCCCACATAGGAGATGAGCCAGGTGCATGGACAACCAATCCATTATTAGAATGATATCAAAGTTAGACATTATCGATAAGAAGGACGTTGATGGAAAAATATTTCCCCTTAAGAAATTTGTCTAGTGAAAGGATCTTACACCAAGTGGACTTACACATCAAATAGGTGTATCAACATTCATGATATAATCCATATATATTATTTCTAATTGCAAGGTTTTACTAAGGTTTCATAGATAAATGTATTGGTATATCCATAATAGAAAAGGGTCTTCCCATGTTTTCCAATGATAGTAACCATACATTCAATGATATCTTTGTTGTTCTTGACTTCCTCAGTTGTCATAGAAAATAGTCTTCTATAATGCTACTCAGTCCGCTTGGGTTTGTCGTTGCGGTAGTTGTTCTTATGGACTGAGTTGTTGGGATGGTTTTCAAGCATGGACTATGAGTTGTTCATCCTTTAAGACCCATCACAATCCATGCGTTGTTGTCCCAACTTGAACCAGTTGTAGTAGACGGGGGCATAATAACAACACTCCCCATAATGCTTCTTCCCATAGTTGCGACAGAAAGGGTAGGCCCCCTGAGTAGAATAATAGGTAGACTGGGGAGCTTGTTTTAGTTATTAATGTTACCTTTCTTGTAGAGATGATGATTATTGTTGTGGTGGTGTTGAAATCCTCCAAGATTAGGGTTCTTTCTCCTTATGGGTATAATTTTAGAAGTCCTTGTGTTATGACGGTGCATCAATGAATTGCACCTTGGTCACCAACTAATAAAAGTAAGTGGATATTGTGGGGCCAAGTTGTCACTCAGTTGTTTGTTGAGTCCTTTCAGACATGTATCTTTCTTTGCACATTGAAACTAGTTTCATATCTCTTCAGTAGGGTGAAGTAGTATAGGAACTCAGACACAAAGCATTGCCTTGACGCATTGAGTTGAACTCCATCCCCTTCTTGATCAGCAAAAACTATAAGATGTATGTTTTGTGGAACAGTTCTAAAACTCCTTCCAAGTTATTGTGGTTGTTTCCTCAGGTTGTGTATGAGTTAGGTTATGCCAATACACTTTAGCCAAATATTTTAGGACAAAGGGTGCATAATTAACCCATAAATTATTAGGGCAGATCATGCCCTTCAAAAATTTCTTTGGTAGCCAAGATCGAATTCTCATCCTTCTTAGCAATCTCTCAGTTTCTTTCTCTCAGAAATTTAGAATTTATTATCTTGATAAAATCAATTATGGTTGTTTCTTCAAGACCCACGCCCTTATTGATGAGGCCCTCCATGGTAGTCCCCAGAATGGCATATAGTTGAGACAATTGTGGGGAAGGATCATCACCATTAGGTTTGTGAGGTCCTTGGAATGGATGGGAGAGGGATTCAGGTACTTCTTGTAGGATGAAGATCCTCTATTCTTTTTCGACCTCTTGTATTGGGGTTCCTCAAAGTTAAACAAATGATGCTTCATGTAAGTTGATAGAGAGAGAGAGACTATGTACCAACATAGGATTCTAAGGAGTCGTTCTAGATTGGAGCAAGAAAGATGGAAATTTTTGATGTCTCTAAAACTATTTAATGTTACAATATAGTTCAAAACCATGTGCAACATATACAATAACAAAGTCCAATAACATCAATGTTATAAAAAACATAATGTTTGTCTTTACATAAAACAGAACTTAATGGAAAGGAGTGTGGCCCACTTAAGGGACTACATCAACATGCTATGAAAGAAAAGTAAGTATAATATGGCCGCACAAAGGGCACCTATCCATGCTCCTATCTTTCTCTTAGTAATCTCCAAAAGAAGAATCTAAATGAGCAAGTCTATATGTCCATGCAATATTCCATAGAGATTTATCCACGTCATGCAATAAAGAGAAACAATAGGCTAGCAAGTGATGGTACTATATCCAATTTATTGAGCTATTTAAGATATGCACAAAGTATGTTATATATGCAATATCAAATCTAGGAATATATGTATTTAGTGGGATTAGGTTCAAAAAGTAAGAATTTGAAAGTCAAGTTTCAAGATGTCAAATTTCAATAGATTATCAACTATGCATATTCAAGACATCAAAATTTCTAAGATTATTTTCAATAATAACATAAACTTCAAATATTAAAATTAAGAAATGTCCTATCATATCTATTTCTAGGGATAGATTCCTTAGTGTTCTCACAACATATAAGAGAACAACATTGTCACCTGATTTCTATATTAGCTAGTATATCAGGGGACAACTAATCCATTATAGAACCCTGCTCAGGGTGCTAGGACATTACCAACCTTAAATGAGCCAACGATATAGGGGCCCAATCCCAAGGGACCTATCACAAAACAATGTGACAACACTTAATGATAATATTTAATACAAAGCATGGTTTAGGTTTCTTGATCCATTATATCACCGAACTAGCTGCCCTATTATGATCTTAATTCTTAAACTTTGATCTTATGACCTTGATAATGTGTTTTGACCATCAATTCTCTCCCTATTTGAATAAGCTCAATGGATCGTGACTAATGTTAAGTAATGTGCTAGATTATGATGGTAGTTGACTCATGACTCCCCTAATGTAGGTCACATCCCTATTATGACTACCTCTAAAATTTCATCTTATTGGTTATTTAGAGTTTGGAAAGGTATCCCTTTTCACCCAATTTGGATAGATTAACTTAAGTCTAATAGGTTAAAACCATGGTTGATACTCAATCTTGAATATTGATAATGACCTTGATATATGACAATGTTGACTAAAACTTGTGGTTTATTTCCTAGATAGACCTAGTTCTAGATTATTCATCAACCTTGGAAACTATGATAATGAAATCTTGATATATTGCTCAAATACTGCTCGATTGTTGTATATAGGTGAATGATACCCCTAAGGTCTAAAGTGGAATTCTAAACCCTAGCTTCACAATTCTGGACCTATGACTTTTGATGTCCAAAAATCTCAACTCTTGATTA